>WEIU01001089.1:1357504-1393988 GCA_013389925.1 Aegithalos caudatus | reverse complement strand
GTGGGCGCTGCCGTGGGCGCTGCAGGCCGGGCCCCCCGGGCACCCTCCGAGCGGCCCAAGGCACCGCCAGCCCGAGAGATACTTGGGGAAACATCGCTTCACCCTTCTTGGCCTTCACCCCCGTCCTTAGCACGTTGCTCCAGCACGATTCACGTATTTCTCCATTCCCACTCAGCGTTTGAAATCTGGGGCTGTAAGGGCTAAAATCTGCGGGGAGCTCGATGTGTAGAACCATTGGTGCTTTTCGGTAGCTGCGTTGGCCAAAATGCGCTGCAGAAATGCCGAATGGAGTCGGCAGTAGCCTGAGGACACGTTTCTGGCCTGTTTGATCCACCCGTGCCAGGCCTTGCAGCTCCCACGTGTAGCCCAGGAGCTGGGGCGCGTTCCCAAGCAGATCCAGGCTTGACCCGAAGGCTCTAAGATCTGCAGCCCTGACAGTTTGGGTCTGGTCGGGGTTTAACACTGAGGGGTTCGTTGTCCTCGTTGCTTTGCTTGCCCCGTTTTCGAGACCAGGCTTTGTTTGTGCTGTGTACTCCGGTAGATTTATAAGTGTTTGTGTTGCTTTATCTTCAAACTGAAACCTCCTTTGAAGAGGAAGTGGGGAAGTGCACGGTTTTAGGGAATGATGGAGTGCCAGGATTAGTGCACTGAGGCAATAGTTTTCCAAACTGGTAAAAAAATGAGTCTTGCCCACCCCTTGGGCTGCTCATTTTTACCCATGTCAGCACAGGCATTCGTGTGCAGAATTAGATTGGGAAGCAAAACCAAATTTAAAAAGATGCCCAAAAAAATCCAGATCAGTTCCTATATGTTTTCACTTCCCCAAGAGGGCAGATGAGACTGATGCTTTTCTGTAACAATAGTGGTTTATAGTGGAACAAGGGTGGGCAAAAGTAGAGTTCATCTGCTGGACTGCACCCCTATGCTCCTGAAATAAAACCCCATACTTCTCATCCTTTGGCCATGGATTACTTTTGAAGTTGTTTATTGATGCTTAGGAGCATGACTAGGAGAATTTTGTCTTTTCTAAAGTCAGGATTTTTATTTTGTTATGAATATATTGCAACAACAGCTGTCCTGTGTACCCTGTACTGCAGTTGTGCTGAAAACCTCACCTTTCTGGGAAACCATCTCAGGAGCTGGGTCTTGGATGCTTTAGGAGAGCCACAGCCCTTCCCCACCACAAGTACCCCATGTCTAGTGCATTCCTAAGCTCATAAATCCATGTGGCCCACAGCAGCACAAATTCAAAATCCCTTATCCCAGAGCTGGGAAAGCCATTGTTCTCAGAGACCAATACAATGCCTTTATTTACCAAGGCAAGCCAAGCAAACTTCTTGGATAAGCATCAACCCTTGTTGGTTTAGTAACTGTGTGGTGTAAAGGTGTAGGCTGGCACATGTAAGAACCCAATTAATAACAGTGCTTGTTCCATAGTGTAAATTGGCCTCTTGGAGTCACATGGTTATGAAGCTGCAGTTTTCTGACTTAGGGCTCTCTATGTGTGTCTGTAATTTTGGAACTTCAGGGCAGACTCCCAGCCCCATCCCAGTGAAACTTGCTGGTAAGGTGATTTCCCTCTAAAAGGATAGCTTTGAGCAGGTCAGATTATTCACTTATAATATCATTTGTTTAAGGAAAAATCCATCTAATCTTTAACATGTAAACTTTTATTGCCTTTATGTTTGGAATCCCTTTCCTTATTAGCTGACTTGGTCATTACCACCTCATCTCTAATATCCCTTTGATGACAAATTTTGTATCAGTGGCGATGACATCAGGTTTTAAATTACTAAGTAATTGTTTTTAAGAAGATCTACAACATTGTTACATCCCTGCTGGCTTAGTTATTTTCTATGTTAAAAGCAGTCTGTGTAGGGCGCCTTCAGCAAAAGTTTGTGATCTGGGTTCTCATGTGTTGCTGAAAGTTTGCAATAAATGGAATTCATCCATTTTAGTGCCTACGCCTCAGCTGCAAAGGCTTGTTTCAGGACAGAGAGCTGATGTGGTACCTTCTCTCACTGGTTAAATATCACAAATCCTGCCTGCAGCATCAGTTACCTTATACCTACAAGCTCTTTCTTCAGTGGAACCCAGCTGATGATAACCAAAGCTTCTACTTGGAGTGTCTTCTCTAGTTTGTCTTGGTATGATTAACGTTCACCTGTCCTGGCGGGAGCCTGGTGGGATCTCAGACAATTCATCCTGCTGAGAAGGACACGTGCCTACATCCCTGTGCAAGTCTGCAGGATCTGCAGATCTGTGCCTGGATAATGCTGGCAGAGAGCCACTAAAGTTGTCTCCCCTTGTAGGTACCCAAATAGGTAAAACTACTCTCTAGATTTGGTCCCATGGGAGCAAGCTGGCAGAACTGCAAGTGTAAACTTAGATTTGCAGGGAAAATTACAGTCCTACGCGTACAAGTAAACAAAACACCTTTGTTCACTGGACAGATTGCCAAAGCAAATCCCACCCACATCTGCAGGCTTCACAGTGTCCAGGCTGGCAGATTAGCACTGGATGGTGGGCAAACCCAGCTAAAACTGAGCTATCTCTACCCAAATGTAGGCATTTGTGTTGGGGGTGCGGCAAGATCAGAATAAAACCAAAAAATCCCACATTCCTATCTTGCAAGAGCAATTGCAAGAGCAGAGTCTAGTTCAGAGGTAACAAGATAACACCTCTGAAGTTCCATCCAAGGCCGCTGCGAAGTCCTGGCAGCATGGAATGATGTTGAAACTATGGAGAAATGCATTTGCTTCAGAGAATGGAGGAAAAACATCCTGTTTGGTTGGTTGGTTTGCTTTTGCAGAGTTTACACAGACCTTTCCCAAGATGGTTTCCTCAACTCAATATGGGTCACACACCTGGGAGCTCGTGATGACAGTTGATCATCAATATGAAGATATAAAAAAGGAATTTAAACTACCGGTCACAGGGGACCTTCATGTTGGAGGATTGATGCTGAAGTTAGTAGAAGAAATCAGTGAGTAAAGACCTGTTTCATTTACACAGTGTTACTAAGTAATATGTGCAGCTTTTCCCCTATGAAGAAGGCTTCTGTGTGTTTTGAAATGGTACTGCTTCAACTGCCTCACTTCTGTGTTCATGGTACAGTGTGTGGAGGTTTTCAGACCCAGGGGTTTTTGTGGTCAGAACTCCTCCCCTGTGTTCCATCCTCTGTGGCTAAAGCCCCTGTGTTACCATAGTGCCAACAAAACTTTGTGTTTGCCTTTCAGTTAGATGAAAATAATTAAACCAGGCAAACGATTCAACTCCCTTTCCAGAAGGATGTTACAGGTGTGTGGTTTGGGGGGCAGGAGAGGTAGAGGTAGGGGATACCCTGTTTATCCACCCGTGGCTGTCAGAGGATGAGTTGTTAAAAGGCACTTCAGAAGTTCCTGTTTCTCATGTTATTGTGGCATTCTAGCCTAAGTCTGAGCTGTGTTATCCATTGCATAGATACAGTAGGAAAGAGCTGGGAAAAGCAAAGACTGGCCCAGTCAAAGTTAGGAAATCAAAAATAAAATCCCCTGTGTACAGGGGGCAAGGGAGCACAGGAAGAGAATCTAAGATCACTTCTGTCGCCCTCTCTGCACGCTCAGACACATGGTTCAGCCGGAAACTGACGGTAGCCAAAGTTTCCACTGAGTCAGAAGAATCATTTTTCACCGTATTTTTTTTAAATACTCAACTGGTGTGAAAAATTTTCTATATTAATATTTAAAGCAAATCTGTAACTGACCTGTGTCAGCAGCTCTCTTGAGACACAGCTCATACCAGGGGACTCCTAAATAGGACAGGGTTATGGACATGCTGAGGAATAGCCTCTCCCTCATGGAGCTGATGAGGAACAAGGACTGATGAAAAGACTGAAACAGCTTGACCAAGATCACACAGAAGCTTTACATGCTACTACACATTGATATCTGGGAAGTCATCTAATCTTGGAATTCCCATGGAACTGAAAGCAGCAATACTTTCTCTCTTTCCTTGTGCATGTGCTGCTACTTAGCTGTGTGTAACCAAGACTCCCATGAACTCAAAGCTGGTTCTTAACACGCTTGGGATGAGCTGCTCAGTGCTGCTGCCAGGAGGCTGTGGAAGAGCTTGTGCCCATCTGGGTGCACAAGAGATTTTGTAGAGGATTTTCAGCTTGTACTGATAAGTTCTGAACTGGAACCCGTTATTGTTAGTTCTTATCCCTGCACAATCCAAGCAGTGTTGCACCATAAGTAGCACCAGATCCAGGAGAGGTTCTTTCCCTGTGGATGTCCACAAGACTAAGGCAGTGCCACAGCAACTAGGTTAGGTCTTCAGGGGAAACAAAGTTGGTTCCCAGTGACTGCCACAAGAATTCAGCAAACAGGGTCTAGGTTGGGACCCATAGTTGCTGCTTTAAATAAGTATTCATGTTTGCAGAGACCTGTTTCTGAACCAAGTGTTCTGTGTATTTGCTCCATAGTTTGTCAGTAACCCTTTTGTATTTTCCTAGAAATAGCACAAGATTGGTCAGACTATGCTTTTTGGTGGGAGCAAAAAAAATGTTGGCTTCTGAAAACCCACTGGACACTGGATAAATGTGGGGTGCAAGCAGATGCTAAGCTGATCTTTACTACCCAGCACAAAACGCTGCGGCTTCGCTTGCCAAACATGAAGACTGTGAGACTGAAAGTCAGCTTCTCTTCCATGGTGTTCAGAGCTGTCAGTGACATCTGCAAAATGCTCAGTAAGTAAAGATGAATCTCCTCTGGCAACTAAGCTGGAGCATTTTATTGGGTGACTTTGTTTTGATGTGAAGTCCTTCCTCAAAGAACTGTTTAGCTCAAAGAGAAATCTGAGACAGATTTTTGGGGGACTCAGTATGCAGTGCATGTCAGTGGTTCTTAGTCTCTGTGATAACTGATGCAAGCACTATCAGGAATGTGTCCCATGAGCTGCAGGAATACTAGATAGTCAAAGCTGGCAGTTTTCTAGGAATCCTTGTCCTTCTGGAGCAGGACTGGGTCCTGATTATTCTGTGCCATTGACTAAGAGCTTGAGATTATCAATGCCCCACACCAGCCTTCACCACAGGCAATTTTACTGGTATCAACTGATTTATCACCTATTTTCACTAACAGTAATGATATCCAACTCCACCTGTTAAATGTGTTCACTTCAGATGTACCATGTTTTAATTGTCCAAAACTTCTGCATGCCCAGATCTGTTCAGGTCAGGGCATAACTAACAACCCCAGCCTATGAATGTCTCATGATACTGAGTCCCCCAGTCTGTACTCTTTCCAATAATGGGGCATTTCCAAGTACAGGGTTTGGAGCATGCCAGATGTGTGCCTGTGATCAATGGGAATCAGTTGAGTCTAGAAGCAGTCTTCAAAATCCCTTTGGCTTAGGGTAAAATACGGATTAAATTCTTCATCTTAATATAGATCTTCAAAGATTAGTCCATTAACACACTTACCTTCAGAAGGAATTTACTGCCTCATATTGATCCACTTTCAATTTCATCTCCTAGCAATGGATTGTGAAAGTTGTAATGTCTTTTTTATACTTAACAGCTCTGATAGTGATGCCATAATTGTCCAACTGGCATTTGGCCAAATTAAATATGACTACATTTTCCCTCCAGATTAAGTCAGTACAGAAACACTGTAACTTTGAATGAGTGAATACTGTCAAAAATGTCTTTGCTTACCTCAGGGTAAAAGTGGTTTTCAGAAAAGAAGTGCCAGGTTTGTGACTGGCAATACCTATCTGAATTAGTAGTGCATTAGAGAACAGTGAGAACCAAGACAGAATCTTGTATGAGAACTACATTGAATAATAAAAAGGCATGAACCTCAATTACAGTAGTTCTTGCTTATTCATAATTTAGATATTTCAAAGAGGTTATTATGCTCATAGGGGACTGCAGAGCTGTTTGGGGAAAAGAGCTTTTTCTTGGCATTCTAAAATGCAGTTACACTTTCTACAAAAGTAAATTTAAATCCTGTCAAAACTCATGGCCCAAAGTCTTTGGCCTTGTTATAGAATTAGTGGATTTTCACAGCTACTGCTTTCAACCTGCCAAAAATAAAACCCAGATTGCAACATGAAGCTTCCTGAAATGCTGTTACCAACCATGGGTGCTCTTTTGGGTGTAGTCATCTTGCTTCACTTCCCAAACTGCCTTTGTAGATATCAGGCGGCCAGAAGAGCTCTCTTTGTTGAAGCAATCAGAAGGCACACTCAAAAAGAAAAAGAAAAAAGACAAGAACAGCAAAGATCCAGCTACAGAAGATATCTTAAACCTGTGCAACTCTCCAGTGAGTTCTGGATTACCAGGTAATGAAAAATCAATATGATTTTATTATTCTGACTGGAAGTCAAAAAGAGGAAGAAATTCTTTGTTACACAAAGGAGGCCAGTTTCATGTAGTGTGGTCTTGGAGACACAGTGGGCCTGAAATCAGTGGCTTCAAGAAATCTACAATGTGTTAGTATTTCCCTGTTGTCTCTAGAAATGTTTTCCTTTCCACTGATATAAGAAAGGCCACACTAGAAAACAGGTTGTGGGCCTGCACACAGGATATGCTGTTGCCCTTTGAAAAAGGGAGACAACGCTTAAAATATTCATGAAATTTAGCAACTTGCAAGGAAAATGAGGAATAAAGGCTTGAAAGCATGTGTTTCCCATGTCCAACAGAAGTGAGATCTCACAGAGCAAGAAAGAGCATTTCTGTTCCAGAGGTCACTTCACCTGTAAAAGGACAAGGCCAGCTGGAAACAGCAGAAATAGGAGACTGTCTTGAAAGAAAAGGGTTTAGTTTTTCTGACAGACAGTTGTAGACAGGACCATTTTTCATTGGAATAACGTTATGCTCTTAACTTGCAGCCAATCCAGGTTTATACAGTAAAACCATGACACCCATTTATGATCCTGTCAGTGGGTCACCAGCTTCTTCCACAATTACTTGGTTCAGTGATGGTTCCTTGAATGAGCAGAACTGCAGCATCCTGGCCCTCAGCCATCCCACCTGTTCTCCGGAGATGCTGGCGGAGATGTACCAGCCACGGACTTTGGCTGACAAAGCCAAACTCAATGCTGGGTAAGGTGCCTCTCCTGAGATCCTTTGGGTTTAAAATGAGGAAAATGAGGAATGATGTCATTGTGCAGGCTCTGGCAAAAGTCTTTAAGTAGACAGTGGAAAGAGACGTGGATAAGTCCAGTAATTCTGCATTAAAAATAGGTGACTGAGTTCTGCACAAGTAAACATTGCTTATTGCATATACACAGAAAATGGAAGTTGGAAGTCTATATGAATGCTCCACCTTCTTGAGTTACATGAATTTTCCCTAGATTTAGAGAATTAGAGCTTTTTTTTGTTTCACAATTGCACTGGAAGTCTGCAGATGTGATGGCTTTTCCTGTACAGATGAATCTGTGAGTTGTTTTCTTCCACAGCTGGCTGGATTCATCACGATCACTTATGGAACAAGGTGTTGTGGAGGAAGATCAACTTCTTCTACGCTTTAAATATTACACTTTCTTTGATTTGAATCCAAAAGTAAGAGCCTTGTTTTTATTGCTATTCTTTGTTTGCCTGCTTTCATGTCAAGGACCTATACAGTAATATAGAATATATATAGCTCTGTGTAGAATTTTAGCTAGGATTTGTGACAAGAGATCAAATTCAGAGAGATCAAATTCAGCTTCTTCCCCGCAGCTACAGCTGCACTTTTACCCTCTGGACACTGAATCACTGTTCCTCACATGAAATGAGATCTTGAATTTAAAGATGGGATCTGAAGAGCACCAAAAACGGTATCCAAATTTCCAGAGGGGCTAGTTTACTTTCTGCATCTCTTTTAACAGGAAAAATTAAAGGGGAAATTTGACTAGCAGTATCCTAAATGTTGTAAGGAGTCCTGGTTTTGAAATTAGGCTTTAAAATGACGTTTATATTGCACTGAATTTCACAGCTTTTCTGGGCTGAAGCCTTCAGAAGAAATCAGGGCCCTTTCCAGTTTATCTGGCATGTTTTTGGGTGAAATGGCACCCCCACTAAAATCCAAGTACACGTCTCAACTTCAGCAGCCCAAACATTTCCCTTCTCTGCCCCAGCTCTGCCAGCCCTGGAGCCGTAGGATGAAATGACCCAAAAGAGCTTCAGGCAACCTAATATCTCACCTCTGCTGGGAGAGATCATGCTCCAAGGTTTACCCTCCCATCACCTACTTTCACCAGCTCTGGGGCTTGAACATTTCTGTGGATCACTTCAGCTTATTAACCAAGTAGATAATAAGGAAAAATCACTATCCAAAACCAGGTGGTGAATTAAAGCAGATCTGGCAAATCTCAAGCCAGTGCAAAGACAGAACCAGAAATGAAAAAGCCAAGAGAGGAAGTGAGGAACAAGAGAGTTCTGCAGGTCACATTCAAGTCAGCCGTGTCACGTGTTTTTCTCCCTGTGTGGTTTCACATCTTGGTTACACCAGTCTAAGGCTTCCTGCCTCAAAAGGGGATGTTGAGCCTCACCTTCTTACTCAGCCAGGGGCACCTGGTTGGTTTTCTGTTGGCTCAGCAGGCCCTGGGACTGTGCACACAATCACACGGGCTGGTACAGGCCAGGAGGGGAACACGGCAGTGGTGGGAGGAGGAAGGAAACAACCCCTGCGGTTCAGGCCAGCGTTAGATGAGCTGCAGCTGATTGTGAGTCTGTGCCTTGGAGGTCACTGAGGGGCAGTGTTTGCTCTTTCCTGCAGTACGACGCAGTGCGGATCAACCAAATCTACGAACAAGCCCGCTGGGCCATCATGCTGGAGGAGATCGATTGCACAGAGGAGGAGATGCTCATCTTCGCTGCGCTACAGGCACGTACTTGAGCCAAGCTGAAAAACCCCTTCCCTCGAGGCAGGCACAGGTTAGGACAAGACTAGGACAGAGCCCAGGCCAGGAGCTCTGCTTGGATTGGGGGTCTGCTCTTGGAGTGAGAAACAATCAGCAGCATCCTAAAGCAACTAAACTGAGTAGTAGCACTAACGCTATTATTTACACAATTATGGACACATTTACTAACATTATCTGCACGCAGAATGTAACTTTGATATCAGTATTAGTATGAAGTGTTGCTTCCCATACCAGCTACCATCCCTTCACCTCTTCTTCCTGAAAATTCCTGTAATACATCATGTGAAGACCATGTGAACATTTCCCAACAGACAGGAAAAAAGCCACAGCACAATGTGAAGATAGGGACACTATGGAGTATTTGGAAATATAACATGACTGAGCATGGCTTAGTCTCTGACCATAGGTAATAAAGCACAAACCTTCATTAATAATGAATTCCTGCCTTTTAAATGTAGATGGATCTGCCATGAATTCACACCAGAGAACCTTGCTGCCAAGTTTCCACCTTGTATGGATGGCAGGACTAGGGATCCAAGTGTAGCACCGAGTCAGCCATCCAGAAACAGGGGCAATTATTCAGCAAAGGAATAGAAACACTGATAATTAAAATAGGAAACCGTTATCAGCCATTGCAGAGGAGCCACAGTGGAAGTGGCTGTTTCCTTGGGAAAACCCCCTGATTCCTGCAGAACTTCACACAATTGTCCAAGACCTAGGAGACCAAATGATCTATTTTCAAACACTTTGATTGTATGTTGATAATTGATGTATTGACTAATGGATTCTGATGTTTTATTTTAGTACCATGTAAGCAAGTTATCATTATCATCAGAGACACAAGATTCCACCTGTGAATCGGAAGTAGATGAAGTAGAAGCTGCCCTTTCCAATCTGGAAGTGACACTGGAAGGTGGAAGTAAAAGTAACATTTTGGTATGTCCTTTGGGATCCCAGAATTCCTTTTGCTGTGCCAAATCTGTAGATTCTCCTGAGCCTTCCTGGTTTTTGATTTTTTTTTAACAGTTCATTACAGAGTGAATTGTACTAAAATTATTCCTAATTACCCCTGATAGGAGGACATCACAGACATCCCGAAACTTGCTGATGATCTCAAGCTAGTTAGGTGAGTTGTTAAAATTAATAATAAAGCATACAAAACCAGAAGCTTAACCTTACAAAAGCTCTCTTGAGTTTTTCATTCTAATCTACCAGTACATCTGACAACTATAAATTGACAAATACCCCAGCTAGGTCTAACCAACCTAATATTCTCTTCCAATCTTTCTTTTCTTGCTTCTGACAATGTTCCTTGGCAAATCTCTCCCACTCCTGGGATGTTGGGTAGCTGTATTTGTACTTACTAAAAGACCCTGCTGTCCATGTTTCCTAGTGCTCATTAGTCATCATCTCTAAACAAAAGAGCCTAAGTTTTATTTTCAATCACATTACTTTTTTTTTTTTTGTCAGTAAAAAACCAGAAGAAACTTGCAGTTCTCCCTGAGAAGAATTTCTAAAAGTAACCCCAGGGAATGTATTTTTTAAACAAAGGAAACATCCAAATTACCCTTTTCTTTCTGAACAAGGAGTCTGTTTTTTCTAATATCAAAATGAGTTTCTGTGATCCCATTATAATATCTTGATTTATGGGTGATTTAAATGACTGTAGAGACCTCAAGTCTGTAATGCCTTTTATCACAAAACAGTCTTTGTGTTTTAGAAAGATAAAGTGTTCTGTTGTACAAATATTTATCAGATTCATCCGTTGACAGATGGTATTTTTAAACTGGGAACTGAAAAGGGCACCTGAAAAAATTTAACTGTTGTTAACTACTAACAATTGTTAATTATTAATTTCCAATTTGGAATTTTATTTGACATTGTTATTATGAAGGTGGCTTTAGGTGAAAGGGAATTAAGGCTTTTAACAATGGGTTATTTGTTTTTCCCCAGCAGTAGAGCAGTTTGCTTTTATAAGCATTCAGCAGTTATTTTTCACCATGAAAACATTCTTATATAAGTGATAAATCACTTACCAAACCTAAGGCATTGTAGAATCCAGGTAGGGTGTAAAACTTTTCTTTAAAAAGCAACTTTTGTGGCTATAATTATTTGATTAATTGTAAACCTCACTGCAAAGCCATGCATGTCCTACTGCTTACTGTTCCTATGGTGAACTTCTATTCCTGTTTATTCACAGTATGCACCACAGTAAATGCTGCTTTCATGTGGGGACAATATTGTCTAGAATTACATTTTTTTCAAAAACAACAAGAGAAAGCTTCCTGAAAAGTTGTCAGTGACTTTCAGGGATAGAAAAATAAATTTGTCTATCGAAAAAGAAATTATAGTCTCTTATTTTTGAAGAATGTCACTGTATTGGAAAACTAAAAGCCCTATTATTTGGTAGTTTTGAAAATCTGAGGGTTTTTTTTTAATATAAACATAAAAATTGCCATTTTCTAGAAAGGATTCTAAACTAGGATTTTTAGAAAGGGTCTGGAGGTATATATAATGAATATATATAGTACATGACTGTTTTCCAGCTAGTTCTATCCTCTTTGTACCATCCTCTTTGATTTAAAGGGAAATACTAAGATTTTTTTTTTTCTTTTTTCTTCTTTTTCACTTCATTGATGACCTTTGTCACTAACTGTGAAGTATTTCTCTACTCAAATAGTAGTAATACCTCTGGTTTTCTCTGATGGAGAGCTACAAAACTTCTATAAACTTCTAAAACTTCTATAAAAATATCTATTTTGTTAGATATTATTCAGATTAAGCCAAAAAAGCTGTTCTCTGCTTCCTCACAATGAATATAAGTTGGTTTTATGGGTGCAGATATTCAAGATAAGGAGCTATGAAAAACTGATTCCAATTCATGTTAATAAATCAGGGATTATATTTGTGTTACTGAGTTCATGGGAAAAATTACCCTTTTAAAGGGAATGGCTTTGATTAGTAATGGAAGAAATAAATGAGAAAAATCATAGATCAGATTCAGCTAAAATCTGGAGTAAAACCCACATCCATACCTGGGGTAACCTGGATTGGATCCAGGCATTTCCCACCCCTTCCTTGACAGAGGTCTGTCATACCCAACCAAAGCCATGGGTATGAGCTTGAATTTCAGAGGCTCTGTAATATTTGTGAGGGACTTAGCAATTTGTATGTGTTGATATAAACAAATGGGATTTCTTCTTTTCTGGTAGGCCCAAGAAGCTGGCACTCAAAGCTATCAAGACATACTGGTTTGTCTTCAGAGACACTTCAATATCTTATTTTAAAAACAAGGAATCTGCACATGGAGAACCTATTGAGAAACTGAACCTAAAAGGTAGGAATTCTCCTTTCTTTGTTTTTTTCTGTTGCATCTGTGAACTGAATAAAACAAGAAATCCCTGCTAGACTCAGGAAGGCAAGCACAGCAGCATTTAGTCTGCAGGCTTTTTCAATTGCTGAGACTCCTAAGCATTCAGACTGCACCTGCAGAAGAGGCTTAAACACAAAGGATTCAATAGTTTCACCCAAGGTGGGATTATCAGAGCCTGATTTGTAAAATCCCCTGTACTGCTGAATTCTTCAAGATGAGTCAGGTATGGATAGTGACTTGTGGGATGCTTTCTTTCCAAATACTTTCACTCTACATTAAATGGGAGTGTTCCCCCATGTCTTTGGCAAACACACACTTGCAGTAGAGGATTAGGGATGATGCCATGGGCAGGAATGTCCACAGCAGAGGCTGTCCCTGCATTCTGCTGTGCAGCTCCAGGACCTTCTCTGGGCCTTCTTTGTGTTGTGCATGGGGATTCCCATGGCTACAATCAGCTGTTGGAGAAGGAGCCCCAGGTGTGCACACAGACACCAGCACCCTGTATAGCCTCCATCTACATCTGCTCCTGCAGGGACATCCTTTGTTCAGCATCAGGGAACCAGTGATGCCCAGGACTCATCCTAGAAGAAACCTTTGAAATAGAAGATTGACCCCTGGGAACAAATGGCTCTGCATCCCAATCTGCATATCCTCAGTAGGTCAGAGAATGCATGGGAAAACCAGCCAGGGTGGCTGGAACCTCACTGAGCTTCTCCCACCGGTTCCTCCCCATTTTAAGTGCTGAGCATTTCCTAAGATCAGGCTGAGGTTTTGGGAGCACTCAGATCCTTTCACTTCCACGTTGACTCACGTGCTCCCTGAGCTCAGAGCATTCATCACCCTAGCAAGCCAGGCCAGGCAGTGAACTGGAACAAAACCCTTTCATTGGGGCCTAAGCTTCAAAAGTCTTGGCCCTTAGTCTCAAAGAGAAACAACCACAAAGTACTGTCCCTCAGTATTAAAGCAGTAATTAAAGTTATGATATAGTAATGAGACAAATTAATTTCCTTCTGATTCCCTGTGATCTAGGATGTGAAGTTGTACCAGATGTAAATGTTTCAGCAAAGAAGTTTGGAATCAAATTACTAATTCCTGTTGCGGATGGCATGAATGAAGTATATTTGAGATGTGATAATGTGAGTAATAAGACAAGAGAAAATTTAGATTCAAGATTTATGGGAGATTGTCCTGTTCTAGAATTTGTATGGAAAAATGAGGATGCTGAAGAGAGTTTATTATGGAAATTTTAAGAAAATTTAAGAATTATGTGGTGGCCTAACAAATACATAATTGTTCTGGGGACATAAGGATAGTAAGTAATCTTGTGTTTATCATCAGTTGCCATGTAAAGCTGGTAGGAAAAAAGCCAGAAAAACTATAAAAAAATTAAAAAGAAGTTACAGTATTTTGTTCCAATGTTGTCAGAGAATTGAGGTTTGGATTTTGTTTTCTTTTTTCTTAATTAGAACTCTCCCAGTTCAGATGAGGAGTGTGATAAGGATCTTACATTAGTTTTCAGTTTATTGAAATGTACGAGATTAAATTGTGTAAAAAGTGTTCAGCAGGTGAAAAACAGTCATGCAATAAAATTTCCAAGAGAATCTATTTCAAGGTACTGGATTTCTTAGAAAATTTAAAACCTAAGTGTAGCTGGAACTAGTCCAACCAGGAAGGAATAAGAGTAACAAACAATTGGCCTTGTTTCAGGAGGATCAGTATGCTCGGTGGATGGCTGCTTGTGTTTTAGCCTCCAAGGGCAGAACGATGGCCGACAGCTCCTACCAGCCTGAGGTCCAAAAGATCCTTTCATTCCTCCAGATGAAGAACTGGACCACGTCTTCCCAAGCTGCCTCTGAGCCAGAGAATGTAGATATGAAACCTGAATGCTTTGTCTCACCACGCTATACCAAAAAATTCAAGTCCAAGCAGGTATCCTGAGTGTGGCTCGATGGCTGGGCGTGGGCGATCCCAGTGGTTGCTTAGGGATGAGGCTGGATGGAAGCAGCATTTGGAAGCCACGCAGTACAACACCCTGCAATGGTTGTTTGTCCCTTTGCAAGAGGCCTTTTCTTCAAACTGAACACAGGGACAGGTGTTTTGGCACCTCCTCCAAGTACCTCTCCTGGCTCCAAGTACCACACCCTGGCTCAAGTCACCCATGATGTTCTGCCCTAATAACGCTGTTCCTGAAGGCCTCTTCAGAGTAACAAAGGAAGGATTTTAAGGATTGCAAGCTGCTGTTTGCATCTGAATCAACAGGGTCTTTGGGTCCTCTAGCCCTTCAAGTCTTTCCTTCCTCTCTACCTAATTCCTTGTCCTGCTTTTGCTGTGCTAGAGCTCAGTCTTCCCACCCTGAAGAGGGTCCCCAGAGCAGTGTATGGAGCCAGGGCAGACCTGAGACCTTGCTGTCCGTTGTGCCCTTTGCACTTGGGATGTGTCCCCAAGTGCCCTCTGTGCTGCATCTGCACAAACAGTGACAACAAAGTGTCTGAACACAGCATCAGACCTCATGATTTCTGATTTAGTGAAAGCAAAAGGATTTTTGTTCTCCAGTCAGCTGAAAATTTTCTCTCTTCATGTGTTTCCCAGCTGACTGCCCGTATTCTGGAAGCCCACCAAAATGTATCCCAGATGTCCCTGGTGGAGGCCAAGCTGCGCTTTATCCAAGCCTGGCAGTCCCTCCCTGAGTTTGGTTTATCCTACTACATTGTAAGGTAATTGCACTCTCACTCATGTCAAGCTGCCGTAACGTGTTCATGCTCAGTGATTTGCAGGAAGTTCTTTGACACCCCGTTCCAAAAACATTTTCTATTTTTTCCCTCACAGACTTTCTTTAATTTGAGTGATTTCCATACTGCTGTTTTTTTCTATAGGAGCAGCACCCAGTAGCTCCATTCCTGGAGTGAGACTCTGAATTACATCTGATTGGTACAGAACTCTTGGGTTTAGCCTGAAGTAATCTCTCACTAGCATTAAACACTTATTGGCATAAACTCTCCAAAATGTATAAAATGCATGTCTATTTGGTGTGCTCAGAGTTGCAGGATGTGTTCACTCTGACCCTTGTTCATTGCAATATGGCAAAATGTTGATTTCTTTTGTATTTCATTAAGAAAACAACAAATTATCCCTTTTTAAGGTTAATCTGGAAGAGCAGTGAGTGCAAGAAAAGTCCCATTTGTTCACAGCAGCTTCCTTGGACACAGCAGTGGTCTTGACCTGCAGCCTTTTCTCTTGATAAAACACCAAAAAGCTGAAAAGTACTGACACAATCATACTTGAAGGCCTTCATTTGTACTTTGTACTGACACAACCATACCTTCCTTAATCTTCCTTAATCTTCCTGCTTAACAAAAATTGTGCTAGCCCTTCCAGGGGTAGCTAGGAATCATCTGTGGTGTCAATTGAAGCAGCTGGGAACCACGCTCTGGCACAGAGGCCAGCTGGCCTAGAACAGCCCACATCTGCACTATGAAACTCTGACTTCCCCAAATCCTCATGTGAACTCTGAGATCATGTTGGTCCTTGGATGTTTCAGGTTCCAAGCTGTACCTGGGAGTCACTTGAGAGAGCCCTGCTTGTTTGGAGCCAGAATTCTCCCTGAATTCCAGGCCCAAAAATGCTCCCTGATCCTGTTGAATTTACTAACACAGGTACAGATCTTTTGCCCCATCTGTCACCTGTTACAAACACAAACAAACCCAACACCTAAACTGCATTTTGGAGTGGTGAACTGCTACAGACTGCTGGGCAGTATCTCAGTGGGACATTAGGCAAAGTACTATTGTGTCCAGGTCACATTTTTTCCCTAAGGTCCAGATGCATCTAAAGAGAGAAGGTTCACAAACAGAATCAGAAATACTGAAAATACTCATAGCAAGCAGATGAAACTTCTTCCAGCTTTCAGCGTGAAGGTAGAGGAAGGCTGTTTCTTTACCAGAACAATCTGTTCCTAGCTCTTCCCAATTCAAAAAATTGTCTCCCAAAGATTCTAATGCTTTTGTGTTTATTCTTCATCTCTAACCAGAAGAAAGTTGAAATTTTAAAATGCCTCATTAACTTTGTAATGTGATTTATACTCAAAAACATGTATATATCAGTTGTTTTGATTATATAGTTTAGGTTACTATAACTAGAGGAACATGTTTCAACATTAGAGAAATGAAGCAACAAAAATTATTGTTGGCATTTTTTCCAGTAAAAATATAATCAAGTTCATGCATTTGAGAAGAACGGTATTTTTTTAGCAGGAAACAATGAATTGGAAGGTTTTCAGACAGATCTACCTTCCTGATTATTTTCTATCTTGCACTATGGCTCACCAGCCTACACTTTTGCTTTATAACAAATCCTGTTCTAAAGATGGGTCCAAGCTCTCCTCAGTCCCACGCTGTTGTGACTTTTCCCACATTTTTTGCACTTCCTGAGGAGAGCAGCTGAAATTCTCTAGCCAGAAATCATTGCAAAGCAGATCTGCTCAAAGGTTTGGGGTTTTTTTTTCAGGTTTAAGGGAAGCAAGAAGGATGATGTGCTTGGGGTGTCCTATAACAGGCTGATACGGATAGATATGGCCACAGGAGATCCTATCACAACGTGGAGGTTCTCCAACATGAAGCAGTGGAATGTGAACTGGGAAATCCGCCAGGTAAAGCTGGAACAGCTCTGCCTTCAGTCCTTGCATTTCACACACTTGAGGATGCTTTCAGAAAATATTTTCAAACCTCACTGAAAAGATTTTGAACGTGTTGTGACATGTTATTAAATAAGCTGTCTGCAGTTTTTCTTAGTGGAGTCTGTAGGCAAAGATCAGAAATTAAAAGATTGCCAGTTTTAAAGGTTCCTATCAGGCTTATTCTTTACAAGTTGCCCTTGATTTTGATGGGATGACTCCAAGGTGAATTTCCATATGTTGTGTTTACTGCTCTGTCAGTAAAAATCTCATTTTAACTCTCCTGCATCATCCTCTACATTGTGGTGGTTCAGTCTCTATTACAGACTGAGGATATAAGAGCCCAGTCTGTCTTTCAAATCCCAAACTGAGATTCCAAGGCCTACAACTCCATGTCAATGTGTGGTCCCTGCTTTGGAGTTTCAAAGCTTGGAGCCAGCTCTACAACTTGTAGATTTCTGGGGTGGAACTAGTATGATCTGATGTAAATTGAAGCAGCCTGGGAACTGTTCTTGCTTATGGAGTTTTCCACATCCATCTGCCAGGCCCAGGAGAGATCAGATACACTCCCTACTGCTCTCCTGCAGTACTCCCTGCACCAGAGCCTGTAATTCTGGGTCAGGTTGCTGGGTTTACATTAAATCCCTCTCAAAAAAGGCAGAATCCACAGTGATCAACTAAGCTCAGTTTGCTGCATTTTAGAAGTAATGGTAGCTGGAAACCAAAACCGGGACCCCAAAGGCAGGTTTAAGGTCAGCAGAAAACAATGGACAGATTCAACATTATTCATTAGACAAAGAGTCAGAAGTGCCATTCCTGCTCTTCCCTGTGTTCCCTTTATATGACACTGGAAAAAAGCTAAAAGATTTTGTTGCCTGCTTGAGCAAGCAAAAAGATTTCACCACAAGAGGGCCCTGCTGTAGCAGCAAATCCAAAACCAAGCAGCCAAACACCCTGAGCATCCAGCAGAGCCAGAACTCTTGGTTAGCAGGGGCAGGTAGTTCTTTATCACAGTATTTGTGATCCACCTGTGCTCTTACACTTCTCTTTCTTCCCAGCTTATCTCTGTTTGATTTTGCCACATGTGTTCTCCTTAGGTTGCCATCGAGTTTGACCAGAATGTGTCCATTGCTTTCACATGCCTGAGTGCAGACTGCAAAATCATCCATGAATATATTGGGGGTTACATTTTCTTGTCAACACGTTCCAAGGACCACAATGAAACACTGGATGAAGAACTCTTCCACAAATTAACAGGAGGTCAGGAATGAGATGAAGTAAACTCTCTTCCCACTGCCTGCTTCTACTAAAACTACCAGAGATTAAACAAAAATATCTCTGTTAACTGCTGTCTACTAATTGTTGTGTGTGTCAGTCTTGTACTATGAGTGGGACTATTGACAGTTTTTTGTTAAATACTGAAGCTAAGGTCACTGGACACAGCATGGCAACTCCATCATCAATATTTGAGAAAACTTAATCATCTTTGTTTTCCTTTTGTACAGCACAGGGTTTTTTTTAATAAACAGTGTATAACTACTGGACATTTTTTTAATCTAGTATTTTTAATTCCAGCAATCTGTTTAAGAATCAAGGGCATGTAACTTGAGGATATGATACAGTGAATTTTCTTCTCCGTTACATCCAGGCAACTTCCATTGTTAAACAGGCCATTGTTAAAGAGCCCAGCATTTATCAGAACTAAAGCTGAATAAATACATATTTTAAAGCTCCATGACTTGTCTAACACTCGCCCCGAGGACACAAAACAAAATCCTGCAGACTAACATATCGAAACTCCTGTAGTGATTACTCAGTTGCTCAAAAATGTAGAACCCCTGCCCACCTCATCCACTGAAGTGGAACCCTGAAAGCCCAAGAAGCTGCAGAGCATTCATCTTGGCAAGACTGTATCCAAAAGATTCATCTTTTGAGGAACATTGTTACTTACCTGGTTGAGAAATGTGCTTTAGGAATTATCTAAAACTATTAAAGAGGCCTCTGAATGTGAGCTTTCTATTTTCTGTACTTGTTGCTCTGTCACACTGTGACATCTCACTGACCTAAGCTGTTCATGTGAGGATCTGAAAAGCCTGTAGAAATGACTCTACATGTGTGCTGCAAAATGCAAGGAGTGATGCTCAGAGGGCTCGAGGTCCTGTGCTCTGAAGACAGGCTCAGAGAGACAGGGGTGTTCAGCCTGGAGAAGAAGAGACTCCAGGAGACCTTAGAGCTCCTGGAAGGGCTATGAGAGAGCTGGAGAGGGACTTTTGCCAAGGGCACACAGTGCTAAGGCAAGGGGGAACGGCTTCCCACTGACAGAGGGCAGGGCTGGGTGAGATTCTGGGGAGAAATTCTTCCCTGTGAAGGTGGTAAGGCCTTGGCACAGGGTGTCCAGAGGAGCTATGAATGTCTGAGGAACCAGATCTGAAGCCAGCAGCTCTGCTGGAAGGAGCCACACACATCCACCGGAGTGAATGGAATTTGTCCCTGTAAAGCAAGGACAGCGTGAAGTTGGGACAATTCATAAAACTACTGGACAAACCAAAACTAGTTTCATAGATCTACAAAAATACAAGGGACAGGTGTTAGCATATCATAGAGGGATGCTGCAGAAATCACTGCATAAATTCATAAACATGGCTGGAAACAGAGCCCTGATTTTCATGCCATGTGCTCTGCTTTTCCCCAGCCCCTATCAATGGGCTTCTGTGGAATCACTCCCAGTTTATGCAGCTTAAACCACAGCTTTGCATTTTGCAGAAAAAAAAAAAATACAGCCTGCTTCCCAGCTCTCTGTTCTTTCCTCTCCTCAGCACTTTTTGCACAGGCTGAGGGACCATCCAGTTTTCCTTCAGTACAGAATTTACTCACTTGTCACCTGCTTGACACAAGACAAGTTTGTTTTTTTTCTCATATGAGAGCCACTCAAGTGAAAACACTGGCCATATTTAAAACCTGCCTAAGGGTGTTATGGGAGAGCTAAATGCTCATCTTAGTGCCCACACCTCTTCCACAGACAGCTGCCTTCCAAATCAGTCTCCACCTGGGCTTTGCAGTGGGGATCTTGACCACCCCCACTTGGAGCCCCTCATCTGGCAATTAGCAATGCCAGACTCCTGTGGATTGCTCCCTGGGAAGCACAGCCCAGGCTTGCCATTCTCGAGCAGAGCTTGTCCCACAGTGCTGCATGGAGGCCCTGTAGTTGCCACTTGCCTACGTGACCTGAGCACAGGAATGCAGAGAGAGAGGAATTCTGAGCACAGCTCTCATGTAGCAGTGTGTGGCTCATTTCGTTGCTAAACAAGCACGTTCACTTGCAGTTCAAGCTGTCTCTACTGGGATTTCAGAGAAATTAGCAAATATTTCCATTTTCTTTCCTGCCCCTCCTTCAATCTTACCCCATGTGTCACTGCCTTTCAACTAAATCCTTCGCTGCTGCTTTTCAAGGAGGGGTTCTGCCAGCTCATCCCGCCTGGCTGTAGGCCCTATCCTTTCCCATTTTAGGTTTAAGAGAGTGATCCCCTGCTGATGCCCTCTCTCTGTATTTCCTTAGATCATTTAGCTGTCTCTTCTCCTTACCCCACTCACTTTGCAATGCTTTTTCACAATAGGTAGGGAACAGGTAGGAAACATTTTATCCAGCTGCTTTGAGTGCTGCATGTGACTGTAGCTCCTCTTCTTACAAGCAGGAGAGGTTTCAGTGGGAAGGCTCCTTCCTGGAGAGGTTGGAGTGGGAAGGGAAGGCCCAGGGCATTCCTGCACTTCCATAACTCCAGGCTGGATATGGTGGGCAGCAGGTGAGAGGAGGCCTTCCCCAGCCTGCTCTGCCTGACACCTGCAGCAGCCACAGCTTGGAGTCATCTTTTATCCCAGCCCATGTCACCGTTCCAGCCAGGCTCCGGACTGTCCCTTAATGCACGTGGGGTTCCACACCCTCCCTTATTTGTGCAATAACCTGATCGCACCTGGCTCTCGTGAGCTCCTCACACCTATTTATACACAGGGTTAAAGACCACGGGCTCGGTAGGCTGTGGAAACCATGTTATTAATTGCACAGTGCCAGATGTGGGAGAGGTTTCCCAGAATGAGTGAAAGCAGGACAGGGGCGTCTGCCCTGAGGTTTTGCAATACAGAGGTGAAATCCTGGACAGGAATGTTATTAGATGAAAACAAACCTTTAGGAAACTTCCACCTCAGTCCAGCTGCAACCTTATTCTGTACACGGTGCTTAATTAAACCCAAGCCAAGTCAGGGTAAAGCGCTGCCGATGTCAGATAGCTGCTGCTGCTCTCACATCAAATTCCATAGGGGATTTCACCATTGCCTTCAGCCTTCCTTAGGAGACACACACCCCGTAAATTTCTGAAACCTCAGGCTAAATAATCCTGTTCTTCAATTCTCTCCCCTTTCTCTGTGGGAAAACGTCTTGCTTTTGCTTGCTCTGTGGACAGACCTGTGAAACAGTTCTTTTGTTGTCTTTAAAAGCCCTTCTCCAGATTTTTTTTCAGGATATTTTCATTCTTAGCCATCACTTGGATCACGGCCAGTAGGAAACATTCACCTCTTAAACTTTACAGCCTGGTACCATCCTCACCTTCTCCTGCCCGCCCCAGCTCTGCTTATCTTGGTGTCACTAAGGAATGCAGGGCTCAGCCCGAGAATTCCTGCGGGCAGAGGGGCTTTGTGCAGCCCTGAATCGCCCCCGGGGAGGGGGCGTCTGCTTCAGCTCTCTTTGCATCACCCGTGTGAAAAGGCTGACAGGAACGCCTGCCTTTGCTAACAGCTCCCTCAGGTTTTCACTGAAACTCTCAGAAAAGCGGAAAAAAGAATAAAAGGCGACATGAGAACAAGCCAAAGTGACTCACAAAGGGGAAATATCTCCCTGCTGTTAGCAGATATTTCAAAGAAACTTGTGAATGAGGGCTACTGCTTGCCCTGAGAAACCTGCCAGTACCTGGGCAGCTACCTGAGATGTAGCACCATAGCAGAAATATTTCAGATGAGAGTTTGCAGCTAAGCAAAGAGCTGGGAAGATACAATATCTGCCACAAAAACTGGCCATCCCAAAAAGCAGAAAGAAAGAAAATAAAAATAACAAAAGCTCATTTTCCAAGGGTGCTCTGCCTCTTGCAACAGGTTCTCTGTATCAGTCAGAAATCAAGGGCCTCTGGGCAAACAAAACCTCCACCTCCCTTCTACCTTCACCAAAACGAGCAGCCGCTTTCCCAGTCTGACAGTCTGTTCGACTCAGTCTCCAAAATGAAGTCAGTAAGGATGAACTCATTAAAATTAAGGCAGCTTTTGACTCACCAAGTTTCCTGGAGTATTTTTATAGGATATTAAAATCAACAAGATAACCAACAACCCTAAAACAAGCAATGAAAATTCACTGTCTGTAAATACTGTAGTAAATACTACAGCACTCACTGTACTTAATACTACTATAGTAATTGCTGTCTGTAAATACTGAGCTAAGGGCAGCAAACACAAGTATTTAATAGCCCAGGGCAAAGCCAGGCCACCTCCCTGCTCCTCGGCTTCCCAAAGAGGAGCGCCCAGCTAGCAGCTCTGCGAAGCCAGAGGGAAGGCAGGATTTCCATCGGCCTGCCTGGAGCTGGACTTTCTTCCTCTTATAGCAAATTCTTCAGATATTTGTAACCTGCTCCCCTTTGCCCTTTGCCCCGCAGCGAGTGCAGAGCTCTGGAGGTACCTGCGGGCGCACACGTGCCGGCCCGGCAGGGTCAGGGCTGGATTAGCCCCTCATTTGGGAAACCATTTGTCTTGCCCTAGAGCCGTTCCACAGGGAACAACGTGTGCGCCTCGCCCGGCCTCCGAGGCAACCGCAATGGCTCCAGAGAGTCCTACTGGAAGCCCCTATCTCTGGTCTGTGGATGTTCTGGTGTTTTTCAAGGCTCTCTCCCCACGCACATAATGACCCACGCGGTCAATAGATAAGGTCTGCGTAATGTGTGCTTGCAGACTCAAGGTTTTTGGGCAAGCAAGACCTTTATCTGCACTTTAGCACCGAAGTTTACAGGTCGTTGCTGCCTTCATGTCAGGGATCTGTTTTGTTGCCCGATAAAGGAAAAGCACTGACTACCGTTCTCTTTGGAAATTTTAACAATTAGTTGTCCTACAGTAGCAACAGAACAACCGCCCTTTTGCTTTTACTTTGGAACAATCTCCATCAACTCATCCTTTTTTGGGATCATTTCCCTGACTTAATTCTCTGCTCCCGACCTAATAATTGTTTGAATTGTGGGAATGCTGAAAAACCCAGCTCAGGGCAGGTCCCTCAGTGGGAGATGGTTTATGTTGTCAGTTTTACTTATTCAGCAAAGGATGAGAGAAGTAGCAGGAGGGGAATTCTCCCAAGCCATGTGCTACACAGATGCAGAAAGAAGAACACGACCCTCCCACAGCGGGACCAGGAGAGGCCTTCCAAGGCCGTCACAAGGGGAGTGAGATGCCCCACACCCTCTCAATCGGCAGAGAGAATTCCTCTCTGCGGGAGAAGCAGGTGAGAGTTTCGCTTTTGACATACCCTAAGGGCCTCCTTAGAAAAGTAATTTGTCCTGCGTGAACTTTTGCAGGATTTACTCCGCAAGAGTCTTAGAGAGAAATTTAAACACTTGAAGCCCCTCATTGGCGCCTAAAGAGACCAAAGCTCATGTCAGCAGGCAGAGCCTCAGCTTTACATCATCCTGACCTGCCAACAAAGGAACACCACAATTCCTCTCCCTCCCCCTCCTCAGTGGAAGACGTGAGAATTGGGACTATTGACACTGATCTTTTCCCTTTACCCCCCCTCTGCTTAGACAAAGACAGACAGGAGCAGCCCTGCCTGAGTGTTGGGAAATAAGAGTCCTCCCACCCACCTCCTGCTAGGGCCAAGGGAGCGGGGAAAGCTGCCCGGAGCCGCCCCCTCTCCAAGCTGGATGCGGAGGAGCGAGCCTGGAACAAACCTCGCCTGAGCTTGTGGGCAGAGCCGGGAGCAGGGAAAGCTGGGAACAGAAAAGAGGCATTTCACGCTGCCGGCTGAGTCACCCCAAGCGCATAAAATCAAGGCCAGGCAGTCGGAGCCACTCCGAGCGGAGGCACGAGGCAGCGGGACTTTTGGACAGGTACGTGCAAGCGGATGCGGTTTAGAGGCAAGGATTAAGATTAAATCTAAGACTGGAATACAGCAGCCCAATTGCTCCCATCCTCTCCCTGCCAATGTGCTGCAGAGCAGAGCATCCAGCGGCTCCAGTGACCGGGAAGCCCTGAGGCTGCTTGGCTCTTGTACGGCTCCATCTGACAGAAAGGACACAAGCGAACACAACACATTATTTTGGTGGTCCCGTGTATATCATTTTGCTGGTCCCTACTTCAAACCTGGGATGGCAGCAAAGTCTGAGCAAGACCTGGCATCATTCAGGGAACAGCAAGGAGCAATTAAACTTTGGAATAAGTCTGAGATATTTCATAATACGTGGGGCTTCGGTTACCACCCTGCACTGTAATATATTTCTGGAAGAGGAATGATAATTTTGATGCCGGGAAGCACAAAAGACAGCTCAATAAGAAAAGCATGAGTTTGGGGCTGGGGTCAATTCCTTCCTCTGACACTGATTACTTGTGGGGACCTCGCACAAGTCATTAAGGACTTTTTTGTTTTTACAAAGACCAAAGCAGGGGTGAGGGGAGGAGGGAGCACAGAGGGAGCTGTAACACTAAATAACATGTTTCTTGGCGCTCAGGCCTTTGGGGCCCTGATCCAGGAGTGTACTTAGTTTCTGACCACTTCCACTGAAATGTGGTCCGGGAGCTGCATTTCCAGTGCATCCTTTCCCAGCAGCTGGGCTGTGCAGCCTGTCTGTGGCTCTCACGTACAGCAGGGCTCTGCCAGCTGCTCGGTATCCCCAAACCCTCGGTGATTGTCCTCACAGAACTGCCCTGGCAGAGCCCACAAAAGTCCTTGGTTTTGCTGTTCCAGCTGCTGCTAAGGAAAGGGAAGTCCTTCCTAACACAGGAAAGTCACTTTTACGTGCCCACTCCAACACAACTCAGCTCAGTTTGGGGTCCTGTGCTTTAGTTTGGTATTTCTTCTCTGTCCTCGGATCCATTCATTTGCTTTGCACAGTCTCACAGAAGAACAGTCCCTCGCCACAAGCATACTTGACCCTGTTGTTTGGCATCGC
This sequence comes from Aegithalos caudatus, assembly GCA_013389925.1. NCBI lineage: Eukaryota > Metazoa > Chordata > Aves > Passeriformes > Aegithalidae > Aegithalos > Aegithalos caudatus. The sequence goes on along the minus strand of WEIU01001089.1, from coordinate 1,368,868 downwards.
CCCACTGGAGAACTCTTCCATTGAGCTGGCCAAACTGGTCACTATGCAGGACAACCTGCTGGCACTGAGGTGTGGGATACAGCTTGGTTTGTGCTTCCTGCATGAACGACTGTAGGCACACTTAGACTAAGACTGCATGATATTTCTGTCCCCAAGGATTCATGTTTCCTTAAGGCTTAATTACAGAAAAGCTATTAATTATCACTTATCACTGTCTGGATATAATAGGAAAGGGCTTATAAACTGTTTTTCTTTTAAATAGTTTCTAGATGCCTGGAGGGATTTTAATTTAGCTCTAAATGTTGCTGTTTTGTTTTCCTCTCCCTGGAACACAAAGGAAACAAGCTGCAAAACTGCAAGCACCTTGGAGAAGGATGTTGTTACCGTTGCTCATCCTTCCTCTGCTGCTGGAGACCACTGCACATGGCCTGGTGAGCAGAGCAGCATCCAGGAATGTCACCACCTTTTCCCAGCTGGCTCAGGAAGACACTTGGGAGAATGTTAATCTCACCAGCATGTCCTGTGAGGATCGGAAGAACAGGACCTGGGTCACCCTGCAGCTGACCAACAGCAGCCTGACAGCTTTCCCTGTCTGCCTTCCAGAGGTCCTGGAGACCTTGGATCTCAGCTACAACCTCTTGGAAGAGGTGAACGGCACAGAGATAGCAAACCTCCCACTGCTGCGTGTCCTCTTGCTGAGGCACAACCACCTCTGGTCAGTGAGGTGGGGATCTGAAGCCCTCAGCAACCTCCTCAAGCTGGACTTGAGTTTTAATAAGCTGTCATCTGTGCCATCCTGCCACGGCTCTGTCATGCCTAACCTGAGGTGGTTGTCCTTGGCTGGAAATCCACTGATTGAAATCGAGCCACTGGCCTTTTCCTGCTACCCTCAGCTGCAGGTGCTGAACCTCTCTTCCACGCTGCTCGGGCAGAACGACAGCAGAGGAATTGGAGACTCTGCTTTTGCCATCAGCACAGACCCCAGTGAGGTCACGAACAGGCCTGGAAACTCCATCAATGTGCTTGATCTGAGTGGGACCTTTTTTGAGAAAAGTAAGTTTCTGGCTTTCTCACTGTAAACACGGGGCTTGGTCAGGCCAGGGGAGCAGAAGCCTTGCTGGGACGATGGCTCCCATCCTGGCTGAGCCTGGAGTGCAGGGGGAACACCTCACACTGAAAGCTGCACACAGCTGGTCCAAGCGTGCAAGGCACTCTCATGCAAACCAGCCTCCCAAAGGAAGGACAGAGACCAAACACCATGAGACAGGGACTATTTGTCCCAGTGTAGTCACCCACCTCCCTCCTAATCCCACTGTCTGCTACTGACAGTCATCCCCCTGTCAGCTCCGGGATTAGTTTTGGGAAGCACAGGAGGAAATTAGTTTCTCTTTCCAGACAGGCTGTTGAAATCTTTCTTTGTCCCCACAGCTACACTCAGCTTTTAGCACTGCATTGAAGTAGCACAGGGAGGTTTTTGTGCCCAATACTTCCGCTGAGGGGGGAGACAATCCCTGCCCTGAGCAATCCATGGAGCCTTTTTCCCTTTTGCCAGCCTCAGTTTTTATACCTGAGGTGCTGAGACACACAGATGTGAGGTGCCTTGCCCAGCTGCTCTCAGCCTGGTGCAGGGCCAAGGCCTTAGGGGCTCCTCAAGCCAGAGGTTTCACTTCAACTCACATTAAACAGCTGCACAACCAAATTTCCTCCATGAATTTGCCTAATCCCCCATGTGGTAGTGAGTTACCCTATTGAGTCATGGGACGAAAGGCCCTTTGTACAAGACCTATTCTTTCTGTTTCATGCCTCTTGGCTCTTTTTCCTGTGCTAGGAAAAATAAGTGATTTGCCTTTCTTGTACCACTCAGGACCTTGTAGACCACTTCCCTGAGCAGAGAAATCCTTCATTTAATCTCACCCAACAAGAAATCTATTCCATATCTCTTATCAGCTTTGTTGTCCTTTTCTCCCCTCTTTTCCTCTGCCATATGACAGCCTGACCTTCAGGGACTATTAGAAAAATGCAACTGCATGAGTGTTTATACACTGGTGTGTTGACTTTTGTTCTGCTCCTTTCCCAAAGAGAATAGCTGCAGAAGGTGACAGATACTTTATGAATTCAAACCCTTTTTCTAGGCAGAAATCCACAGGAATGCTCTGTTTAGGCAATATGTGTAAATATTTTTCTGTTTCAGTTCAACCAGAGTGGGCCAGAGACTTGGCCAACCTCAGATCACTTCACCTGACAAACATGCCACGGTTAAGAAGCCTCGACAGCGACTTCTTCAAGTCTCTGCCTGGTCTCCGAGAGCTGCACTGTCAGGACTCCCCTTCCCTGGGCTTCCTGCAGACAGAGATGTTTGACAGTGCTCCTCATCTGAGCCATCTCTCATTTGAGAAGTGAGTTGGGTTTTTTGGTCCTTCCTCACATAAAGCACTCACATAATGCTGCTTTTGCCTCACAGTCTGTGGTGCCTGAAGCTCACTGAGTTTATCAGATTTAGGAAGGAGGTGTGGACTTGCTGCCTTTGCCATGTAAAACCTGTGATCTGGCCTGATAGAGCTGATACAGCCCAAAGAAGCAGCATGGGACTCAGAGCACAATTAATTGTTTGCTTGAGGTTGTATCCATTGTGTTCCCACTCCTCTGCCTCATCTCCCTGTCCAATGGATGGATTCACTCAGTGCTGTTTAGATCAGCACAGGAGCACTGAATCCCACTTCTGAAACACAGCAGGCTTCCAACACCTGCAATGGCAATATCCCATCAGAGGAGAAGCAGCTGAGGGTTCCCTGCTCTGCAAGGATGAATGCTGGCAGTTCCCTAAAACCTGCATCTCAGAAGCAGAAAAAAAGCCTGCCCCTCCCATTTCTAGTGTGAGAGTTTAATATAGTTCCTTGTTCAGTATTAATAAAAGCAATATTTTAGTCCTCGCTCTAGGGGCAGCACCTCTTGGTGTGTCACATACCTGAAATACTAAGAACGAAAGTCCGAAAGTGATTTTTCAAAATAAGAGCACGTGAAGTGCACACAGAGCAGTCAGCATCAAGGAAAAAATCTGGAGAGCACTTTGAAACATTTTTATAATAGAGACCCAGATATAAGCATATCAGAAAACAAACACTAGAGCACTGGCTGTGCCCAGAAACCAGTTTCAGGAAAATAAACCCATACAAAGCAAAATCCCTATGGATTCCATTCCCCCTTGATTACCCTACTGAATTTACACAGCACTTTCCAACACTTGCAGGAATACCAGTTCAAAGTGCTAAAAATCATGCCCAAACTTAAAGGAATTGCATTTTAAAGTCCTAGAAAAAGAGAACAGCTTCTGAGCATGCAGAGTGCAGGATGGTGTGTCTGATAACTGGTTATTGCCAAGGGAACTGGGAATATTGCTTTGTGCCTTACACACACTAAGGATAAGGGATGCTAAGCACACTCCAGTCTTTGGAAGGTAGCTCACAGGTTTTTAATGATTGTGTTTGTCTTGTAGCTGTAACCTGAGCTCCTTTAATCCTTGGAACACCAATTCATCGGATGGCATCACCATCAGCTTGTACGGCAATCCTCTGCTGTGCAACTGCCAGCTCTCCTGGCTGCTGTCCAAACCCAAGAAAGTTGTTCTGCAAAAGTAAGTGAGCTCAAGGAGATCAAGTAATGCTCTTCAGACACAACTTCAATGTGCAAGTTGTTTGGGGACCAGACACTCACTCCCATTCACTAAGTTATTCAAATTCTTTGTATGTTCCCTCTTTCCTAAGAGGTAGAAGTGCAAAATAATGTCTCTTTCAGGGACAAAGCATAAAGTGTTATTAGCTGTGTATTCTACTTTAAGGTGAGAATATTTTCTTTCTGTTTTGGACCATATTTCACTATTAGCTAGAGATAGAAAATGAGCTGTCTTGATGTGCCAGGCTGGGAGCAGAAATTGGAAAACTTTAGAAGATTTTTAACAAACTATTTTATCCTAACTCTGCTATTCGCAAAACTTACATCACCACCAGCAGTCAACAAAACCTCTTGCAAATAGCGCCATTTCTCACCTATTGTTTTCATGCTCCCCTACAGTTTTACAGACTAATTACAGTAAGCTGCAGTTAAAAGAAATATTTGCATATAAATGGTCTCTCTTCCTTTTGAAAGGCCACCAAGATGATTTGTCATCAAATCTCTGAGAGAGCAGGGTAAAGAATTCGATCTTAGTCATTTAAAAGTCCCGTGTCAGCCCACCTCCAGCTGCCTAAACCAGATGGATTAGGGAATTCATCCTGGGAATTCTGTTACATCTCTCTGCATGTGTTCCCTTTAAGACAAGTTGCCTTGAATCTCGATGCCCTTTGCTAAAGTTCACAGCCATTGTTGTACCAAAGGACACTTCCCCTCGGGCAAAAGATATCCCTGCACCTTACAAAACCAAAAAGCCTATTCCAGCTAAATTCCAGTCAGTGCTGTGGAAAAGCCGTCTGGACTATTGTTAAGGCAATCTAGCTTTGGTCTAGGTTTCACATTCTCAGTAACATAAAGACTGTTGTGACAGCAGGTCACCAATTCCAATCCAAGCAGCCTACAGAAACTTGTGATGTTCTTCTGGATCTTGATTATTCTGATTTCCCTCTGCAGGGCTCGAGAGACTTTCTGCAGATCCCAGGAAGATTTGGGCAGACCTTCAGCATCTCTTTCACTGCTGGAGCTCTATGATAAATGCCAGTCAGAGAGCAATGCTACACTGCCCAATTCAAACACAGCCCTTCCTGATCGTGATGCTTTCAACTTCCCCAGTGATGCCTCTGCTGTGGTAACAACAGACTCAGCTCTGCTGACCAAAGATCTGACTCACACCAGCTCCCTAATCCAGAGGGATGTGATGAGCACAGCAGCATCCAAGCCAACTGAGCTGATGCTAACAAAGGCTAACAGTTCCTCCCACGAGGAGGAGGCAGTTTCTGAATCCACAAGCAATCCCCCTTCCTTGGCATCCATAACCTCCTTCCCGGTTTTTCTCCAAGAGCTCTTTGCTCAGTCCTCAGATCACAGCTCCACGAGTCCAACTGGAACAGAACAGCTCCAGAGAGGGCTCAGAACAACTGACACGACATTCCCCCAGGAAAGGCCATTTAACCAGACCGCCAGTAACCCTGCTGGAGGAACAGGAGTCCCTCACACCACCAACCAGCACACTGACTCCTTTGCCACTCGTGCCAGCGAAGGTGCCCCCCACAGGAGCCCCCCACAGCCGAGCTCCACAAGCAGTGCCCGCTCAGAGCCTGCAGCCACCACGCCCTCACCACATTACATCGATGACTACGACTACGAAGAACATCCAAAGGAAACCCCGGTGCAAACGGCCCCCGTTGCCTGTGACTACAACCCCTGCAGGCACCTGCAGAAGCCCTGCAGGGAGCTCCAGAACGTATCCCAGTGCTCGTGTCCTGGCACATCGAGGGAAGATGAGATTCCAGACCCACCCAGGCTCAGAGAGGTGATTGAAATCACTGACAGCTCAGCACAGATCCGCTGGTGTGCCCCATATTCCGTTGTTCACAGCTATGAGCTGATGCTTCGTGCCCAAGACAACGGGGACAGGCAGTTTGTCATGGACAACATCTACCCCACGGCCAGGCAGTACACTCTGTATAACCTGCAACCATTCACCACGTACCAAATCTGTGTCACTGCCTCCAACACAGCAGGGTCAAGCCAGTCAACAGGCCAGGAAATTCCAGGTAATTCGTGCACCAGCTTTAAAACAAAACCCAGCTACAAGTATGTTTTTGCCAGTCTGTCTGCAGCAAGTGGACTCTTTCTCATTACCACAATTATTTTGTCTGTATGCCTGTGTAAGGCATGTAAAAAGCCTCAGAGTGAGCAGTATGGCACACACTTAGTCTCCTACAAGAACCCAGCATTTGATTATCCCTTAAAACTACAGACCACTAATTAGCTCTGGGTGATTGTTCTATGCATTCAAAGTTCACTATCTCCATCACCTTGGTGTGTTTTTGTGAGACTCTGAGAATGTCCTTTGAAACTATGGCCCATCAGATTCCATAACCCTGAAGATTCTAAAGGAGAGAAAACCACAAAACAAAAGAGAGAAACTAATAATGAAGGTAGTCAACCAGAAAAAATCTTTGGACTCCTATTCCTGTGCTAAGCAGCAGCAAGCCTGGACACTAACCTTGAAAGTTGTTTTGTAATCACCTACAAATAGAGTAGCATAAATTTCACAGAGTGAGAGGCTGCCTGGCCAGCTGTCTGCCTCCAGAATCTCACGAGCACAGTCAGATGAGAGCAGTAATTCAAGGTGCATTAAGCTGAGCAAGACAGACTCTGCTTTCATTCACACAGCAAAGCTGGGGATTCAATTTTTTAAAGGTTTTATCCATAAAGAGAGTATAGCTGAAAGGAGTGAGTGGGCTCAGTGACAAGGTGCTGCACAGATCTAATTCCTCTAAGTAAATGCAGTGGATGAGATGAACATCCTAACTTCAGTTCAGGAAAAAGAAACATGAATTTTAATTGTAGTCACAGATTGTGCAGGATCTTTAGGGCAGGGGTAATTTGTGTTGTTCTGACTTTATGAGGTTATCCACAAGTGTACCTCCCAAGTGCTTCCCCAAAACAAGCTCACAGGCAGTGGGGGGTTTGCAGTACAGCAGTGACCCACACAAGGGGGGAGGGGAGCATGTTAACATTTGCTTCCCAGTGGATTTTCAGCAGAGAGGATGTTCCATCCCAATCATCCGTCCCATCTACAGATTTAGCAGCTGATGATTTACCTCATACAGAGGCAAAAAGCCAAGTAATGAAGCAATTTAATTTTCATATGTGTGCTGCTGAGACTTGGAAATCCGCTGCACTGGCAGCAGACAGTTCTGCAGACACCTTTCAAATGAGCTCTTGGGTGCCAATTTCTGTACAATGATAGTGAGAGATGCTGACAATCCCAACTTTGAGCTTGCCATTAGAACCCAGAGGTGTCCCAATCTGATATTTCCCCAGAGGTTTCAGTTCCAGGAGCTGCCTGTTCCTGCTGCTGTGCAGATACGGTGCATAAAACCCCCTGAACTCTTGAAGGGTACTGTGCAAAGAGTCTCTGTTCCATTCTTTTGGGATTTTTAATGCTTTCAGTATTACAGAAATAAAAGCCATAGAGCTGTGTTCTGATTTTTTGTTAAGACATGGATCCTGGTGTTGTCTTTACCATCTACAATGTTAAGCCTGAGAAATTAACTCCTTTTGTTGTTTTGGAATGAACTTCCAACATGTAGTAAAGAAATGGTTTTATTATGGTAGACTTGTGTTCTCTGATGTCCCAAGAGCTTTCATTTTGTACATGGCAGAAGGAGGCTTGTGCCTTCTCACCACCATGGGCTTGCAGTCCTTTCCTGGGAATCTGTCCTCTCCCCAGCATTGCACTGGGAATGGCACCATCACTGGACAGATGAAGATTCCTGCCATGTCTGTCCCAAGTTTGGCTGAGCCCATGACTCAAACTCATAACAGAAGTGAAATGCAAATGAAGAAGACAGGATAGTGTCACCTTTCATTTTGAAAATCTCTTATTTTCATATTCTGGTAATTCAGACTTTTTCCTGTTTGGACTTAGGTTTTGATACTTATTTCTGGCCTGGCTTTTCCTGTATTTTCTGAGGATTTAGTGAATGGGTACATATGATTGTCATTTGAAGTGTACAAATGAGCCACAAACTCATTTGCAAAACTCATTATCCCAAACTGGGGCAGAGATGATACATTCCCTTGTGTTTGTACAGCATGGCTCTAGGAGACCTTGACTGGGGTATTTGGTTTTACCAGAAACAGAAAAACAAGAGATTTGTGAATAGCAATTTATATTGTCTCAAAGATTAGCTCCAGAGAAGGGCAGAAAAAAAAAGATACTGCAATTAAAAATAAAAAGTGCTCCAACTTAAATATGAGTTAGTCCAAAGCAAGAGGGCATCATTTAAACTGGGATATTGGGAGGACATATCTTACCACCCTTCACCACAGTGCATCTCATAATCACTGAACTAGGGAGTTCATCACAATGCATTTCTCCAACCAGTTCTCACTCCAGCTTCTCCCGAATTTCACAGCCAAGGGAACACATTAGAGCCTCCCATTCTTTTAAAGTGCCCTTCCTGAGAGTCACACAAGTATAAAGTCCTGTTCCCACAATGCCCACTTGTTCCAACTCAAAGTGACCCTGAGCAGCCCAATTCCATCTGGGCTGATGAACCATCCTGAAGCACAGATGCCACAGCCGGGGGCAGTGCCTCTCTGTTGCCTGGTAACACTCAACCCTTCCACAGGTGGAAAGTGGAATGTATGAGATGTAGCAGCAGGGTTAAAGACATGGGATTTGTCTATATCAGCACCTATGAGAAGTATCAGGCTTCAAATGAAGATTTTCTTTTTCCTACTACCGCTTTGTATTTGCACCAGGATTCATTTCAGTAATGACCAACAACTCTTTCAGGGGAGGGAGCTCTGAGCGCTGCTCAGGGCTGGGGCAGTGAGGGAGCAAAGCAATCCAGGGGCTGCACAGAAACTCCCCATAAAGCCACCTTAGGGAGCTGCCCAGCTTTGCTCCACCTGCTTGTTCCTCCCCCTTTTCCTGATTGCACCCGGCAGCAAATCCTGTTTGTGCCTCCAGCTTCAAAGACATCGACCTCTGGCAGCGTGACTGCAATACCCAAACATCTCTGAAACAGTTTTTAAGAGCTATCAAAAGCCAACATATAAAGAAAATTAATACTTCACTTACTGTTACGCAGTTCCACTTGTTCTGTTTCTCTGAGGGGAAGATCCCTTGGGGGAATTGCAGAGAGCATTGAAATACAGTTTTTGAACAGCTTGTGTAGCTTTTTCTCTGTCTTTTCTTTCTCAGAAGAAAGTCTTATCATGATCCTTCTCCATTCACTTGTGTCTGTCTTCTTTCCAAAGAACCGAGTCCAAGCAAAGAGAGTCCACAACAGCCAAAGGTGCCTGTGGGTGCATCCCCTGGTTGTCATGGCCAAAGTGCACAATGCTCCACCTCTAACAGCACTTGAAAATCAGGCACTGAGTCTCACAGAGTCTCCCAGCAGAAACACTCTGGGAAATGGAGATGATCCCCTCCATCCAGGAAAAAAGGGCTCTTTAAGGGCCCAATCTCTTGCTTGCTGTGAGGGAGCAGAGAAGGACACCTTGCTTTTGGTGCAACAAATGCCATTAAACAAGCAGTCCCTGAGAGGCCTGTAAGCAGGCATGTGGGGAAGCCCAGAGCAGCAGGACAAGGTGCTTCAGCCCGATCCATCTCAGCACAGAAGGGATCCCACTTTCCAGAGTTGTCCCAGGCCAGAGGGGTGACAGGCATTAACTGGGCCAGCTGGGAGATGATGCAGCCCAAGGCAGGGAGCTCACACCACATCCCAGGCTCCATCAGCCTCTTCATGGAAGGATGCACAAGTTCAACCACAATGCTCCCTCAGCAAGCACTGCCCTGGAACAGCCATGCTCCTGCACAGGGACCTCTGGAACAACACATTTGTGTGGAGCTGCAGACAAGGACACCTCTGAGGGCTCAGGATGTTGCTTGCCAAGAAGCCTCTGATTCGTTCTTTACCTGTTAAATACTGAGAGATATACCACAGGTGAGAACATGTTTCATAATTGTATTCATAAAAGAACATGTTTAAACCCTGGGTGCTTTTCTTTTCTTTTCATCACCTCTCCAAAGGATGCAGAGTTTGTCCTGAACAGGACAATCCGTTAATCCCAACCTCTCTAAAAAGTAATCGAGCAGCATGACAAATTAACAGTGCTCCTCTGAAATACATCCAGAAGGCAACACCTCACAGCAAGGCTAGAGCTCTGCTGGCATCTAGAGGGAGAGGAGGGAACCATCTCCCCAGGTATTCCCACAAAGAAATACTCATTCTGTCACCAGAGAGCTTCAGCCTGCACCCTGCAGACCAGGGGTCACTGACTTGCACTACCCGTGTGCTCCTGTGTGTCCTCACCTACTCCTGTGTGAAGGGAAAGAAGTGCTGAGAATTAACAGCAGCAAAAGTCCCAGTCCCACAGACTTATTCAGCAGGTAAGAACAAAGAAGGAATTACTGCCTGAAAAATCTGGAAAATCAATCTACAAGCTCAGTAAGGTTTTTCTTAGCTATCATGGATTTAGAAGCAGAGATCAGATGGCATTCATTGCTCTTAGAGAAAAATAAATAGCAATGTCTACACTGATGTCTTAGCAGAACAAAATCACTATCAACAGAGTGGTTTTCTTCCCTCCCAAAAACCTCAGGGCAGCCCTGTATTTTGTGCTGCTGCAGAACTCTCACCCTTCTGTGCTGGGTGACATTACCTACAAGTACATGTAATAAGGTAATGTATGGCACTGCATGCATTTCCTGACACACTCCCACAGTGTGTGCCCTCATTTTTCCTACATCCTTTGCTGAAAAGACTATGTGAGCAGCCTTTTCATGTATGGATGTCAAATTAGATTTTTTTACAGGGACATAAGGGAGAAAAAACCCTCAGAAAATATTAACAAAAAATGGAGTGAATAAGATGAAAGGGACAAAACCCCTTGACTATACATAGTCCAGGAAGGAAACAAAGAAAATCAGAAGAAATCAAATAAAAGAATCCCAAGAAAATCCATTAAAACCAGAATCCCACATTCATTGTCTTCTCCAGGAGGTGGAAGCAGAGATGCAGCCATCCCATGCAGGCAGGGCTGGCAGCTCCTGCAGGGCTCAGCCTCAGGCACTGGAGCCAAAACTTCTAGTGTGAAACTCCAGATAGAAGAAGAAAAAATATATTCTCTAGGTAGAGACTTTATTCTCTGAAAAACTAAAGTTTACTTGGGCAAAAAACTTCATGCTGGGAAGACTTGAATATTGCTTTTATTTAATGTTTAGAAGCTACTCACTCTTATCAGAGCATGATTAAGGAATGGTACTTAAATTTATCTAAGGCCATGGGGTGAAATGATGTCACCCTGTTTGTGGCAATCATTCCTTCTGCTGTCACCACTGCTGCCTCGAGGCTTCTCATGAGTTATCTCCAGGGAGGAGAAAAAAGAGCCTCTGGAAGATTAACCTCCATTTCAGGAACCTTGTGCCAGCAACAAACATCCCCAGAAGACTGAGTTCTGTCCTCAGGGTAACTCTAACTAAAAATCTCTCTTCTTCATGCAGCTGCCTATTTACACAAAGCCAGAAAATGCAGAGATTCTACCACATTTAGTCAAAATTAGGTCCAAGTCCTATTTGGACAGAGTACTAAGCACACAAACCTCTTTTTTTTCCAAGAAACTAACCCTAAAAACTCCATTACAACTCCAGCATCTTGGGTGTGTGTGGGG
>WEIU01001089.1:1347445-1357484 GCA_013389925.1 Aegithalos caudatus | reverse complement strand
GTGGTTATTGAGGGATTTGTTATTGTCTCATTGCTTCTTAGAGGTGCTGGAAAAGGTCATAACAGACAGAAATTATGATAAGAGGGTAAGGAGAACAATATGAAGTACAGGCAACTCCAAGTGTAAACTCAGCTCTTAAGACAAATCCAAAATGCTTCAGAGAGTGCTGGCTTTAAAAGTGACATAAAATCCTAAACCACAGAGCTGCTCTGGGTCAGTCCCCATCTGATGCCACCTTCACACCTGCAAGGGCCGCAGATGAAGCCAAACCATGGCCAGGGAGCTCATACTGGGCACACAACAAGGCCCATGAGGGTGACAGGGGATAACAAAAGTGGGTAACAAAATCCCCTGAAGGCAGCCAGACAACTCATCTCAAACCCCACACATCCCTCAGGGCTGATGAAACCTTCCCCTGTCCTGAAGCCAAGGGAAGGAACCCTGCCAGACCAAAATTGTCAGTAAGGAACCCACTGACCACAGCAGCTCTAAACTTAGCTCAGCAGCTGGATACTAACCCAAAATCCAGGCTCCACCCAGCAAAGGAACAAACTGACTCCAAAGGATCCTTAGCACTGGAGGAGCTGTTTTTGCCAAGCACAGAGCCATGTGGAACTGGGTGGCTGGGACAGCCCCAGCTCTAACCTTCATTTCCTTCAAAATCCTGGAAAATCTTTGCTCCTTAGGGCAGCACTGAGCAGCACATGGTAACTGCACACAATGTGTCTGTGTTTTCCTCTCACATCCTTTATTAAAATTAATTAAAAACCAAACCCAAAGCCCAGCTCAGCACCAGAGAAATGACATCTGCTGCCCCCCAGATGTACACAATATCCTTGGATGTAGCTATGCCACTGATTACACACACCCAGGAGAAAACAGGAACTTCCTGGGATACCACAACAAACCCTAAATGATCCCTAACCTGAGGTAACAAGCAGGTGACCAACCACAACCTAAACCTCCCTCAAGAGCTCCTTTAAAAGCTTCGCTCTTTATTGGTTCCAGCTATAACATTGCACTAGTGCTAAATATGCAGGATTTGGTACTGCTGCCATCCTTGCTTGGTGTAATTTAAGAGCAGGGTCAGAGTTCACAGTGATTTTGGTCATTTAGGGTGTGTTTGGATAATTTTAGAGGTCATATAAATCCATATATATGCAGACTACTACTAGGTAGACCTTTTCCCTGTGTATGTCCTAGGTGTGCATTCGCTACCTTTATACAAAAATGGTTCTCCTGCTAAAAAATTGAATATAAAAAGACAAAGATCATCCACACCCAAATCCTCCTCTCAGTTACCTGTTTCAAAGGTGCATAAATCCAGGAAAAAAAAAATCAAAAGCAATTGCTAAAAAATGGTTGAAATATGATAGAGGTTAAGTTTTCCCTATTTCTTCATTTTGACAACTGTCCAAATGCTGGATTTTGATGTCTCACCACACAAAGCTGTTGCTGGCACTGGAAAACTGCTCACCATGAGGATGTGTTTCACTGGCAACGAGCTCCTGATACAGGTGCAGGTGCTTGAAAATGGAAAACAACCTCAAGAGCTCCCATTCTCTACCTGTTTCTTACACCTTGCTGGTGCAGGGGAACATTTCTTGGATAATTTTCTTTACACGGGAGCACTTTAAACCCTGACTTTTCACACCCAGTCAAAGATATGCCATAAAAATTACAGGGGTTAGGTATTATGTGGGTATTTTCTTTCAGTCAGAGCTCCTTTTTGAGCTGTTTTACTGTGAATACAATACAATACACTTTGTGGGTTCGAGGATGTGCTTTGCATCTAAACGACATTACATTTGTATTCTATTTAGGATGAAGAAAATAACTTAAATACCTATTCAGAAATATAAAACTTTAAAAAAATTCCAGAAGCTTCTTATAGAAGTAGAATAGTTAAGCTCATCCTAATAGGTATAAGCTATTTTTCAACTCTAACCTTATTTTTAGTGATGATAAAGCCTACAGCTCTACAACGGCGATGCAAGCTGAGCCTCTCAGTCACGTGGGAAGTTCAGGCTGTTACAAAAAAAAAATACCTTGTATCTGTTCTTTTCCTGTAATTCAATCCTAAATTCACCTGTGACAGAGGGGCTGCTTAAACCTCTTTTTGGCAATGGATTCTGCAAAAACCAGGTGTTCAAAACCTACCCAGGACAGATGGGATGGCACAGCAAGTCCTGGATTTAGGAGGGAAAAAAAGCTGCAAGGTGCCACACAGAGATTTATAAAAGGGAAAGGCTGGGGCTGCCTGGCGTTGGGTCAAACCATCCCTTCTCCCTCAGGGCTGGATCCGCGGGCTCTGAGCCCCATCCCTCCCTCAGGGCTGGATCCCGAGAGCTCTGAGCCCCATCCCGCACATCGCTCCCTCAGGGCTGGATCCCGCGGGCTCTGAGCCCCATCCCTCCCTCAGGGTTGGATCCCGAGGGCTCTGAGCCCCATCCCTCCCTCAGGGCCGGATTCGCGGGCTCTGAGCCCCATCCCTCCCTCAGGGCTGGATCCCGCGGGCTCTGAGCCCCATCCCGCACATCGCTCCCTGAGGGCTGGATCCCGCGGGCTCTGACCCCATCCCGCCCCATCCCTCAGTTCCCGGCTCCCTCAGGGCTGAGGGCCGGAACCCCCGGCCACGCCCTGGCGCCCCCCAGCGGCCACGAGCGCAGCTCGAGACAAGCCCGGCCCTGCCAGGCGGGAAAACCTCCCCTAAGCCCCCGAGAGAGCGCGCGGCTCCTTTATAGGCGTCCGCGCCGTTCGCCGGCAGGCAGGTGGAAGGGGGAGGTTCGCTCGCCGGCTGAGCAGAGCGCAGGCGCGCGTTGGACAGCCCCGCGTGACGCGAGGCCGGAAGGTCCCATTCTGGAAGCATCCCGGGCCCATCCCGGTCTGTCCCGCTCGGCCCGGCCATGCCCGAGAACGCGCCCGCCAGAGCCCCCGCCGGGGCCGGCAACAGGGCCAAGGGAGCCTACCAGGACCGCGACAAGCCCGCCCAGNCGGGGGACGATGGATCCCCCCGTGCTGAGCGCCGCCCGGGCCGTGCCTCAGGGATTCCAGCTGGGGTTCCGTGGGTTTGAGGGCTGGGAGCTGCCCGGGATGGGCCGGCGCGTTCAGGGGATGCGAAATTGGGCACTGAGAAGAGCCTCGGTCGCACTGCGTGCTGTGTTCTGTTCCTTTGTGATTCCCCAGATTTAAAATGGCTGCAATCTAGTGGCCAGATACTGTTTAAAAGCAAGAACTGTGGAAATCGGGCCTGATACTGCAGCGTTTTACATCATTCCGCTGTTTGGGATCCTTTAGTCTGTCTGGGAACAGCTAAAAAGTGGGAGGGTTTTCTTTTTAGAAAACATGTTTAAATGATGGGGTGTTTGTAATTCTTTAGGTGAGCTTACAAACCTTTTCTTCCCTTCCCAGCTGTTGCCGATGCAATTAGAACGAGCCTTGGACCAAAGGGAATGGATAAAATGGTAAACTTTGTGTTTTAAATTCTCAAAATATTAAGCTTACTGGGGATACTGTAAAATCAATGTGTCTTGTGGAGAATGCCACCTTTTGCCTTAATTCTTTCCCTTGTTTCAGGTATTTAAGGGAAAGTGGGAACTAAGTGGACGTCTTGGTTTTGAAAATGATTTTTAAAAAATATTTTGAGCCTCAAATGAAAGATTTGCAGCTGCTAACCAGAACTGTGTTCCTGCCTTTTATTCCCAGATTCAGGATGCTAAGGGAGATGTGACAATCACTAACGATGGTGCCACTATCCTGAAACAAATGCAGGTTCTGCACCCTGCAGCCAAAATGGTGAGTGGTTTCTTTTCCATTTTGTGTGGATTTGAGGAGCATTAGCTAGGACAGTGACAGAGCAGGAAATTTTGTGCATTGTGCTCCAGGAACGTTTCTTTTGATTGTGGCTGTGCTTAAGAGTTGCAAACTGTTATTTATTACCCAGTGTTCCTTATGCACAGTCCCTCTGGACATGTTTTAAGACATTTAAGAAAATGTAACTAAACTTTCATCTGTCATTTGAGAAGGCAAAACTCATGTCCCAAACCATGAGGACAGAAAGGAATGAAAGAAGGGAATGGTCAGATGGGCTGAGGATACAGGAGCTGGTCCTTTGAGATGTTCAGTGTTCATGGATTTGGTTGTGGTTGGAGAGGGAAATGAGCTTCCTGTGACCCTCCTCCAGGGAAGGAAATGTAAACCTGTTAGATAGGTGTGTTCAGTTTTGAATTGGGGAAAAAAGCTTTGCTTCTGGAAGTGACCTATTGTACCACAGCTGTATTTTGGCCAAAGAAGTGTCTGGGTGTGGGTGAACAGCTCTCTATATATTTATTGTTCTGTCATCATTTCTCTTTTAGTTAGTAGAGCTGTCAAAAGCACAAGATATTGAAGCTGGTGATGGCACCACCTCTGTTGTTGTCATTGCTGGAGCTCTTTTGGATGCCTGTTCCAGACTCCTTCAGAAAGGTAAGGATACTCATTTTACCTGCAGAGACTTGTAGGTACTGGAGTCTTTTTGTCCTCTTGCATGTGTGGGATGAAGCTTGAAGTAGCTGTAACCAGTTGGAAGGATAAAAAGTGTACCCCACACTCCAGGGAAGTTGGGGAGTTTCATACAGGATTGTGGGAAAACAGTTTTTGAAAGTCTGAAATATAATCAGTGTCAGCCTCCTCACAGGCATCAGCTGAACAGCAGCAGCTTTAGGAATGCGAGGAGAACTTGGATAAAGTATTTCTGGGATGTCAGAGATTGAAGGGAAATGTGCAGGACTTCTCTGATAGGACAAATCACTTGGAATGTTACAGCTTTTTCTCTCAGTTTTAACAGCAGAAAATAATTAGGGAGGTCATGCACCAGGGAAAAAACGTTCTGCTGAAATGCCTTCAATTTATTCTGACCTGAGTATCTTGAGTTTTAAAATTGAAAGAGATGATGAAGAAAAAGAAAAAAAATGTATCTTAAAAAATGTGAAGTGTCTAACAGGCATTTTTTATGCTCTGCACAGGAATTCACCCCACCATCATTTCGGAGTCATTCCAGAAGGCTCTGGATAAAGGTATCGAGGTGCTGACCAACATGGCCCAGCCCGTGGAGCTCAGTGACAGGGAGACCCTGCTGAACAGTGCAACGACTTCCCTCAACTCCAAGGTACAGCTGCACTTGGACTGGCAGCTCCAGCCCAGCCAGGCCTTGCAGCTTTTCAAGTCTAAGAAAGAGCAGTTCTGTTTTTCTGTACATCCCTGAGTTTGGGTTTTCCCCCCAGCATTGCCTTGGAGCAGCCATGAAGAAGATGCCTTGAAGACATCTTTGCTTCAAAATTCTGACATCAAATGTTGAAACACAATGACAATATTGTTGTGAAACTGCTGTTCATCAGTGTGAAGTCTCACCATGTCTCTCTTTACCATTGAATCCCTTAGGTTGTGTGTCAGTATTCCAGTTTACTTTCTCCAATGAGTGTGGATGCAGTGATGAAGGTCATTGACCCAACTACAGCCAATAGTGTGGACCTCAGAGATATTAAAATTGTTAAGAAGTTGGGGTAAGAAACAATTTGTAATTAGACAGATTTTGTCTCTATGAACTCAGTTTCCCAGAGTGCTCCAGTCATGGGTTGTGTTTGTTTCCAGAGGCACAATTGATGATTGTGAACTGGTTGAGGGACTCGTCCTGACTCAGAAGGTGGCAAATACCGGCGTAACCAGAGTGGAAAAAGCCAAAATTGGCCTCATTCAGTTCTGCTTGTCTGCTCCAAAGACAGATGTAAGTCAAACCGTGCCTAGAGCAAAGCCTCATGCTGTAGGACGTTTTTTAAGATGCTGTGGTGTCAACTCTGTGCCACAGCTAGAGTGAAGGACTGCTAGGTCCTAAAAAAAAATTACAGTTGGTATTAAAAAATTGTTTAAATTGTGAGAAACACTGAACTGTCTCTAATAGTATCTTGCTGTTACGCTGCTTTGTTTAGAATTACAGCATCTTGTGTTAAAGAATGTGACACATTTGGACACTTGCTTTTAAAGTCAGTTCACAGTACTCACTTTTCTCTTACTTTATTTGAAACAGATGGACAACCAGATCGTTGTTTCTGATTATGCTCAAATGGACAGAGTGCTGCGTGAGGAGAGAGCCTACATCCTGAACCTGGTGAAGCAGATCAAGAAGGCTGGGTGCAATGTGCTGCTCATTCAGAAATCCATCCTGCGGTACGGTAACTCCCAGGCACCGGCTCTCTGCGCGCGCTCGGGGGGCACCGTTGGAGTTCTTTGGAAAACTGAAGCTGAACACAGCCACACTTGGCAGAGTAACAGTGACTGTACCTTTAGAAAGCACCAGCACTGTCTGTATTTTGGGGTTGATTATATCCTTACTTTGTATCTGAAGAATTTGAGCACTGGGAGCTGACTCCTTCCCTCTTGTTTTCAGGGATGCTCTCAGTGACCTGGCCCTCCATTTTCTGAACAAAGTTAAGATCATGGTGGTTAAAGATATTGAAAGAGAGGACATTGAGTTTATATGTAAGGTAAGGTGGGTCACATAATGAGCAGCAGTGTTTAAAATCTACCCCAAAACTTAACTGCCCAGCCAGGACCAGTTTATTGTGACATTTTCACAAGTTTCATGTTTTGACTATAATGCAAGAACAGACATTTCCCTAAAAAACATTTCTGCTCTGCTGAGCAGTCACACTTTTATAGAAGAATTCAGGACAGATGTAAAAGCCACAGTCCCTTCTGCATTTTACTGTCATATGGAGAAGAACAACGTGCAGTGTACTTGCTGACTCTGCAGTCAGCCTCTGGATTATTTTTTTTTCCCATTATTTTTCAGACAATTGGAACTAAGCCTGTGGCTCACATTGACCAGTTCACCCCTGACATGCTGGGCTCTGCTGAGCTGGCAGAAGAGGTCAACTTGAACGGTTCTGGGAAACTAATAAAGGTGAGTGAGGGACAAAATGTTGATACAAATACTGTTACTTAACATCTGTCTGTTATTTTAATAACTGGTANTTTTTTTTTTTAAACTATGGAATTTGTTACATTTAAGTACCTATTTCTAAGCTCTGAATAGCCACCAGTTGGCAGTGCAGTGGTTTTGTTTGGCCCCAGACATAAGTGCTGTTACAGAATTTGCAAGTGCCAATGGCAGTGTCTTTATGTTCCAAACTTTTATTTGTTCCTCAGTGTCAGTATTTGGTTTTATGTTTTAGATTACAGGCTGCACAAACCCTGGCAAAACTGTGAGCATCGTGGTCCGTGGATCCAACAAACTCGTCCTGGAGGAAGCCGAGCGCTCCATTCACGATGCCCTGTGTGTCATAAGGTGCTTAGTGAAGAAAAGGTAATGTCTCAGTTGGGTTAGTGGGTCACACGTGAAGCCCCAGTGTGTGTGCAGTGCTGTGAGGGGAGGTTTGCTGGTCACTTCTGTGCTCTCAGGGCTCTGATTGCTGGCGGTGGAGCCCCGGAGATCGAGCTGGCGCTGCGGCTGAACGAGTACGCCCGGACGCTGAAGGGGATGGAGTCCTACTGCGTCCGTGCCTACGGGGATGCTCTGGAGGTCATTCCTTCCACCCTGGCTGAGAACGCGGGGCTCAACCCCATCTCCACGGTAACAGAGCTCAGAAACAGACACGCCCAAGGAGAGAAAACAGCTGGCATTAACGTCAGAAAGGTAACGAGGGGCTAGAATAACTGGGTGTTACAGGGGAAATGCTTAACCATAGGGCTGGACTAGGGAGAGGGCAAGGTGGTGGTGTCTCACAGTGGTAGCCTCCCTAAAATTAACAGAGGGAAGTTACAGCTTGTTCTCAAGAGCTCACCCTGAGCACTGGTAATAGCAGAGATTAAATGCTGTATGCACAGGCCAGGAAACATCTCATGTCTCCACAAAAGTGTATCAGCTACAGCAAAAGATCCATTTAGAATGATCCATCAATAGGATCTGCAGTGGAAGGCGGTCATAAGTTGGGAGTAGCACCACAGCTTCTTTTGAACTGGCACTGTTGATGTTTTCTGTTGGCTAATTTTGACTGGATATGTCAAGTGCTTGGGGAGAGATGTGTGCTGTAATGCCCCTGTTGCAGGTGAAAGCCCTGTGATAGTTTAGAAATTGACTGCCCTCAGGATTCTGCTAAAAGAAAACATGCTAAATGTGACTGTAGTCTGTCTTGCACAAGGTGAAGGCTCCTTGTTCCCCTAGGGTGGCATTTCCAACATCCTGGAGGAGCTGGTTGTGCAGCCTCTGCTGGTGTCTCTGAGTGCGCTGACCCTCGCCACAGAAACCGTGCGCAGCATTCTCAAGATTGATGATGTGGTGAGTGGTGCTGGCATCATGGTTTGGGTTATCTGTCCCTCACAAGCACCAGGATATTGTCATCCATCTGCTGTGCTTCAAAATGCAACTGTGTAGAGTATTCTCAGTTTATGTTCTACTTAAGACCATTCAGCCTTTTAATAACTGCAGCTAAAAATAAATGCATTATAAATACGGCACCATGAAGTAAGGAATTAGAGTCACTAACAGCCCAGGATCTTGAAACAAAGAAGGAATTGTGATGTGTCCTGTGATTTCTTGTGCCTGACAGTGTGTCCTCCCTGCAGGTGAACACTCGAGGATAAGCTGAGCAGAGGGGTGGGGACCATGGCCTTGAGCTCCTGCCCTGCAGCTGGAATATGGATTCCTCACCAAAAGCGCCTGTGTGAATTGTCTTAAACTCCACCAAGACTGATGTACTTTGATCAGGTTTAACTTAAAAAAACAGTTTCTTTTCAAAAAGAAAATGCTGTTTTATCAATAAACACACAGTAGCCTACCTGAGACTTTGCTGTATAGTTTTGTTAGAAATTGTTACATTTTCTTTTCTTTGCTCCTCTTTATCTCTGAAAAGTTTAAGGCAATCAATCATCTCCTGTGCTATATTCTGAAAAGACCCTTGAAGTGCACTTCAGTAGCACTTAGCTGGCTTAGAGCTGCTTGTCCCAAAGCTTTCCCTAAGGGAGTGGTGTCACTGCCCTCAACAGGCTAGAGGGGAGGAGGATCTTTGCAGTGGGAGCACATCACATTCCTTGCTCTCCTCGGGTCTGCAGTGATTCCTGATGCCATCACGTGATCCAGAGTCCTACAAAGTATGTTCTTCACATGGTTTCCTCCCCCTGCTCCCAGAATAATTGCTTTTCCCAAAGCTGGCTGAGAAGTCAAAAGTACACTGTTCTATAATAATGCAAATTAGCTTCCCAACTTCTACTTCTTAGTCTGACATCTTGAATTAACCCTTTCATTTCCATTATCACTTTATTGAAAGAACCCAATTCCTCTTAGTGTTTAATGGGGAGTGTTTCTTTCATTTCTTCTCACATTTCCATTCATGCTTGATTGGAGCAGGAGCTTTTGAGTAAATTTCCACCTTGACCTGCTGTTGTGACTTGCCAAGTAGAACAAACAGAATCACTCTACTAATTAATAAATTAGACAATCAATTTAGGTATTAATGCTCTGCATGAATTATTGCCTGTTTAAAATTGCAAATGACCCCACAGGGTCACATCCAACAATGATCGTTAGCTTAGGTACTATGATTAAAGCTTTCATCCCCCATTATCACAGAGTTACAATTTTTGAATTACAACAACCGTGTGTGATTTCATCACAAGAAGAATTCGTAATTTCACTACAGTAAATTAATCCGCCCAGCATTAATGCTGCTTTGTAGAGGCAGAACGTTCCTGCTTATGATGGTTTAGGATAGAATATTCCTACGATAGAATGTTCCTGCTTATCCTGGTTTAGCCTGACCCTGCATTTGCTTACCTGAAGTACAAAACTTCAAGATGAAAAAAGCTTCTTTAATAACTGGAGGGTGCAAAAAACGTGGGCTCCCAAGTGAGCATTTATGGGTTCCGACGAAAATCTCGCCCAAAGTTACCTACAAATCCGCACGGGCAGCGGGTGCGAGTGTTGTGAAGCTCAGCCCTGCAGCTGCGCGGCCGGCGGAGGCGGAGGCAGCGCCGGGGCGGCTCGGGCCGGGCCGGTTAACGCGCCCCG
>WEIU01001089.1:1307256-1347433 GCA_013389925.1 Aegithalos caudatus | reverse complement strand
CGCCGCGCAGGTACCGGGAGGGGCTCTGGGGGACGCGCGGCCCGGGCTTCCCCCTGAAGCCGCTCCGCAGAGCAGAGCGCTCTCGGCGCTCCCCCGGCACCGCGCGGGGCCTCGCTGGGGCACAAGGGACACACACACACGGACACCTGACAGATGGCCCTGCTGCAGCGGAGCCTTTAATGAGCTTGTGGCACCGCGGCGTCTGCGCGGCACGTGTGAGAAAGGGCCGTGCCCAGCCCGGCGGGGAGGCTGGGGTCGTTCCGCGGGTCGAGAACAGAAACTGGGTTCGTTCGCGCTGGTGGCAGCGGCAGGTTCAGGGAGGTGGAGGCTGCTGGCGCTGGGGGTTCCGTGTGGGCGCTGTAAATTCGCTGCTTCGATCCTGTAATTCCCATTGCATGAGGTCACTGCTGGGGGAAAAAAAAAAACACTTAGAGATTTTTGCAGTGAAAACCTGATAAAAACTAAACAAGAAATTTTTTTGTTGGAATGTCAAAGCTTGCTGAAATACCCGTGTGGAAAAGTAGTACTATATATATATATATTTTTTTTTTAATAAAGAAACTGGCCCATAACTTTTTAAAACGTGCCACTTAGAACAAAATGAAGCTTTTGTGATGCTGACTAATCTGGCTTTAATAACTTCTCCGACTTGTGTAAGCTTTAAAAATACTTGAAGAACACTAGCTGCACACAGCTGCAAACAGTATTGGAAATATAAGCTGTGCAGAATCCCTCTCATTTCACAGTAAGTTCTGGAAATGGAATAAACGTTTATGCACCACATCTCCAATTACTTATTTTTAGAGTAGTTATAACTAGGAGGTTCTGCTTGCTTGTAAATAATGGCATTTTTAGAGCTGTATAGTAATCAGAGAAAGTTATACTTTACAAAATAATATTTTTTCTTTTTTGGTAAGTCCTTTTGATCATTTTTCCTGTTATAAACATATTGATTACAGGGCAGACTTGGGAATTTTTACAGGTTTTAAATAGGACCCCTAGGATATAAATTAATACACAATACAATTATTCCATGTACTTCTACATTAACATTTGTATAGAGCTATCTCTATTTGTGTTACTTTACCATTCATTAGACTTAATTAGGATAAAACAATATTAAGAACCTTGCACCCCTTCCTTCTAGCAGAAAAAATTTACAAACATCTCTTCTAGGATGGCTTTGACTCGGATTCAAATACCAACAGAGAGCAGAACAGCCCTCCAAAGACAGACTCTGACAAGTGGATAGACTTTTCCAAAATGTACAATTCAAATCAAGAGTATTACTTGAAGCTGGAAGAGTTGAAGAATGCCCACATGGAGACCATGGCAAAACTAGAAAGTATGTATCGGAACAAGCTGTATTTAAAAGGAGTACAAGCCTCGGATAAGAGAAATGACACCTCTCCAAAGTGCTGTAGGTAAGTTTGGGGGCACTTTTTAGCTGCGGATTCCCAAATGCTCTGCAGGCAGCTGTGAAACAGCGGGGTGTGTTTCTGGGCTGGAAAGTGTTACTCTCCCCATCTCTCATAACCAGAAAGGTAATTAGAGAAAAGTCAGTTTTGATAAGGGAAATGCTCATTACCTTGCTAATGGTCTGTGAGGTTTAGAGGTGGGTGTGCAGCAGGGATTGGGAAGCACATTTAGGAAAGCACAGGGCTTTTCCCAAGTCAGCAAGTGGTGACTTGGTGATCAGCACTAAAACCAGGATCTGCTTTGAGTGCCCTGTGTGCTGCCCTTTTCCCTTCTCTCCCCCCTCAGCCACTCATTTTTGTTCCTAGTGATGATTCCCTAGAGTGGAAGTCACTGGCTTTGCATCTGTGTTGCATTGGCTCAAACCAAGTGGGTTTTTTTCCCCTTTATTCTCAAGGCCAACTTGGGACAAGAGTTCATATCAGCCTCTTAACCTGCACAAATCCTTTTCTGACTCAGACTTAAGTTATCCCTCGGGCTCAAGTGTATCCGACACGTCTGATGAAGAGTTAGTGTTTGAAGGGAATGGCAGTGAAACTGGATCATCCTCATTTGCTAAGCAGCAGATTGAAAAAATGTGGGATGGGTTCTCTCTGGAAGACTACATCTCCCGTGCCAAGCACAGCTTGCCCAGCTCACCAGCCTGCAGGAAGGTGCGCAAGAAACAGAAAGTGTGGTCCCCCAGAATCACCGTGCCCAAGCCTTTCCAGATGACCATCAGAGAAGCTCAGAGGAAAGAGCAGAATGTCAAATCCAAGTCACAGATTGAGCTGGAAAATCACTTACTGAAGAAGCAGCTAGAGGAGGAAGCAGAGTGTCAGAAAAAATTCCGAGCCAATCCCGTGCCCGCCGCCGTCTTCCTGCCGCTCTACCACGACATTGTGCGGCAGAACGAGGAGCGCAGGAGGTCTGTGAGGGAGAGGAGCAAACTCAAGCTCCTGGCTTCCCAAAAGCCCTTTAAATTCATTGAGCGAGAGAGGCAAAGGAGTGAAACCAGGAAAATGCTGTTGAAAGATGTTCCCCCACCTGAAAATAAAACTAAAGCCTTCAGAGCGAAACCCGTCCCAAAATGTGTTTATAGTCCAGATTTCAATGACAGGCTAAAGAAGGAGGAGCTCTACAGGGAAATCAGGATCAGGATGAGAGCTGAGGAGCTGCTACGAAATTCATCCGTACCCAACAGCAGACTGGCCTTAAAAGAGACCAACAAAAAGAAGAAACACAAGAGCACTGAACCAAAGAGAATGGAACACAAACCCAAGATCAAATCAAGCGTTCCCAATTTTGAACTCCTACATGAGAAATTCCAGAAACGCCTTCTGCAACAAAAAAAAGTGAAACACCTCACAGTCTGTGAGCCTTTCGACCTTTGTACCTCGTACATTTCCTCAAAAAAGGGCAAGATCTTGAAGGACATTCAAGAGGATGAAGAAAAATTGAAGGAAACGCGTTGGCCATTTGCCTCTCCGAGACGGAAACCTCAGGTGGGGCAGGCAGGGGCAGACTCACATCTCCTGGGAGGAGCAAAATCCAAATCTCCCAAAAGCACAGAATCCACGAGACGACGGCTGGAAGCCCTCAGGTGACTGCTTAGAGATGTGCTACTTTATACATATTTGAAAAGTAGTTGGGGGTTTTGTTGTTTTTGTTTGGTTTTGGGTTTTTTTTTTTATATTAGTATGTATTTGGTGTTTTGGTTTAGTTTTATTTGGTGTTATTTTTGATATTTCTACATATGTTGTTAATTCTTCCATGCAGTGGAATAGGATTTAATTTGTTAATATAAGGGCTTATAATATAAATCTTAAAATATTTAAATATAGGACTTAATTAGTATTTATTATTGTTAAAGGAACAATAGTGCATTTTTATCAGCACATTCCTAAGAAGAAGACAAATGACTGCTGTTTCCCAGGATATCCTGAATCCCTTGAAATGGCACATACCTTGTGTCCTCTCATGGCAACCCTATTTTCACCCTGTTTTTCTCTTTGGAATCATCTTTGCCAAAGCTTCCTTTGAAGTCTTGCTCTAGATTTAAAATTAATTCAGTCTTAGTTTATTTTCCTCACCAGGAATTCCTTTGAGGAAAAGAGAAAGCTGGAAGAACAACAAAAAAGGAACAGAACCAAGCAGAAACAAAGAACGAAAAAATTCCAGAAAATTGTGATGTCTCGGGCTGAGGCCAATGACCCACATCAGAGCCTAGCTCAGGTGTCTAAATCCAGATTAAAAACATTCAGGTATTTTGTTGCATTCCCCTGAATCCTGAACACCTCATTCAGCAATGAGAAGGAGAGGTTTGGGATTGCACTGTATGTTAAACATACAATGTGTAAAAAAATAATATGTTCTAAGTTTAGATACTTACACTTGGTAAATTAAACATGGTGCAAACAGCTGGTTAAAAAGTGGCCAAATTTAGCATTTCAACTGGGAAATTGTTGCTAACCTATATTGAACTCAGAGTATAGAATTATATAGCATATAGAAATATATATACTGCACATTAGATTATTACAGACTCAGTAACAGGAGAGTCAGTGTTTTCTCCATTCATGTATCAACTAAAGAGGAAAAGGTCCTAAAAATCAAAAGGAATGGGAACAGTGTGGATACAGAATATCCTTGCAGAGCTGGGTACTGCACTGGTGTTGGTACAACTTTGGTGCAGCAGTGAACATTTCACAATTCACTTCTTTGTCCCAGCAGGTCCCCACTGAAGAGGGAGATTAAAGCAGGAATATTTTAACTTCACAGTGTAACAGCAGTGACTGGGGAAGCTGCTGGTGTTCAGGAGGAATGGGATCCAAGGTTCCCTGGAGTAGAGATGCAATGCAAAGACTGTTTGTGTATGACTGAGCACACAGGGAAGGACCCCTCTCAGAGTGCTGTAAGCTGCCACTCCAGATGGCTCCAGCTCTGACACAGCTCTAACCCCATGATTGCTGCTTGTCCTCGTGTTTGGGGCTAATTTAACCCTTTCTGCTTTTCTAATGATAAGAAAAATTAATCCTGTCTGAACAAGGCTTTGGTGAGCTTTGTGATGCAGCCTGGCACGGTGGTACTGCTGCACTATTGTCAATTTAAGGTGCTGTTATGTGGGGATGGTGAGAGGCACTGACTGCTCTGCACCTCTTGCTTCATGCCTGGGCAGGATTCTTGGGCAGCAAGCACAGATCCTAATTTCCAGTAACCTGGCATACTGTTAATAACAGGAACTTTATAATCCATGTGTCCTTGAGCACGTGATCTGCTGACTGGGACAGAAGCAGAAAACAGCTGGTGTCAGAGGAGGTGGAGAATTAAGAGAGACAGTAGGTGTTGGTAGTTGTGATTTGAGTTCATTCAGCAGCAAATTCCACATAACAGTGTTGAGCTTAATCAGATTTCAGGAGCTCTTGTCTGGGTGTAAAATGCTGTTGCAAAGCCAGATCAGTTCCCTGGTGCTGATGCAGGAGGCTGCTGCAAGTGTTTAACCTGATAATGCTCATTTCAGCACAGCTGGGCAATAAGGTCTGCCAGTGGCAGAGCTCTTTCAAAGCAAGGAACAACATGGAAGTTCACTTCCCAACATGCTGAGGAGTTCAGAGATGGTCAGGGAGAGAGCCTGGAGGAAACAGAGGTGTGAAATGCCCTACTTGGTCTCATCCTTGCCCTGGAGTGTCTGACCTCCAGTGCCAGATCTGCCCAGTTCAGAGGCACATCACAGAGCCTGTCCCACATTGAGGAAGGGTTACAGCCCATCCCACCTGGGTTATCCAATGTTCCCTGTGATCCCAGAGATCATTTCAGTTATGAATCAACAGTTTCATTGTCCTGCTCTATTGACTGTGCCCTTGACAAACCAACTCAGGAAAAAAGTGTTCCATGATGCCGAACGTGGCCGCCTCTCTCGGGTGATCAACTGCTGAAGTAGCAAGATTCTCCTCAAACTTCAAAAGCACTGATTTGTATTTAATGCTCTTAATTTCCTATGCTGAATTCTGTTTAATTTTGCTTAGAACAACTGGAAGTTCTGTATGAAATTAGCATGTAAAATACCCTAAGTATCCAAATTTTTTACCAAAAAAAACCCAAGAATCCAAACTCAGCCTCTAAGTTCAGTAGCCAGGACCTGCCTCTGCTTAGCCAAAGTGACTCCCTCAAAGATGAGTTGTTCAGTACCTTTTATGTATCTTGGAGTATGACAACATTTGATTTGTTATAAGCAATTGAACTGCTGTAGAAAATTACTTCTTGTACTATAAATTAATAATGATTTCTCTTGTATTCTGCTCTCCTTAGGAACAACGAGAAGCAGAGAAGGCAGGAATATTTGCAAGAATTGCAAGAAATGGAAGAAAGAGTGAAACAAATGCCATTGCTTTTTGAAAGAGTCACTCAGGTTGCTTTGTTTCTGAAGTACTAATTAATCTTGACTGATATTGAATCAGGCATTTGTAGTACAACATTTTTAGAAGATAGTTCAAAGACACTTTTCAGGGCAGTATTTCCCTGTTTCAATCTCTGTTGCCACATCTCCATATGAATATCAGTAACTTTTGAAATATGGGAACAGAAAACTGTTGTAAATGTGTCTGGTTCAGCTACAAAATTAGTAACTCTAACCACAACCAAACACTGCTGGTACAGAAAAGTAAAATCTGATATAAATTTTTCAAGGATTGTTTTACCATTCTTACCTGCAATGAATAATGATTTCCACTTGTCAGCTGCAATTAATGAATCAGAAGATTAATATAAATAAAAGTACCAAAAGCCAGGCATTTAATGCATGAAATAACATTTAACCATTGTGGTTTTTCTACAGAAAAATGCCAGAATAGCTGCAGAAAAGTATTATTCAAACAGACTGAGAGCACTGGGGATCTGCCCAGAGTTTGTTTCAAAGAAAGGAGGAGCAGCCAAGTCACTGCAGCTCTCCACTGCTGGAGGTTTTACCTCCATCGCTGTCACAGAAAGGTACAGATGACTGAAGGCTTTTTCTTTTTACCCACTACACATCTAGTAATTAGAATTTTTTTCATGTTTAGATTTAAGGGCTTTTTAATGATTTTCAGTATTTCCCAGGGAACTATTTGTCTATGTGGTATGTTAGCATTAGTATGTACTTTTGATTGGTTTTCCTGAATTAAATATTAATTAGTAAAAAAGAGAGAGGAGAGCTGCTTAACCAAACTGGTTATGTTATGTAATGCACTTCAAAGAAAAAGGAAGAAAAACATTTCTTGTTTGTTCCTTTCATCAAAAATTCTGGCAGGTTGTTTTAAGTCACCACCTTTAAATTTTAATTTTTTTTTAATTAACCTTATTTAAAATAGTTTTTAGTATCTGTTGGGTGTTGTGATTTAAAAAGAAGCAGAATTTTTTAAAAAAATTGAATATATAAAGAAATACTATTGAGTTACTTTGTATCATAAAGAGGGACTCTTGTGTTCCCTTTTCCTTCCCCAGTTCCACCCCAGCCAAGACTACCAGGCTTTGTCCTGGATTACATAAATGTGGTTTAACACCTCCTGGAAAGTATCTTCCCAGAAAATAAAATCCCACCTGCAATTTGTCTTTTCAGAATCACCAGGGTTAAAGTGAAAAAAAGGGAATCCTTTGAGGAAGCAGCTGGTAACAATCCCCAGTCTGAGCAGTCCTGGGAGGAGGAGGAGGAGGAGAAGGGAAAAGGTGTCAAAAGCTCCACCCCAGCTGAGCAGTGCAGTGATCTGGAGGATGGGGACGAGGCCAGAGCCAGCCCTGATGTCCTTGAGGCTGAATCCAGCTGGCACAGTGAGGATGAGGAGGATGAGGAGGAGGACCTGTCACTTGGCCATTCCCAGGAGGAAGAGGAAGACAAGGCAGACCTGTCACTTGGCCATTCCCAGGAGGAAGAGGAAGACAAGGCAGACCTGTCACTTGGCCATTCCCAGGAGGAGGAGGAAGAGGAAGAAGCAAAAGCAGGCCCATCTCTTGGCCATTCCCAGGAGGAGGAAGAGGAAGAGGAGGATGAATCCAGACCCAGCTCTCGGTCTGCCAGGTCCCAGGAGCACGAAGAGGAAGCTCAGTCAGACCCTGAAGCCGAGGGTGCATTCCAGTATGAGGATGAGGAGTATGAGAGTGATGGCTCTGAGGAGAAGTCCAGTGATGAGGAAGGAGACTGACAGGAAGGGCTGGCACTCAGGAACTGCTTCCACTGTGGAACAGACACCAGAGAAAAAAACTTGGTGCTTTGCTACACATCCAAAATTCTGTGATTTTTTACCTCTTAGTTTAAGGGGCCCGCTAGTGCAGGAATTCTGTTTGTTTTCCAGTAAGAAAGCTCAAGTTCCTAGTTTTCACCAAGAAAATAATTGACTTTTGTATTACTCTTCTTTATTGCACTCTTCTGTGACATTAGTGCACCTCTGTTCTTAACATGAGCTGCAATCTCATTGTTTAATAATGAATTACACAGTGTGCTCTGTGATACTGAGGGCTCACCTCCAGCTCTTCCCATGGGCTGGCAAAGCCAGGGGACATTTTGGAGCAGGAATTGCCATTTTATCCCTGGAAAAGGTGAATCTTTAACCTCAGGTAATTCTAGTTGTATGAAACTATGCAAGGAAGTGCTTTAATACCTCTTCTTACAAACTGGCTACACTCAGGACTTCAGCTACTCCACAAAAACTCTCCAAAAATGTTTGGGATTTGTTTTTTTTTTTCTTGTATCAGTACACCTTCTCCTACTATTACTGACTTGCTAAAAAATCTGTTGTTATTTTCTCCTCCTTATTCCTTCCACGTTTGGAAGTTTTTTAAGCATTTTTACTTCTATTTATTTTGAAGTGTGAATGTGACTAATGTGAATTAAACTTGAATAAAATATCTGTGAAAATATTAATCCTTGCTTCATGAGGAAGTTGTCAGTATTCTGTAATTCTGAAGAATTGTACAATTACCAAACATATCTGACTGGTACTTGTCTCTTCAGGAAATCAAATCCTTTTCTGAAAAAGGCAGAGGAGCTCTACATTATGGGATTTTTTTTCTCAGACTACTTGAAGTGATTTCAAAGGAATAAAAAGTCAAATCTGTTTCTAAGATTTAACAGCACTCAACTAAGTGTTCTAAAAAGAACAAATATACAATTGCTGAACTACTAAGATAGGGATTAAAATACCACTGAAATTCCTCTGAATGTGGAAAAAGTATCAAAACCAATGCTTTTTTTAAGGTTTTAGAAGGAGTGGGGAACCTGTGTAAAATTTAGATTGAGTTTGTTACTGAATTTTTAAATATTTTAAATATAAACCTTAATAGTAACAAAATTAATGAACATGAGAAATATGATATCACCAGGAAGAGTTAGGACAGCTTTCAGAGGTTATGCCTCAGTTTTTTTAGCATTTCTGGAAAGGAAAAACAGAATTGTGTGGAGATCCAATTGATTATGGTTCCCCAAGATTTCCAGGAAGCATTTCTAGGACATAAATTGCTAGGAAAGGATCTTAAAGAAACCAACCTTTTTGTAGGAAAAGAAAGATCCTCATGAATGGGAGATCAAACCTTGAGGTATTAAGGGAACCACTTATGGAAATCACTTGGAGCAGCAGAGCTTTTCAGATGGGGAGGATAATGAGATTTAAGTCAAAAAAGCTGTTCAGAAATTGCATTACTAACATAAAGGGATGAACATTCCAATAAGGAATTAAAAAGCAAAGAAATATCAGAGATGACTGAACAGAAATGAAGAGAGACAGGTCAGGGTGAATTAAACCTCTTGAATCAAAATACAGCAGTAAAAAATATTTCAAACAAAGAAGAGCCATGTACACCTGTCAGGAGATGAAAAATACTCTGGCCTAAAAACCAAGTCATGATTTGACCTCTTTTTCTTTTTTTTTTTTTTTTTTTTCCCAAGGAGGGTGATTTAAATGTGGAGAATCCAGAATAACTAATAGGATGAGAATCATGAAAAAAAAACATGAAAAAAAACCATGAAAATCAAAATCCTAAGGTGATGTAATAGAAGCATTTTAAGGCACAAAGCTCATTAGAGGAGAAATGCTGATGAATTATGCTTTCAGGGAAGCCACCTAGCAAGAGAGGAATGGGAAAGTTTCTCACAGATTATTGAATATTCTGTCTTTAATATTTTAATTAATGGCCCCAGCACAAAGGTAGAAACACGTTCAAAAATTTGCTAAGTAAATGAGAAAGGTGTATCTGAAAGAAGGATTAAAAATACCACATGGGAAGAAGGGGGGAACTTTGCATGTGAACTGTAGTATAAAATAATTTTGAAGTGAAAGAATGGTGTTTCTATATAATAATTATATTCTGAAATAAGAAGCCAAAAGTTTGAGATACTGTGCTTTTTGAAGTATTTCTTATATTTACAATATTGCTTCCTCTAGAAACCATCCTCTCCTGTGCATAGTTATCTCAACACTGAGCAGGTTATGTTCTCTTTTCCTTTGAGGATAAAATTATTACATCATTACCTTTTACAGCTGCTCCAGATGAAGAGAATAGAAAAAGAATTCAAATTCTTGAAGAAAATGTTTAAAGCCATCCTTATTCTGGAATTAATTATGGCCTCATGTAGAATCCTCAAGGCTTCTCTAATGGCAGCAAGCAAAACCTTTGCCTGAGCTTGGCAGGAAGGAAGCACTCTAAAAATCAAGATATATTATTCAAAATTATTTTTGACAGTGTGCCTATCCCATTGCCCACAAATTGAAGTCAAACATGAGTTTTCTATACAGAATACATTTGTCCAGGAATACTGTCCAATCCATTAAGCTGCTATCTTACAAACATTAAAATAATGAAATCAGATAAATTAGATAAAATGAGATAAAATTAAAAATAGTTTGGTACGTGTCCTCCTCACCCTTCAGTGGAACTATAGTTTTACATCTCTTTTGGTAATTACTTGGCTTTAGGGGGAAAAAAAAATCCTTGCATACTCCAGCAAAACTTAAATTTGCTTCTTTCTTCAACAGGAATTCCAGGTATCTGAGGAATGAACTAAGACTTACAAATAACATCAGAAAAATTCCTGTCCCTCCTGTCTACTAAAATCACAGCAGCCAGCTGGAGCAGAGAAATCCAGGGTGCCAGGGACAAGGCAGAAGTGGAGGGAGTTGTAGGGGTGAAGGTCAGGAGTGACAGGGGCAGCAGGACCTCCCCCATCAGCTGTGGGCAGTTATGATCCGTGTCCCATGGAACTGCATCCCAGGATTAGCCAGTGGGACAATCCCCCACGTGCTTACATGGCTGTAGCACAGAGGCAGGTGTTAACAAGCAGGAAATACTCTTATTTTCTGATAAATAACACCATGAGACCATGTTCAATTTCATGAGTCACAAACACTGAAAAATCAGTTGTCAACAGGACTGAAAACAAGAATATTTGCACCTGCACAGCTCAAAACTTGCTACTAATAGTCAGGGCTTACAGCCACAAGCAGATTACACAATAGTTAGTCAGGTTACAATAAGAAGGTTAGTAAGATTAGGAAGGTTCCTGATTAACTGTAGCAGCCACACTACCAACACAGCCAGGAAATTCTGGTTGCCAGGATAATGAATTGTTACAAACCACATTATTCAGATGATTCCAGACACAGCTTTCCACACTTGTAGGTGTACCTGGTTCTCAGGGTAACTTGCTGTGATTTTTAATGTGTGTTCCATGCCATCCCACATTTTCTAAGATGGGTAAGAGACAGAAAAATTATGCTTGTAATAAGTAGTAAAAGCAAACAACCAAAGATCAGCTTTTTATGTGTGTCACTGTGATTAAGCTCAGCTCTGGGGAGCTCCATCCTGTAACACCTTTATTCCCAAAGTACTGGAACTGCCAAGGGCAGCATCCCAGCTACTCAGGCAATGAGCTCTCAGATCTGGCACTGGAGGGCCACACAAACACCTGGGTGTGAGGCAACAACACTTGAAAAGGACCAGTTTGGGGGTTGGAACTCTGAGTTTTCTAACCAAGAACGTGATAGCAAACATTGCACAGCAGAATTCCAGCCCGGAGTGCTTTGGCTCATCTGGCTGACACACAGGGGCTGCTCATGGTGCCACTGCAAAATAACCACTCCTTACAAACACCTATCAATGGCTTCATCAAATCTGTGACACTGCAAAACTGTGAGACTTCCCAGGCCAGGGAGAGTTCCCTACAGCCCTTCCTTGTTAACCAGACTCACAGTTTATTCCTGGGTGAAACCTTCCTTCTCCTGGTACTCTGTTAATGCTGATTTAATTCAGGCCTAGCAAGCTGAGTTTAACTCTGCTCGTGGAGCTGGCTGGGTACCTGTTTGCCTGCTCCAGCTTGTTCCTGACCCTGAGAACTGGCACACAGCCCCTCCTGCTCCCACAGCTCCCTCTCCTCCCTTTCCCACTGAAAGGAAGCTCAGTGTTGCCCAGAAAAAGCCCTCAGTTTCCAACCAGCCACACAACTCCTGGGTAATATTCAACTTTATGTAAAGGGTAACTAGGAAAAAGCTGTTCAGTTTTATGCAACAGTCAGTTCTGTCTCTGCCCTCCAACTCTAATGCAGAGCCAGCAATCCCAAAATGTGGAAAATTCCAAAATCCCATTTGAGGGCACACAGCTGAACTCTGCACTGGTTACCTGTGACTGCACCCGATTTCACACTAAATGAAAATAAAATTCACCCTGGAAGATGGCTCTGTGGAATAGAATTCTTCTTTTCTAGTCAGAGTTGCCACATCCCAGGAGAATTTATATTCCCTGCAACTGCTGGCAGCTTAAGGGGCAGGGAAACCAAGTGGGGAACATCCAGGTGCCCAAGGACCTTCCAGCACTCTCCCTGCTTTCCACCCCATTCTCACAAGCCTTGTGTCTTGACAAAGAAAATGCTACAAAGTCTGTAAAAAGTTTTGAATTCCACAGGCAAAAAAAAAAAAAAAAAAAAAAAAAAAATCTGGAAGGGCCAAATATTAGGATAAAAGAGCCAAGTCTGCAGATGAGATGCCTGAAGGTTTCTCAGATCAGAGCACAAAATTACCCAAAGAAGCTGCACATCCCAATTTGCCTGCTTAGGGAAATCATCTTGCAATAACCAGGTAGTTTTCCATGATGGGGTTAGATTTTGGGATTTTTCTTTAAATACCAGTTTTATCAAAACCTCAGTAAAACACGTCACCTAAACAATGGCACAGAGACACTGAAAATCTGCTTCCCTTTTATTTGTGAGTTGTGCTCTATCTTAACTCACTGCCACAAGCCCCTTTCATACATCACCCACTCAACACAAGCCTCCAGCTCTGCTGTTTCCTTCAGGCAGCATCCTGCAAAATAATGGAAAAGATCATAGCCTGATAAATTATTTGTCATTTGTGCATAGATGGCTGTGGATACAATCCCTTTGCCATAAATGAGAACAAAGGCCTCATACAGAAGGACATACTCGATGAAGTACTTGTGAATTTTTTTATCCTTTATCAATGTCTGCTTTCAAAAAACAGTTTGAAATTAATTCAAAGTTTGTTTTAGGTGACAGGCAGCAGTCCCTCTCCTCTCTCCTGGCTACTTACTGTCAAACAAGCTCCAAGGTTTGTAAAGTCCAGATCAAAAAGTCCTTCTGAGCATCCAGTAACTCTATGGAGCTTGCTGAAATAGTAGCAGTAACCTCAGGAGCACCCTCCAGACCACAACAGAAGTTCTTTCCAGCCATTTTGGTGAGGATTAGTGGAAGCAGAAGGGGAGGGAAGATCAGATGACTGCTGATAAAGATGGAGAAGCAAAGAATGAGAGGAGCTGTTCATTTGTCTCAGTGACAACACACAAGCACAGCCCAAGTCTGTGTTTCTTATTTTCTGTGTAATGTACATAAATCACTTCTCAAATACACCGAGGGATCTGACAATCATTTCCCCCAGCCTTCTGTTTTAAGCCCAGCATGCATTTTTTTACAGTTATTTTGGAACTATGACAGTATTTTAGGGTTTTTATTTGTTTGGGTGATGGCTTTTTGTAGGGAGTGAGTGGGGGATTGTGTAAGGGTTTGGGGTTTTTTTTAGAACTTCCTGCAGCATAATCTCTTTGGACTCTGTATCCCAGACAATTTGCTGCAGAACATCTACTTATATCCCAGTCACACAAAGAACAATCATAACAAGAAGTATTGTACTCTCTACTATAAACACTGGCAAAACAAAATAGTAAGATTAAGGGGAAAATAGTTAAAAATAGAACTCTTTTCTTTCCAAAGGAAATAACATGATTTTCACCCCAGCCTCTCTTGTCTTTGTTACAACAATGGTTCATTTTAGGCCATATCTGACTGCACTTGGAATCAGGAAACCCTGGCACAAATGTGCTACAGCAGCTTGTGCTTTGTTTGCACTGAATGCCTGGGCCAGCATTGCAGGATTCAAGAGACTTGCTAGAGGTTCACAGAGCTGTTCCAGGGGTAATATATTCCCAGAGCACAATTCCAGCCATATCCCAGTGCTCCAGAGCACTGGAAAGCTCTGCAGGTCAGGAAAGTGAGGGTGATTTGTTGGAGCATCTCAGCTCTCTGGATAAACTTGTCCATTTTGCACTGGGGCAGATGTTCAGTGGCCAACTGCTGATCAGGACTGGATCCCAGCTTGGGAAAAGAGGGATGTGTGGCAGAAAAGCACTTAACAGCACTTATTCCCAGGGAAATCCCTACCACTGACTCTACAGGAATTACAGCTCAGTTCTCAGGATCTGACATGTTAGTTTGGGGTTTTTTTAATCTATCCATTCCCCTAAGTCCAGAATTGTGACCTGCAAGCTGATATCCCTGGAGAACATGGAAACATCAAGATACATCCTGAGAATCCATCTTCACTGCCACCACCACTGTAGTGTTCCTCTCCACACCACAGCAAACACAAAATTCATATTGAGGCTCCCTGCTTCTTTCCTAACTAATATGATCCTTTGATATTCCTGTTATTTTTCCCAGTAAAAATCTAAAAAGCCATTTCAGGCTGTTTTCAGTAGGAACAGACAGTAAGGGAATACCTCTACTCCTGCAACATTAATGGTGCAAAATCTGCCCCCTCTTCCTATTCCATCTCTCCCAGTACAGGAAACAAACAACAAGTCAGCTTTCTGTTATATATTTCAAAAGTCAAACTACCTCAGAGGAAACACAGGAACTGGAGAGAAAACTGCCCCACTCTGGCATCACACATCCACATTTTCTCTGCTAAGCAGCTTCTCATTTTCCAGAATCAGGATTTCTTTTTTTTTTTTTTTTTCCCCTTTCTCTGGCCTTTTGAGCTTAGATTTTTAACTCTTCCATTCCAGAAGGACATCTGGCTGCATTTAATGTTGGTCCTCTGGGTTTGCACCTCCTCTCCATCAAAATCCCTTCCAGACAAGCTCTTGAGTCCTCCAATTTAATACTCTGCTCTGGGAAGGAGGAAAGACACCAGCTGATAAATGTTCGTTCTGAAAAACAGCTGAAATGTTTTCTGCTCAGCATCAGGAGTCTGAGCAATCATTTGAAAAAGTGAGGTGGGAGGTCAGGTCCTCGTCAGAGAAGGGATGGAAACAGGGAACAGGATCTCACCCACCTCTTCCTCAGGACTCATTTTAAACAGTGGAAATAAATGTTATGGTTGGGCATGTTCCACAAGGAAGACACCACCAGCTGTAGAAATTTGCTATATTAAAGCTGTACATTATCTTGTCAACGTGCAGAACTCTTCCTTGGCCAGTCCATTAATGTTAATGACATCCCATCTGTGTTTCCCCATCCCTGGCTCTGCCCAAGAGCAGTGCTGATTCCATTCTGGAGCAGCAGGCTGTTGGCAGCCACAGCACTCAGCATGTCCAAGGGCTGAGTGCCTGCCCCTTCTGCAGCTGTGTGGGATACAGAACACATCCACAGCAGAGATCCATGCTCAGGGCCCTCTGTGTCTCTCAGCTGAGGCCACTGGAGACTGTAGCTCCTCACTTCTTGTCTCTCCATTAGGATTCCTTCCCAACTTCCCTCTTCCCCAGAGCTGTAGGAGAATATTCTGGCCAAGAGAATGCTCTGGAGACTATGATGCTCAGTCTTCCTGCTGGGATGATTTACAAGCATCTTCAAACCTCTGGAATCCTTTAAAATGAAAAACAAAAAATTAAACCACATTTAAAAAAACCCAAGACTAACTTCACACTCACTCCAACCACTTCCTTAAGGAATTCCAAAGGTTGGATTTCACCTGCACTGAAGTTCCTCCCAGCTTAATCACATCAGCAGTTCTGGCAAATGCTTCCCAGGCAAGGGGAGCCTGGAGTTCATTCCAGTGTGGGGATCCCCACAATTACAAAGCTCATCAGCTTTTGAACAAATGAAATTTGTGGTCAGAGATAAAAATAACATCAGGGAGTGTCCAAGACTGACTGCTTTCATTCTCATAACATATTTGGGTGATGAAAGAAATTAGAATACAGTGGTGTGCTGCTTAAGTGACCAGAAATGAGGGAACTTTGGGGATGATCAGTTGTTTCCACAACTGATGTTTCAAAGCACCGATGAGCAGTGGCTGTGCATTGACAACACCGTGAAAAAAAAACACTTTTCTTCACCAAAGAAGCGAAGCTACAGGTCAGAGTCACCTTATCAGGACAGCAGATGCATTAGCAGGGGAAGGAATCAATCCAGTCAATAAAGGAATTGATACCTGTCTATAGTTAGAAAATGCCTTTTACAGAACAAGCTGTTCTCCTGGATCACTGAGAAATGGCAGAGTTTTATTGAGTTTCTAAACACACAGCTACATATATAATTAATATTGTCTCACAGCCAGACAACTAGAGTGTTTTAGGATTTTAAATGTTCCTTTCTTGTACTGTTTCCTTCTCAAGAATGGGTCTAACAGCTATGGGGGAAAGAGGGGACATGGAAAAGAGTTCAGAATTTCCTCTATAATGAGCAGGGGGCTGGAATACCAAGTTAAGGTGGTGGATACAGTGACTGCTCAGAATCCATTCAGCAGGAAAACGGGATTCAGGCTTCTCTTTCTGACCCACTGTGGGACAGCAGTGACTTGGACTTTCTGCTTCTCCATCCCTAAAGCAGAAATAATATCCATCCACATTCCCAATACTCACTGAGGTTGCTGGGCAGACAGGCCTCGCACATGCAGAGCAGTCTGGAAAATTCAAATTGGATTTGTTTTGGATCAAGCCCACCAAGAGATGCATCCCAACCACTAGGGGGAAGCTGGTCCCAAGCACTAAAGGGCTGTTCCAAAGTAAATCCCTTGAAACATGGACAGAACAACCCTGAGCCAGTGGCACAGGGAGTTCCCCTCTCCAGACTGCCCCACCAAAAGGAGATGCAGGTAAAGCCGTGGCACAGGCACAGCACTGTGTTACAGAGGAAGAGAGTGGAGGGAAAAGGCTTTATGCTGTTTACTTATTATTCTCTTTTTGACAAGTTCAAAGCTGGCACCAACTGTGCAGAAAGACTAGCTTGGTGTGATGAAGAAAATATTTTCTTAAGGATGTAAAAGCTTGCCAACATTCCAAGAAGGAACATCTAACTTTCACTTCACGTGTCCTTGAACAGATATTTTATTAAGATGGGATTCACAGCATGAGACAAACTCAGTGATATTATTCCAAGTAATCAGTTTTGTCAGCAGACCAAATAAATAATGAACTATGAGCCTTTTGTTACCACTGATGTCATCAAGAAGTGAAAATGTTGGCAAACTGCATGTTTAATGCTTTGAGAGTATCTATTAAAAAGCAAAAGATACCTAGCATATATAATCCATACCACCAATACTATATTCTCTTAACCTTTCACCTCATCTCAAAAATAATTAAAAAGTGGCATTTTTGAAGTGGGTAAGTAATTTGGGGTTTTTTTCCCAGCTTACACTCTCTAGCACTATCAAAAGTAAAACTTCTAAACACATGATTTTACAGCTCTTCACTTATGCACTAAACCTGTTTTACTAAGAAGCATTCACAGAGTAACAGAGGAAACAATGATTTTTTTTCTCATTTATACATCAATAGATACCAGGTCTAAGAGCAGAAAACGAAATAGAAATTTTAATTTTTGAGGAGAAGATGAAGGAAATACTAGGACTTTTGTAACAGGTGAACATGAGCCTCAGGAGCAAAATAAAATAAAATTAATAAGCACCAACAGAATGAAGGTGAATTTTTATGCAATTTTTATGTTTGTTCCTCATGAATAACAAACAGCCTCAAATTTACTTTGGTGTTACAGAGCTTTTATAAATCTCATTTTGCACCAGTAAAAGTCAGGAACAGCAGATTGAAATGAACAGAATTTCACTCTTCAGATGTAGCACAAGCTGCATGTCAGCACATGCCCCTGCTTGCTATTTCTAGGAAGAACAAAAGGCAGATTTACCAAACACAATTCAATTACAATTAATGTAAAGGCAAAAACTTTGACTTTATTACCTTGCTTTCATTTGAATTTCCAAGTAATCCCTTTTTTCCCTCTTGGATCCCTCTGAGCATAAAGTGCACAGTTTTTCTTCGGTTGAAACAGAAATAGCAGAAGATCAATACAGGTTTTCATCAGAACAATAACAACAAAATCCAATATGTCTCATTGAATCATAATTTATACTCTCCACAGAGGTGATTTTTTATTGGTAAAGTCACTAAGACTTGCTTCTTGAATAAGTTTCAGTTAGGAATTGGGTGAACTCACCTGGAAAAGCCACCTATCCATCACAAACCTATGAGTTTTCACAATTTGTATAAAAACATTGCCAGGAACATGGCAAAAAAACCCCAAAACATTATGCCTGAGAAGCACTACCTTGAAATAGGAAGGTCTGCATAGTTTGATTTTTGACCCATCTCACTTTACTGACACACCATTGTACTCAGAAGAAGTGATAAAAAGAAGGTTCCAGGGGAGCTGAAAAAATTGAGAGATGTAAGTTTTGATAGTGACAAAGGCTGTTCAACAGGGAATTTCAGGGAATACAGAGCAAGACACCTGCACTCTTTTCACATCCCTTCCAAGGGTTTGTCTCACATGAAAAACATCCCAATGCCAGCAGTAATGCTCACAACAGAAATGTTAGGTTTAGTACACTAGGAAAACCACCTGGAGCTGAGAGTGCTGAAGTGGAGAGCTATAAATCATCTTATTATTTCTACAGCACTTCCTAGAAAAGCTTTAGGTGGCCCAAGGAATGGAGCACTTCAATAAAGAAGAGCATTTTATCAGGATTATCCAAGAACCAAGTTCTGCTTCCTTCCCTAAGAGATCCCAAATGCTCTTGTATTTCCATGGGACTGCTCCTGACAGCACCCTGAGCAGGACAGGCTCCTGCTCACTCCTGCCCAGAAAAGATGCCAAAGGAAATGTTTCTGGAACCTTAATCCAAACCCTCATTGCTGCATGGAAGAGGTTTGCATGTGATGAAATCAGCAGGATTAATCACATCCACAGAGCAGAAGCACCTCATGACCACTGAGCCTGAGGCTGTGCTGGGAATTACAGTGTAAAAATAGTTCCCAAGAGTTTATCATCTAAGTGGTTAAGGGAGAAAAAGTTATATTCTTATTAAAAATAAGCCTTATAGGCACAGTATCATATATTTAAATAATGACCTAGCCTTGATTCCAAACTGATTTTATCAGTGTTTTTACCTTGTACTTCAGAAAAACACTACAGTGTGATTAATTCCCCCCTGGGAAAAAGAAAAGGAATTAAGAACAGTACCTTTCAATAGAAACAGTACCTCTTAATCAATGCTTTAATGTTTTATTAAAACTCCTGCTATTAGGGAAATGGCAAAGCCCAGATTCACACCTTACCTGCAGGTCTCCTTATTGCAATATGGCTTTCAGTAAACAAACAAGTATTTTGAAGTTTTCTTTTAATGTAATTAAAAAATACATCCCTTGGGCCAGCAATATCCTCTGTCAAACACTGAGGTGTTAAACTTATGTCAGTAATTTTCTGCCCAGCTGTCTGGCTGCCAAGATCCAGGTGCAATTTAGGCCTATGTGAAATTAAGGAATCTGAATAAATAAAATTAGGGATACATGAGGTACAGTTCCACAATTAAGAAGGAAATTAATGCACGTAGTAGTTATAATATTACATAAAGAATTCCTACAGTCAGATGTAGAAAGCTTGAAATTTCCTTGAATAAAAATTCCCAACTCTCTCAAGCTCATATCCTCAACAAAAACAGAAAAAAAAATGCAGGTAAGTGTCCCAGCCAAATGAGTATTGAATCTTAATCCAATATAATATAACACTAATTTGTAAAAGGCCAGTTCTCAGTTAACCAGGCATGTGCCTTTGATTAGATTTATTTTATTACCTATATTTAGAAGGATCACTTTTCTCATCAGTCTGGACTTCAGGAAAGCACTTCAAACAGGGAGCTGGCTAAAATGGAGACAAGGATATCCATGTAGGATGAGACACAGCAAGCCAGGGAAGAGAAAAAATGGAAAGCATTAGGCTAAGGGAAGGCTGAAATTGATTTCATTTAATAACCTTTGAAATGAAGACTGGAGAGAGGGAGGAAAGGCAAAGGAAAAAAAGAGTGCTAATGGCACAGGTCTGGGAAGACTCAGAGGTAGATGGTAGCAGCTGGTCTTCACACTGCTGGCTGCTGTTCTTTTGGTATTTGATACAGTTGCCAGAACAAAGTCATGACAAAATAAAATAAACCACAATTCCTTGTCCCTACTGAGATTAATTGACAGGGGTTTTTTTAACAGCATGTAGATGTCTCCCAAAACACCAAACCTAACTTTCTGTAAACTCCCACTTATTCTGTGGAAGCAGACATTTTAAAAGGCCACAGAATTGCCTTGCAGGTCACCAATCATGAGAAGGTAGATGTAGTTCTCATATTTTTCATGGTGAAGCTAAACACATGGGAGCCTGAAGGCTGATGCTCCTGGGCACTACAATGAAGTCACTTGAGTACAAATCCTGCCCCTAAAATAAAACAAGCCAGAGTTTCTGAAGTCCTACCCAGATTCAATCATAAAGGCAGTGTTAAATGACATCATTAAAGAGCTCCCTTCGATAGCTGGTATTCCTGATTGTAACAGCACTGCAGACAAAGTCAGATTTCAGTGTTCAGAGCAATTACTGCTTTTCTGGAAGGATCCAGTGTTAAAACACAGACAAAACAAATTGGTGTTTTAAAGTGCCTGCAAGGAGATGACATCACCACTCCAGCCCATCTGGGAGGAAGAACACGGAGCAACAGATGAGCCAAAATCACTCCTGGCATAAAAGGAGAGAGTTCCACTGACTTCAGAAAATTTATCCCAATGTTCCTGTGTGCTGCAGATTAAAATGACACACTTCACAGTCTAGTAGAGGTGAAACAAGCCTAAAGCCACAAAAACTTATGTAACATATTCATTTAGGGCAATTAATTATTTTCACTGCAAGTATGTTTGTAGATGCTAAAAATCAAGACTGTGGCAGCTACACACAAGGGTCGATATGCTAAAAAAGATGGCTATTTCTGCAGAGATAAGAAAGAACATATGGTCCTTATTGCCAGCTAAGGGTCTCTTTTAAAACAATTTTCCTCAATCTGATTTGCCTCACAATTACCCTAAATCCTGCCCTGATGGCTCTCGTGGAGCATTCACAGAATTTGGCTTCCCTTGAAGATGTATTTTCCCTTTCCCTGGTGACCGCCTCTATTACTGATTTTT
Source organism: Aegithalos caudatus (assembly GCA_013389925.1). NCBI lineage: Eukaryota > Metazoa > Chordata > Aves > Passeriformes > Aegithalidae > Aegithalos > Aegithalos caudatus. The sequence goes on along the minus strand of WEIU01001089.1, from coordinate 1,326,274 downwards.
AGATAATCCCCGCAGTTACTAGAGAAAGGTTTTTGGCAAGTTTCCCTCGAGGCTGCAGATGCCTATTACCTTATCAACAGAGCATCCCTTCTCCCTGAGCCCCCAGCCTGGGCACTGCCTGTTTCTGTGCAGGGACCAGCAGGGAGAACATTCAATATCCTCCCCCTGGCCAACAAGAAAAGCCACAGCTGCCAGCCCCAGCAACGCTGTCCTGGAGAGGGGCCTGGCTGGACACAGCTGCAGAGAATTAAGAAATCTTCCCTGTCCCACAGGAAAATGTGCTGGCAGAAATTTGGCCCATTTCATCCTCTCCTTATTCGAAGGAGATCAGACTTATTTGAAAGATCCTTTTAACCAATGCAGAACTGTAATGAGAAAAGTACATTAGCATTAACACCTCTGACACAAGGGGTTGTGTCAGAGAAGGGGGGGTTCCTTTGTCAGACAAATAACAGACTGAATATTCTATTAACAAATCACTCCTCTGAAAACAGGGCTGCCAGCATGTAAGCTGCACTCTGAGATCTGAGTGGCTAAACTGAGAAGAAAAGCATAAAGAACCTTCTTTGAGCTAATATCATAAAATTTAGAACTAATTCCTGGCTAGGACTGCCTGTGTGAACAGCTACTATGGTTGAAGTATTTATTTTAATGTAGTTTGTGGGGTTGTTGTTTTTATTATTTGGGTGTTGTTTGGGGGTTTTTAATTGAGAAAAACATCAACTGTGGATTATTTTGTTTGGTTGGTTTCCTTAAGGCAGAGAAGGAAGAATTGGATTGCCAACTTGGACAGAGAAATCACAGAAATATAATAATAAAATGCTTTGGGTTGGAAGAAACCTTAAAGACCATCTACTTCCAACCCCTCAAATTTTCCTCCACAGGAGTGCAAAAATCTCAGAAGCCACAAAGGAAATACAAGAATGCCAAGACCTATTAAATAGAACTAAACCCTTTTTTTTTTTTTTTCCCGTTTGTTTTTGGAACTGGCTATCCTGTTGAGAAGAGGGGGCGTTCACACCTCGGAGTGAGGAGAGGTGAAGGGGTACAGACCTCCTCTAAGGAAGGGCAGTGCCTTGTGTCCCAAAGGGGGCAAGAGGCTAGTTTGTGCTGATCTTGGTGTCCAGCTGCCACCCGGGAGAAGGGACAGAAAGGCTCGGGGTGCAAACCTCTCCCCTCTCTCCAAGCCAAGCAATGAGGAGATGCGTGCCAGGAGCTGTGGCCCCGAGGCAGCCCCGGGAGAGGCAGCGGGAGCGCGGCCGGGCGCTGCAGCCGGGCCCGTCCCTGGCCGGCAGCAGTCGCTGCAATCCCGGACCTGGAGCTGCTCCTCCCTGCCGGGACCGGGAGCGCCGGGCTGCTGCTCTCCCCCAGCGGGAACTAACGCTGTCTGTGCTTTGCCTTGCTCAGCTGCAGCAGAGCTGGAGCTCTTTCCATCCAGAGCTCCTGCTTTTTTTCCGAGATGAGGAAAACTGCTGGCTTCCCACCTGCACGAATACAGCAGCTGCGGGTGCTACCTGCCTGGGAACAGGGGATCAGAGTGGGGGTAACACGAAAGGGAAGCCTTCTGTTTTGGGGGTAACCAAATGGCTGATTTGCAGGGATTAAATAGGTGCAAGAACCCGAGTTAGTGGTGATGGCGAGTGCCAAGGGCTGAGCAGAGCCACCAGAACCACCTGGTCACTGACAGGCTGTCCCCAGGCACTGAGCCAGCCCACAAGATCCGTGCAATTCCTACTGCTGCTTCTCCCTGGATTCACATGAAAAATGAGAAGGAAAAAGCCACACAAAACCAGACCACAAATCGAAGGGGGGAAAAAAAAAGAAGAGAGAAGAGAGCCAACCAGCCCAAGAGATCAAGCANCCCCCCCCAACCCCTCACTAAAATTCTCTGTTAAATTATTAAGAATATGTAGACATTTACAAAGAGATGGAAACAAAATAATCACTGGTGCATGGAGATGTTTTTGACCAAGTGCAGTGGAGTTTTGCTTCGTATCTAAGATAGATATAAACCTGTGCCACTGGTGGGGGGGATTAGGAAGAGAAAAGCCGACAGATTTAACTCTTGCAGCACAAGTGGTTTCACCACAGCGTGATACCAACGCGATAAGGCTGAAACCTGATGCCAGTGTGACTTTCACACACCAGAATGTGAATCCTGCTACCACCTCATACTTTAACTCTAAACTCCAAGAGTTACAAGTGGCAGCTCATTTCCATGGCATATCTGTGAAAAAAGCCTCACTAGAGAAGAGGTTCTTGGTTTATTTATAGGCAAAACAGCTGCTTTGTGTATTCCACGATCCACGCTGAGGTCTGCTCCCAGTCCTGCATGCTCTGCGTTACCTCGTGTGGAAGTAAAAATGTGGAGATCCTTTGCAAAGCCTTTTTCACTGGATGAGACACCTCCTGTGGAACACGGGATTTTCTTTACCGATAAGAAAAATTATAATTTTTGATGGTGGTGGCAGACTAACCCAGACTATAACTTTCATATTAGAAAACAAAACAGTTTTCACAGCTGCTTTGCTCTCAATTTCCCTCCTGAAATGCCCATTAAATGTACAAACCAAAGCAAATAACAGCCTCTAGACAAATTAATAGAGGAGAAGAAGAAGTTTCTCACCTGCACATTGGAATAATCCCACTTACACCACCCAGAACTTCCTACCACTGCTCCTTTTCTCCTACTCCACTGTGCATCTGCCATCCTGCAGCTGAACTATAAAGTACTTTTATGTACTTTTGTTAGTTAACACTGGATTCATGAATGTGTGTCAGTACAAACAGGCATAAAACTCCCTCACATTATTACAAATACAAGTAGTGAGAACTTCTTCACATTCTCCCCATTTTCTCTCACCTGATAATATTCATTGCAACTACAAGTTTCCAGCTCTCTCTAAATATTTCACCTTGTATGGATTTGCACTCTTAAATCACACCACTGAAACAGCCTATGCCTCTACCCTCTTATATTTTTATGATCCTTTTAGAGGAGTTGTGTATCATTTATTTAGATTCATTACTGCTTTTCTCCCTTAAAAGCCACTTCATTTAATGTAGCTACCACTTCCATTTTTCAATATATATATAAATGGGGTTGGTGCATGTGTGCTCTGACGTCATGATCAGCATTTTGCCAAGCAGCAAGCTGCAGTTTCGCCAGTCTCATGCTGGAGGAGAAATCAATGACAGATTCTAGATCCTTTATATGCACACAGACTACAAAATGTCAAACAAATATAAGCAAGCAACTCCTTTTCCCTGGAATTCCAGTCCAGTATCTTTGCCCAGTTCCCAGAAGTCAACATAAATCAAGAAAAGACTCAAATATCAAGACACAAAAAGACTTCCTACTACTCACAGCGTTTCAGAATGAATCTCTGCAGCCATGAATAATCCCAAATGAACTGTCAGCACAACACACTTCCCAAAACAGAACATTTACACACACACAAAGTGAAAGAATGTGAAAAACTGCTTGCTGGTAATTTAGACTCTCCAAATACATTTGGGAATATTAATCAAATTGGTTAAATTGGCTTCATAGTTCACAGAGGCACATAAACCACATACAAAGCACAGAATGATTGCACACATTCAGGTATTAACATCAATTTAAATGATCAGTTTAATTAAAGCAGGCAAGTTTAAGCACAGACAAGCCCTGCAGTGAATCGCTGCTGAACATGTATTGAAAAAAGACTGGGAGGGGGAGGAACCCTAAGCTGTAACTTTTCTTTTCCCTACTTCTCTCCCCAAACACACTCAGCCTAATCATATACAGTGTCCAAACAGGAGCTCTGTATGGCATTCCCTTCCCTTTGTTTTCCCTGCTTTCACGAAAGCTGTAGCAACTCCTTGGCTCTTTTTCCAGGCAAGGCTGCTAGCTTCTATAAAAGGACTCCAGACCTGGCAGGCAGCAGGCACAAGCCTGGTTGCAATATCCCTGCTCTGCCATCTCTTTCTGCAGACACTTATTCCAAGCTTGCAAGCCAAGCAAGGTATTTTACTTAGGTTTATCTGTTCCATCTTAAGCAATAGGTAAGATAAATTCCTTCAGAGACTATTCCAGCCCTCCCTCAGGTGATTCACGGTACATGAAAGCCCTAAAAAGAGTTTTTCCTCCCTGACATTGCCAGAGTTGCAAGTCAGTATGGTGCACACAAAACCCATGCTAATGTATTCAGCTCTCTTATCTGCCTCCTTTCACTCTCTCAGCTGATACAAGGCATGCCAAGTTCACGGTGCTCCCCTAATGCTGCATTGCTGTTCCCTTCCCCTTCCAGAGGGAACATTCTCTGTACCTATTTAGTAAGATGGCTTTTAAAAATAGGAACACAAAATCCAGTGCTGAGTTCAGGATAGTTATGGGAGACACAGCAGGTGCAAACGTTCTCTCACACAGCATTTTCTGATGATATGACAAAGGAAAAGTTTACTTGCAAATGTCTCAGAAGGACTTTCCAGGGTAATTTTCATCCCAGTGTTTTCCAGATATGGTAACCAAAATCCCTTCCAGCCTACAAGTACTAGAAAAATGTTTCAAAAAACCAAATTGTACCAGACAAGACTGAGCTTCCTGAAGAGGGCCAGAAGGTGTCCGTGTCCCTTTAGCTGTATGTTGTCCTCAAACTTCCCACTTCCATCCATTTACTACTGCCACAGAAGTCCCAGTTAAAGATACAGAATTTAAAGGCAGCACAAGATCAATATGCAGAAAAAAGTTCAGAACAAACACCCCTCAATTTAACATGGAGTTTACTGAAATTTGGAGTTTGGCCTGGACACAGCCTTACATGCAGACATAGCCCTGTACTTGGTGTGATGATTCAAAAAATCAGCTCGTGGTGTTTCTAATCAAAAATTTTCTGGATGAGAAACATGCTACTGTTTCATTTGGATTTTTTTTTCTCTCTCTCTTGCCTGATGCTGAACATACAGGAGTTTATTGGAGATCAGCTTTTCATTTCCTATGCACTGCAATTTTTCTGTGTTGTTGAATTCAACATACCAAGGTGGCAGTGATTGATTCTGTTGAACCTATTTCAAACCCAGCCCAAGTCACCCTAAAGATTTGCTTGCTTTGCAGGTACTTCCACACATCCCCTGGATTTTTCTGTTCAATGGCACGAACAGTGGAGAACAGGTTTGTTCCCTGCAGAAGCAGACAGGAGATTTGGACAGGAGGGGCAGTTAAACATCCACGTATCCATAAGGAGTTACAATGTGAAATTCAACCTCACAGTGAAGCACTCACACCTCAGCCCACCCCTCAGAGGGTCACCCACCCTTCAGAAGGCAACACGCTGATCAAATGACCTCAGGCACTCCTGCATGTGCATCTCTTGTCCTCTCCTGGGGTGCCCTACAAAGAGCTCCCGTGCTGACAAGATTTCAGTGTGCTTTGAAGGTGCTTTGGAATTGGTTACAGAAGGCTCACGGACAGCAAGGAGCTGCACTGGGCTCCTGGTTGAAAACAAGAAAGCTGAGAAAGGAGAAATTATTTGTAACTGAAGTGTGAAAGATTTTTCCATAAAACAACAAAGCTGGCATTTTCAAATTACAAAACAGTACCTCAGAATACATTATAAATGCTATTAAAGACTACTGGAAAGAAAAAATTAGTTTTCCCAAGCATTGACAGTGATTATAAGACGGTCACACAGATTTTTCCTTCTAAATTCTCGCTACAGTTTTATTTTCAAAGACCACAGACCAAAGACCTTCCTGCTTCAACATTTTAGGAGCAGGCATCTTATCTCTTCTAGCCCAATAAAGCACCAAACCTAAGTCAAGCTCAGCTCCATTTATTTTACTATCAGGTACAATAATGCTGCAAGCCAAAAATATATAGGCAGGTTTTGGAACTGCCACAATGCCTATTAACAAACAACTATGAACTACAGCAATTGCATCTGCTATAAACAATTGTAATAAATTGCAATTAATTATGCAATTCTTTCCACAATTTTCAGGATTGCACTGTCTTCCCAGTCTTTTTTCCTCAAACTGTATCAAGCACTTAGTGGCATCTTTTGAGCTACACTCTACACCAAAATGCTCTCAAACTACACATATTTTAAATTATAGAATGACTTAGGCACATCAGTGTTTTTCAGATTCCTTGTGCTTAAATTTTTCTGTTGAACTACCCAGAATTCAAGAAGTTTTGGAGATGCTGGTTTTACTAATGCTGACAAATGTGGCAAAAATCCAAATCTGCCTCCTCCAGTCTCCAGAAGGTCAAACAGGAAGAAATGGAGCCATGAATCAGCGCAGAAATGTGGGATTAGAAGATGTGCAATCAAATCTTAGCCTCATTAGAGTGATTACAGCAAAACCCCCATTGCATGTCTTTGGTGGGTACAGGGGGAACACTTTCCACCCAAAACATCCTGATTAAAGCATGAACCACTCCAATTTCCAAAACACTGGATCTCAAATCCAGCAGGGCAAATTACTGAATCCTTTTTCAGGGCAGCTCTGCTTAATGTTGGCAGGCAGCATGCCTGGAGTATCAGACATTGCTCCTTGTCTCCCATTCCCTTATTTGACTTTGCTGACCCCAACTGAGATATGGGGAATCACATCTCGTCCCCAGGCACACCAGTCCTCACTCTCCCAGACATCCCTGCTGAGCTGGGGACATTTATTTACAGGCACAGGAGTTCAAAAAGGTTTTGCACCTTTTTATTAAGAAACAGATTCTCTGTAACCTGCAGGTATGGAGTCAATTCTCCTGCAGTTCCTGCTCTGCTTCATGGCCTACTCGTGCTGTGAACTTGATTCATCATTTTGTTGGCAACTGGAAAAGCTTCTATAATCTGCAATTCTATTCAACTATGGAGAGAAATGACCCCAAGAACTTACAAGTCCAATTTCACAAAAACTCACAATTATCACTGCAAATTCATCAACAACAAATATAGGATATGAATTCAACTTGCATGCTATTGAAATAACCTGCTAAGCATTAATATACAGGCAGCAACCAGTGGCTAACGGGCTATTTTCTTTTTCTAACACATCCAGTAGAAGCTTAAAATCCTTTTGCTACCTAGCAGAGAGGCCTTTTTGTGTTTAAAAATAGCACTAAAAGAAAAATACTTTGATTCCTCAGCACAAAGTGCTTAAGGTTTTTTTACAAGCAATTGATAAAACCCAAGAACCCAGTACAACACCTTGCTGTTATTTCCAAGCAGTTACAACCAGAACTTAGAGAACTTTTTTTGGTGTGTTTTTAATCCAGCTTTTCACAATTCTTCTTACAAAACATTGGTGTTATGTAAGAGAGGGAATTCTGATTCTCACAAAAAGTTTAACAGCTCCCCTAAAACTGGGATACATGGTACTAGGGCCAAGCAGCCCCAGACAAAGGAAGTTTGTGCAGTGGGTATCTCCAGAGTGATCCCAAACACGCTGTCACATCTGCCCTTGCTCAGGAAGGGAGAACACTGTGGGTGGCAATTTCTCCAAAATATACCAAGGCCATGGGAAGGGATCCCAATGATTTAAGGTCGTTGGATCAATTCTGTGAGGCTCTGAATTATGGAGGAGCCTAAAGGCAGTAACGAACCAAAAACATTTCAAGGCTTCCTCCTCCCAACTATTGCTTTAATACTGGTGGACAAACATCCACATATCAACCATATTACCAACAAATATATTTTCTCCAGATGCTCTTCTTGTTTTTTTGAATAGCCTCTTGTAAACAAACAGAACTATATCTTAAGGATGAATAAATAAGTTATTATTGGTGTTATCATCATCATCATACTGTGTTCTAATATCCCACTGATGAGGGTAATAGCTATGGAAAAGTGTCAGGAAAAATGAATCTCAGTATCTACAGAAAAGTTATTCTTTAAAATCAGAAACTGATCTGTGCACAGGCGCATTTCAAAAATTAAAACAACTCTGCATAAGTTTCAAGTGTTCTTCCCCAGGAATTTACAGTTGTAGCAGTAATAGCTGCAAATGTTTGGAGAAAGCAAATTACGACTTCAATAAAATTGCTGTGCATGGGTACTCACCAAGTAACAAGCAGAAGTACATTTATACAGTGCAGGGACAAATCTCTTCAAATAAGGACAGCAGATATTTAAAAATACACATCCCCCACTGGAACAGGCACTGCAAAGGGACACAGGGCTCACTGTGGACAAGAAGAAACATGAGGATAAGAGAACAGGCAAAGAAAGACTCTGGAAAGACTAAATAACCACAAAAGGAAATTGGTCAGAGACCAGACACTGCAAACATGGGAAGGGCATGCATTTGTTCAAATACTACTGAAAGTTGGGTTTTCTACAGTGACCTTGGCTGTTGGCTGCTTTAGTTGCAGTAGCAAAACAAAAACAAAACAGGAAATTCCACAGTTGTTTGAATCAAAAAGTGCTCAGGAAAGAAAGNGGAAATGACAAAAATTTTGAATTATTTTGGCAGAAAGTGAAGCAGAAAAATTGAGTCCAGTTGACATTTTTGTGATTTATTTTAAAATCCTCTTTAAAATATTTTTCTTATTGGTACATGCTTTGTTGAGAGAATATCTTGCATTTACATACTTGAGCATAACATTTTGGCTTTTCATCACTTAAAGCAGTTGCTGATAATGTTTTAGCAGTTGTTTTTCAGTATTAGGCAACTTAAAGCTGTAAAATCTCAGTGAACTCCATCCACACTGAATGTGTGACAGCATCTGTCAGCCTGAATTAGTTTTATTTTGGGATCATGCTGATCAGAATATGCCAACAAAGGCACTAAAAAGCATCAAAGCAAAAATAATCACCTCTAAATTATGAGGCCTCTTCCGATCAGTGGCTGCTGACATTTCCTTGAGGACTGGGCAGGTGGAAGCCTCACTGTGTTGCATTTTTTTGTGCACTAAGAGCACTCTACTTCAACCAAGAGCAACAGAACCTGAAACAGGGAGCACAGAGGGGTCAACACCTGTGCAAAACTCAAATGGAATAAGAGATAAAGCTGCACAGTGTCTAATGAGTGCAAGAAAATATCCTGTATTCCTCCTTGGTGTGTAAGTGCTTCAAGCACAGCCCTGAAGAAAATTATCAACATGTCTTTTATAAATGTCTTGACCCTGTTATCACATATAATGTGTCAAAAATAGTTGTTGCACGTGAGTTTCACCAGAAATAAGTTTAATGACTATTATTTTTAAAATTTCCATTATGAACAGACATACAGCACCAGGGAACTGGGCTTTTTTTATTCTCCCAACAAGAAAAAAAGATGTTTCTCTATAGAATAAATGCTGGTAGATAGATTTAAAATATGGCAGAACAAAAAAAATCTTATCTGCAGCTAAAAGATGAGATGGAGTTTAACGGGTGGGGAAGAAAAAGAAACCTAAATCTTCCTTTTTGAACCAGAACTTGTGTGCCTGTGTTTCACCTGCCAGCTCCAGCTGTGCACAGCAGTTCCACATACTCTACTCACAGGCTGCTCCTATTGTCTTGGGGGACTTTTGTTTAGTCTGTGGTAGATGGCTGCATTTTAAAATAATAATAAAAGAGAACCCTGCATTATTAGAACTCATGCCAAGCAATTATAAAGAATTTGGATGGCTCTTTCATTTTACATGAGGCTTTAATCTGCAACAATTACCTTCTTCCAGCATGTGTGTGTTCCCCCTTTGTGACTGAAGGGAATACAAAAGCCAGGATAAGTGATATTGGCTACAAGCCACTTAGAGATGATCTTTTCATTGAAATGTTTAAAGCATTGGCTGCTCCTGAAGTTTAATCCTCAGTTCCTCACTTGGGCAAAATTCTTACAGATCTGGAATTTTTTCTACAATGATTAATTGAAGCATTTATTTCTGCTCCCTTGCTTTCCCAGGCAATATGATCACGTGTGGCTGACAAGCACACACCTTCATGAGATCAACAAAGAAGAGTCAGAGCTGCAGTTATTTCTATATTTCTTTCCTGTCACACCTTATGATTATCAGGTAGGATGCAAAACATCTGGAACAGAATTAACACGCTCCAAATAATGCAGGATTCTTCGCAAAAATATTCTTCCAGTAAAATAAGGAGTCCTTGTGTTAGTGTTCACCACCAGGCCCACGGCTAAAATGATTATTTTAACAAGATGTCACTGTAGTTATGGTGTTGTTATAGTAACTTCTCATGGGTTTATATTCTTTCTGCTTTAAAACTGAGTAAGTAAATTAGCATAAGGGAAAAAAATGTTTTACTGAGACAATTCAGTGCCCTTTACCACAAAGTAAATATTAAGAATCACCTCCAAATGACCACCAGGTGCCATTTTCAGTTTATGGCTGATTTGTGAATTTTTTTTTTTTACCTCTTATCCAAATGATCCTAGATAACCTTGGCTTCTGAGGATGCTGGAAACCACAGAATTATTTGGAATCCAAGACTGCCAAGAAAGCTCTTGGATTCCAGTGGCTATAGATATAGGCCATGTCACAGCAAAACAAAGGTTGATGGGTTTCTACATCACAAAGAAATCTCCCCTACAGAACTCAGAGAAACCCCAATCCACCAGTGCTACCGCTGAAAATCACCCCCTTGTGTGAAAAAAACGTGTAAATGATATGTTAGAGAAGAACTGAATCTCTGCCTGCTTCTGACTGTACTCAAAGTTGTCACTGAAACAGAGACAAGTTGTTCCAGAGCACTCCTTCCTTCCAGGCTGCGAATGGATCTGTTCTGTTGGCAGGGGAAGGGGATCTTTTCCAAATGGCTGCACTGGAGGGAATTTTCCATGCAGTTTGCACAGGCTGCAGTGGCTGACAGCGCTGCTGCAAGCAAAGAAGGTGAAAGTGAAGTGTTTGCAAGATGGGCTAAGCCACTGAGGCAACCCTGCACAGGCACAGATCTTCAGCCAACAGCAAAATAAATTCTTTTGCTGACCAACTAAAGTTACAACACCGTGGCAGGTTTCTCTGTTTAAAGACCAAAATATAAAGATAAATATATTTGAGGTATTTTCTTCTTATATAAAAGTTCTGTAACTTAAACAGATACCTGCTCTTCCAGAAGGAGTCTTCCCCAGCAACAGCCAGAGGGTGGTGTGGCATTAAAAAGCCAGGGGGATTAAATTAGGGTAAGACTTAATTCTCAGGTTTAGAAACAAGAATTGTTCCAATTGTCAAAGTTTAACTTTATTAATGCCCAGTGAGTAAGTGACACTGCAATGAGGTTAAAAGGGATTGTTCACAGCTGCCTCTGAGCTGCTGCTCTTTGTCCTGGTCACCACTCCTGATGCAAAACTTTCTCTGTAACACAGAACAGGAGCTCCTTAATGAGGCTCTCACAGCTTTTCTGAAAAGCTTGAACAGTACAAACATTTAAGAGGCTTCTGAACGCTCAAAGGCAGCTTTCACATCCAAAACACTCAGTGTGACATCACCCAACTTTACAGCAGATGTTCCAACCTTAAAGTTTCAAACCTCTGTGAATTCCTAAACCCACTGAAGGTGACAGCTCTGCACAAAGGCTTTGCTTGACCATCCTAATACAACGAAATCTTAAAGCTCAGACCCTCGCCAGTATTTCAGAGAGACAGGCTGCCAGTCTGCTTTGAAGTCTGCTTTGAAGTGTGGCAAAATGGTAATTAGGAAGTTTGACATGGAGCAAAGTATTTGTGGGCTAATTGTTGAGCAATTATTTATTCAAACCTGAAATCTGGAATTTCTCAAGACTTCGGAAGTTTTCCCGTGGTTATTCTGGGAGAAGCAGAGCCATTATCCAAGAGCACTCCCAACAAAATACCATGAGGTCTTCATTACCTTTAACCAACCATTCCTGCCTGCACCTTTCAGCTGTGCTGACATAATCAGAGATTTGGTGTCTATTGACCAAAGAAATCACACCCACAATTTAAGGATTGTGTTAAACAGACCATTTTGTAGGTAATTCTCAGCCTCATCTTCTAAACAAACCTCTGATCTCCTGCCAAATTTATTCGAGCATTGATTTAAAAGAGTAGGAAGTTCAAAACCCTTAATGACTTATTTTTAGTGCACACTTTTGTACAGATCCATTATTGTTTATAAATGTTGTCAGTATGAGAGGACAAATAACAAATGCCAGATACATGGTTTGAGAAAAAAATATCAAATCACCAAATTCCTGGAACTGCAGCTTTAATATGAACTCTTCGTATTTTTAGCCTAATAATAATTAAAACCCTCACAAATGTGGTAATATTTACCAATACCATCTCTGGTCATGTTGCAATTCATCAAAACTCTGCAATTAATCATCTTGATGGAAATTAATCTGGTAAATGTGCAAACTGTCAGACACACCCCCATGCACAGGGTGAGAAGGTGGTTCTGCCAGTATTTTATTTACTTCTATGAAGAACCTTTCATTGAAAGTGTTTAGCTTCTTGCTAAACACTTGTCATCGTAGGAGACTGAAATAATGAAGCAGCAAACAAATTGTAAATCAAAACCTTCAGTTTTTCTCATCATCAATAATCCTTTTTGCTTATGTAATGGGGAACAAAGTTTACATCCTATAAGACCTGTCAAAAATTTCAATTATATAAATATGATCCCTACAGTGAATAAAGTTCATGCTAGACCTAGCTCAGAGGAAGTCTTCAGGTTTATCACAGACAAATTTCAGGGGATTTCTGCAAATAATTTATTTTGGTGCTCAGAAACTCAAAGTGCTGTTAAATAAACACAAGGAGTATTCCTTGCACGGGAACTGAAATGAATTTGAGAGCCCCTCCATGATCTAAAGCAGTTTTCTTGTCAGTCTTGATAGAAAGAGTAGGACTAGAGAGTGGTACTCAAATTACACCCATATTATGCACTTCCTCCTTAGGATCCCAGAGAGCAGGGAAGTAAACACTGAATGACTGAGCTGAAACTGAGAACAAGTCCTAACAGCCTCACACTCTCCAGGGAGAGAGTCGCTGGAATTCAGCTGCTCTTTTCTCTCAACAGGGGTTGTTTTCCGTGCAGCAGAGAAGAGACTTGGACGTGGGAAAACATTCCAAATATTAAACACTTCTGAAAACTCTCCAAGGTGTCTTTTGGTGCCTGAATAGATCTCAAAATGTGACCACTGAACAACACTTTCAATTGGGCTTTTGACAAAACCAAACAGGAGGAAAAAAGGATTTTTAAAGAGGGTGATATGAAAAGTTATTTATTGCAAATAATGAAATTTGGTTTGTTGGGTTTTTTTTTTTTTGGAGAAAAAAGGATGTTCAGCACCTTGATATCTACAGCATAAGGACCTGCCCCCCAAGTGATCCTCCCAAGATGTGCACACATAGAACACCAGTGAAACTTCTTGTGTGAATATCTCCCTTAAACTGGTGTTTAAGAGATATTGCAAATAGGAAATACTAAAAGTCTTAAATCCAGTTCTGGCCACACTAAAAGTACTGAAGTTGAAAATAACACAGTGACTCCAAGTGAATTCTCAAGAGCAGTGCCCTGTATATAATGATCACAAATATGCAACACTGGGCGTGATTGCTCACATTTCTTTTGTTTTGATTTGTCCTTGGCTGCTCAGGGAGAAAACCACTCTAATATTCTGTGCCATTACTCATCTCAGAAGGGATTATCTGTTACAAAAAGAAAACTCCAGCCATGTAAAAACCAGTACCAGTAAAGCAAGCTGAAGGGAACCTACTGCTCATGCAATAAAATGTGTATAGAGAGTTTATAAACTACACGTGCTGCAGTTCTCAATGGGAAAATAAATTTCTCATCAGGTTTGCAGACTCAGAATCACAGAGAAAGTAAAGCATTAAGCAGGTAACACAGTATACAGGTAACATCAGTATTTTTCCCCTCCACTGAACTTTATACTCTTGCATCCTTTCCTCTGTTGTCTGACAAGAACTAAAATAAAGGATTTAGAGTTGATGTGCACAAAATTTTCCCCATTGTCTCACCACAACCTTGTATAAAAATGAACAACTAATGACAAACCCCATTTATTTTGTCAAAAATAACAGCACTTGAGGACTGGGAATTAAGATCTATATGAACCAATGTGGTGGTTGGCGACACCTGAAAATACTTTTTTCTTACCCTGGCTGAGATGTGACCAATTGTGTCAGAGCTATGCTGCAGTCCCAGTCGAGCAGAAGACCAAAATGAAGGTTCACAGGGTAATGTGAACAAGCAGCAACATTTACAGCTGGGTGGCATAACCTGAGAACAGAATTCACCAGAGGAGGAAGATCCAAGGGGCTGATTCCATTCCACAGGAACCACCTGGAATCACATCATTGCCTCAAAACCCACTTTTACCTACTAGGTCACATTATTTTGATGTTTAAGCACCAGACAACCCCTTAACCTACTTTGAAAGTGCCCAGTGGAACACATGTTCCAGTTCTACAGGGAAGAGAAGGGAGAGAGAAATCACAGCTCTGTTTACCTGAGAGAATGGACATGGGCACAGGGAGCAAAACCAGCTCCAGCATCCCACATGTTCCAAGAGCATTCCTGGAAGCACAGCTCCACCCACGTGTCATCCTTACTGCTGCAGAAAAGGTGATTCTCTAAAAGTCTTGTGAAGCAGAGGAGGAGCCAGGAGATCCTCAGGATTCTGGATTCCTCTCCACTTCTCAGCCCTATCCCAATGCCAGCCTTAGCAGCAGGGAATGCAACATTATCACCCCCATCACTCAGAAAAAAACAACCTTCTCACAGGATTTGGAGCCTTGAGGACTAAAGGGAAGATGCTCAAAATTTTATTGTGCTCTGATTATTTCTGTATTGAGCAACAGGTCCCAACCTTCCAGTGACTTTCCCTGAAGGGTGAATTCAGCAGCATGAAAACTTTTTTAAGGTTTAACACTTTCAGATCCCACACCAAATGTAAGTATATTTCAACTCAATTGCTCAGCACTTCCCACAGCACATTTGAAAATCAAAGTTTGCCTCCTGCTAAAAACCAAGAAATCTTTTTTTTTTTTTTTCTAATTATTATTATTATTGTTCCCAGCAGGATCCATAACATGTCAAGCACTTTCCAAACACCCTGTTCTTGCCTTGAGAAGCTTACAGTGCCTACAGTAAAGGCCATGGGATAAGGCACCCATACCACCAGCCTCAACCAGAAACACACACACTAACTCTGTCTGGATCTTGTGGAATTCTTTCCTGCTGCATGGAGTGGGACCACTATTGCATCCCATTCTCCTGAGCAGAG
This sequence comes from Aegithalos caudatus, assembly GCA_013389925.1. Classification (NCBI taxonomy): domain Eukaryota; kingdom Metazoa; phylum Chordata; class Aves; order Passeriformes; family Aegithalidae; genus Aegithalos; species Aegithalos caudatus. The sequence goes on along the minus strand of WEIU01001089.1, from coordinate 1,311,083 downwards.
GGATTCTCATCTCTTCTAGATGCCCAAATAAGATTTGGATGTTTCTATTGTGACTAACTTTTACAAAGATGATCATTCCTCACAAGTTTCAGTCATGGTGAATCAGGCCCATCACCTCCAGTAACTCCACTAAAATGTTCTTCACTGTGTGCTATTGTCCAGACAAAGAAACTTAAGGAGAAAAAACAGGTTAATAAAAAATGCAACACTGTGAAAAAGTGAATACTCACATAAATCATTTCAAGTTGAAGCTAATGTAGTTTTGATCTCCCCTCACTTCAAATATTGTTTATGTTTGGGTTGCACCTCAGGTTAAATGCCTGTCATTTATCTAAGGTACCCAAATGCTTTCTTTAAACCAGGTTGAAAATATTACTTGAAATTTGTAAAATAAACTAACCTTTCCTAGAAAGAAAATAAGTCATGCTTCAGTCACCACCCTGCCCTCTCCAATAGCACAGGTGGGTTTATGCAGGGGATTGACACTGAGCTGCAGAGTCGTATTTCCATCATTATTCATGGCAATTCATAAAGAAAGGAGAAAAAAAATCATGAGAGAAATGTTCTTGCTGTACTTTGGAAGTGATGTGAAATGTTATATGTTTATCCAAATGAAATAAAGCCTCTGAGCCTTCAGAAAAAGGTTTATTTCTAGAGAAGTATTAATAATGCTGAAACAGAGGCTCAGAAAGCTCCATACAAATAAAACGTTGAGACGTTTTCCCACTTACCGACATTTCACAAACAACTGAATCAAACATGAGGCAAGAACCTGGCATAAACCTCTCCTCTGTGGGTAATAAAATATGAAACAGTGCCTCAGTTCTAATCAGATTATCACATGAAAGGGAAAACTTTTAAAGGCAAATTACACTAATTTAATCTATATTCCTCCTTCAGAATTATATTAGGATTTCAACCCAGGAGATCTGTGACAATCCTAGAAGCTCAAGACTTCTAAAGAGCAAACACCAACAGATTTGGGGTAAAATAGTGACAGTTTCTTCACCTGTTTGGATGAAAGAGCTGAATCACAACACGACATCAAAAACTGTCAGGTGATTTTAGGCTAAAAATAACAACTGTTTCAAGGAAATTCCTTGTTTAAGAGGAAAAATGCATCATGTGATGAGCAGGGCAGAGCCAGGATTTGGTGCCTGCTAGCACAGGGAACACAGCTGTAACTACAGGAAAGTCACCTTGGAGTGTAATGCAATTCCCAGACCATTCCAGGTTCAGAAGAAATCCATTTACAGCTAAGAACTATATAAATATCACAGGCAAGAGAATGCCAGGACAGCAATGTGAGACGGTGGGGAAGGAAAATGGACTATTAAGAGAAGGGAAATGAGCAAATACAGCTCAGGGATTCTTTGGTTGGATGAGAAGGAAGTTGTGAATGATGCCTGGATGTGGGGCACTGTGCTTTGAGATGTTCCCCAGAGGGCCAGGGAAAAGACTGCAGCATTACCTGGAATAAAATAAAATAATTTTAAAAATTCTTGCTTTTGATACTTCAGGATTCCAAATGGAAACCGGATCTAATAGAAGGTCTCATAAATTTAGTCTTAAATAAGGGACTCAGCAGCAAAAATGATAAATGGTGGTAGTAAATAAGAACAGAAGGTTTTCTTCAGTAACTAAATATTTAACTAGATAATCCCCAAGGACTCCTCCAATCCCAGACAAATTCTTGCCTGACCCAAATCAGAGCACCCTTCAAGCCTTATTTGTGCCCTTCTGAGAAGTGCTCAAGGTCCCAAGGACCTTCACATCTGTGCTGTTCCAAAAGAGCCTCACCCAGCCCTCTTGAAATACGGGAAAACAAACCCAGGAAAGAGAGGCAAACTCTGGATATTCTGAGAGAACACCACAACAGCTCCTACACTGCCTCACTCTGTCCCAATTACTGAAGACTCTTTTGCCTCCTGCCAGGAGAGGGGAGCTGGCAGTGGGCAGCAACCCCCAAACCTGCAGGATGCCAAAAACCTCCAAAGGCAGGGGAGAGCAGGAATTGTCACAGGGAGGGGCAGCTCTGAACAGGGCTCATCTCATGAGCCACTGCTCTGTGCAGCTGTTCCTGATTCTTTGGTGTAGAGAACTAAAAGTAATTCCTTTGGTAGTTTTGAAACTTATCAAGTTGGAGGAAAATTCCTGCAGCATCCCTTCATAATGTACCAATTTTCAGACAATTCTCTGGCCCTCCAGGCATCTACAAAATAAGATTTTAACTTTGTTGTGGGAAACTCCTGTAACAAAATTCTGTATGAGATCTTATGAAAAGGAAGATGGCATTTATTTGAAAATAAATCTGATCACACTGACTTTAGTCAGTGGAACTCTCACTCAAACACTCAAAAGCACAGAATGTTCTCCATCAGAATATTTAATGGCTCCAGTTCCGGTGCCCATCTTCCTGACACCTCTATTTAGGTTAGTTCCTCCTCTTCATTTGAATGAAATCACACATCTGGCACTCTTTAGCCATTAACTCTTAACCCTGGTTTTATAATTTCCTTTGCAGCCACCACTTCTTTTTCCCCATTATCATTTTAATACAGCTCTACCTAATTTTAGTAAGGAAAAAGTTCCCTACACGTCAAGTTTCAGAAATAATTATAGTATTAGAGCTGCAAGCAATTGTAGCTGCAAAGTATTGGAAACTGGGATCTACAAAAAAATCAGCAAACAAATTCTCAATGTGCTATTTGTGATGTGATCACAAAGAGCACCAAAATGTTCCTTGTAAAAAAAATTTTAAAAAATCTTATCTACTAAACACACTTGTGTCTTAGAACAATTCCAGACATGTGACATTGTGCAAAGAAAAAAAACCCAAGCATAGTATCTACCAAGGCTGAGCTCTGTTTTCTAATTAGGTGAAACAAAAGATCCTAAATTTCTTATTAGGGGAAAAAAGCCAAATTTACTCAAAGAATGCACTTCTACACATACATTATTTTAACAGAACTATAGATACAGTGTCTAGCAGCTACCACACAGAATGTTTAATTCAATTGCTTGGTCCAGATCTTTTAGTGAAAAGGAGTAGAAATTAATTTTCTCTGAGGAATAAATCCTGACCAACCCTTAAATCAGGGTACACAGCAGTGCCAGCACTGTCCCAGTAAGGACACCTGACATGCAGATTAGCCCCAACAGGGATGTTTTATTGATCATAGCCTGTCATATGACAGTCCCTCTGCTATTTATGTACAATTAGCATCAAGTTTCATCCTGGGCCACTGCCCTTTTGGGTTTAATTTTACTTGGATCCAACTGCATACACACAAATGGATCTCCTACAGTTGCACTCTTTGGTATAGGAACTGTTTTCCCTTGAATTTGCTGGGATATAATTTCAATAAGGGCCTAAAAATGCTGCAATTCATGATTTGGGCCTTCAATCCACTGCTTTCAAAATGCACACGTCACTAATCTCAGGCTCAATAGCATTTCAGGTCAGGACACAGACATGAACTGAGATTAAGGCTTTAGCTTTTCACCCAAAAAGGAAGTTAATAGATTACAGTAGTCATTGGTAGCTGTGTTACAGCCAGTTTAGGAGAAAGGGAAGCTCACCCTGCCAGAAACAAGAGTAATCACAATAAAAAAATTACCTGGGTGGTAATTACCAGCTCTCAATTTAAATACAGAGAACAGCCCCCCTGACAGCATTTTCTCCCAGGATGTGGAGTAACTCAGTGCCCAGAGCTGCAGAGCACCAGCCCTGTGCTGAAAAGAGAGGTGGCAGTGAAGGCTCACATGAAGCACTTTGGATTTCTTCAGAATCTGCAAATGATTTTATGGTTCTCTTTATTTTATAT
>WEIU01001089.1:1282849-1307225 GCA_013389925.1 Aegithalos caudatus | reverse complement strand
AAAAAAAAAAAAAAAAAGCCAAACAAAACAACAGCAATAAAAATCAAAATTTCCACTAGTCCTGTGTGACTACTTTTATTTAGTCATTTCAGAGTTTGCTAGAAGGGGACACATGATACAGTTAAACATCAAACTCCACAGTCATGTGGGGATCCAATACTAAAATTAACAGAAAAGTTTCAGCTGATATCACCAGTTAAAAAGGGGACAGACTCCAGGCTTTGCTCCTTCACAGACCCACCACAGAGCCATGCAGAGTTAACCAGGATCCTTTTAATCCCTATCTCTCCCATATAGGCTTTGTGTCAGATTTATCAATGAAGAACATGCCTGACCTTCCTTCTTTTTCCTTCACTGCCCTGCAGCCACCCCAGTGTTAGGTTTGAGGGTATTTAGAACACCATGGGACACACTGTGACCCAGCAAGCTCAGGGGACAATAAATCCAATTTCAATACAGCCATACACTGCTATTTTACCAGGGGACTGATATTTTCTATTCCTACAGGAAGCTCAAAATGTATGAACCAACCTTGAATTTTCCAGAATGATAGAACTGGCTCCAAGTACACATACCCCAATTGTTTGTTTTAAACTACCAAAGTTAAGATACTCATGTTGGAGTCAATTAAAACACAAAAAAAAAAGTTACCAGCTCCTAAAACAGTAAAAAAAAAATTTCTGTTTTCTTGGTGTGGGGGTCCAGTTTAAAAGACAAAATCTTCCATCCAAATCATATAGCTTGTTTGTTTTTTGGTTTGTCTTTTTTACTTTGAAACAATCTGGTGCCTTAAGCAAGATTTCTCTCCCCAGACCACTGGCTGACTACAGGGATAAATTCAATCCATTTTTACAGTTTCCAGCTAAGCCTGATGGTAGATCCCTTCTGCTCTCCCAAGTAGGCCACAGAGCCTCCTAATCACTACCAGTATGCCATTCCTTTAATCTGTGGCCACTTACTGGCCAGGGATGGATTTTAAGTAGAAGCCATAGCCAAAACACAGCTCTGTGAACTGCAGTGGGTTGTGTTAGTGCTGCAGCTGACCTCCTGCAGTCTCAGGGAATGCTAAACAAGGCCTGGAAGTCACTGCCACCCTGCCAGGCTCACACTGAACAGCTCCATGGACACTGATAGTATCCAAGGCACTCTGAGAGCAGCCTGGGCTAATCTTGGCTCTGCAGCCCCATTGACAGAGTCATGCCAGAGGTCACAAAACATCCCTGGCAGCTGGGGGAGTCAGTTAGAACAGGAAAAGCAACACTCTCTTACCTGCTGCTAATTTCTTGTCTTAAAGGCATCTAGAATGGTTTAAGCTTTAAGAAAAACAAATACTTTGCCTTCTCAGAGCCTGTCCAAGGTATTCTATAGAGCAACAAAAGATCCTCCTCCTGCTTACCTTTATTAATGAACTACACATTCATGTCTTAGTGTCACCTCTAAGTGTTGTACACTGCAAGTCTGACATCTCTTCCTTTACTCACTTAATAGCACGCAAAAGTTGTGGTGGTGCTGCCAGGTGCAGCCAGAACTGTGAACTAGGTTTTCAAATGGAAAAATAAATTGGCTGCATATCCTACAAAAGAGAAGAAGGTCAAGAATAAGGAGATTATTCTCTTTGCATTTTAGCCATCTGGTTGCTGAACAAAAGTTCTCTTTCCACATAAGGTAACTGGATGGCCTGTTAGAGAACAGGATTTCCACACAGAAGGAAGCTTCCTAAGTGCAGAATTTGTGCTTGAACTTTTTCTTGTCTTGCAAGTTTCTCAGAAAAGAAATCTTCCCTGAACATTCTGAGATGTCACAATGAAGTGACAGATAGACATCTCAGTCTTCATGGAAAAGAGCATGATTAGATATTTAAAATGAGGACAAGGATTCAGCTCAGAACATTGCTTTTTTGTCTTTCACTGATACGGGAAAAGAGCTCCTGAAAAGTTGTCAATGTCCAGTCAAGTGATCAGGAACTGGGCTGGAAAGTAGATCTCAGCCCTTTCCCACTGCTCACTCAGTGGTCGTCCATGGATGGACCTTATCACCATGGCATTTTATGGAGCAGTTGGTGAGGAAGACTTAAGTCTGAGAATTTAATGAATAGCACAGTTTTGGAGGTGGATTGCTGTCTAGAGGTTCTCTTGCTCCCATTACCACAAAGCTGGGCAGCCACTTCAACCAGCCTGCCTGACTTCCTGTGTGAAGAGCACATTAGAAGCACTTAAAGCATCAAAGCAACATTTCAAATGCTGCAGTTATTGCATAAGATTGTAATTTCTGAGCCATTTGCTAGACTCTGTGTTAACACATGGCCTCTCACAGAGAAGGGATGTGCAAAACAGTAGCAAGGAGGTGCTAAATGCTCAGCAGTTTGCAAGACACTTGTGGGGTATACTGCCAAAGCTTATCTATATAGTTTCATCTTCATGGCTGCTGTCAGCATGTTCTGACCATCATTGTAAATCACATCCCTCGTGATATTCTAAACTCATATTCTGTGTTGCCTCTGTGCAGTGTCAGAGTTTAGTCATCAGTGAGTGATGCACTCCTAGGTTGCCCTGTATTTTAAAGTCACCCTGAACTAACAATGTGCCTTATCTAATAAACTTTGAATTGCTCCAACTCTTATATTTTCTGATAAAAGTTTCTAGAGACATGCTGGTATTTCAAGTACTATAAAATATGTCTGTATTTTTGTGGTCTCCAAACAGAATGGCCAAACCACTTTCAGGTCCATGACAGTCCAGCTTACTGCTGGTTTAGGTCTCAGAGGGCTCCCAAGACCAACAAGTTCCTGATCACTTCCCTGTCTTATCAGACTTGAGGCATTATTGAAATATAAGCAGAACAGTCAATTTACAGTAAGGAAAAAGCATCTTTTCCAAATAACCAGACCCAAAATATGCTGCATGAACCACAGCTTCAGCTACAACTGCAACATGCATTTCACGAGGTTTTCTTTCTGTTCTTCCTTTCCTTTTGGAGGTTCACATTAGTTAATGAAATTTCTATGTAACTGCAGCACATTCATTCAGAAATAATTGGGGAATTCTTACTTCACACTGGTTAAACAATTCACTGATTTGTTTACAGAAAAGCTGTGCCAAATAGCTGGACTGTTGTCATGAACCTTCACCCAGATCTTTTTTATAGCAGTTACTAGAATGTGATGTAAAAATTAAATTAAACAGCATTGAACGAGTGCCTACCAAAAGTAGAAAGACAAATTCCATATTACATCCAGCAGATGAAATTTGGACAAACAGCCCTTTCTCGTGGATGAAAGACAGTTTTACACTGGGATTTACCACTGATTGCCACTACATATCCCTGTGAAACACAAACACCTCCTAGCAAATATTATTGGCCAGCTGTGTTCGTGGTCTCTGATGCAATAGACAGGGAAGGACTAAAGACAGGTCAATTCTTATCAAATCCCATTCTATTCTTGTCCATCTCTCTTCTCTTCATACTGAGTCACGCTTGCTATCATTTTTATGCAGAATTATCATGCTTGAGATAGTTTTCAGTGAAGAAATACTGATAAAACACAAATATTTGCAGTCCCTGGCACTGTAAGTAGCAGATTTAGATTAGGGGGACCAAAGCAAATTTCCTGTAATAAAGACATAGGATAGATCACCCTAAACTCTCTCCTCTAAACGAGACGAGCACTTGGAGGAAGAGCGCTCAGCCTTTTCCACACGGGCTCTGCCGAGCAGGTATCACATTTCCCAAGGAGTGGGGCAGTTCCCGCAGGAGCTCAGGGCTGTAACTTTCCACTGCCCAGCCGGCTCCTCGCCGTGCCCCAGGCTGGCCTGACCTTTCCCAGCGCAGCCCCTCGCTCTGGGCCGTGCTCGTGCACATTCCAACAGCCAGGGTAAAACCGGGAGCGGAGCCGGTGAGACAGGGTAAGTGAAAATTCCAACGGGAGAGGAAATCGGGCAGTGAGGTGGTTTGCTACACAGCTCCTGCTGCAAATAAATGAGAGCCTGATCCAGTTTGTGTTGCATTTACCATAAAGCAAGGAGAATCAGGCTCCTAGGCTGTTATTTTGTCATAAGCACAGAGAACACCGAGAACAGGCATCTTTTTTCATCAAATCTCTGACCTGACACATGTGAACCTGAAAGTGATTTTGCAAATTGGGGCCTAAATACAAGGCCTCTGCAGAAAGGAGTAGCAATGTCTTACCTCCACACAGCTTTGTTTAATAACCTCTCATGTTTTTCAAAAGACAACTTGAGGAGGAAGGATAGACATGCTTCTCCCTTTCCTGATCTTCCTACCACCAAACTTTCTCTTTTGACCTGTGAGAAATCCTGCTCCTGCTCCCTGTCCTGCCAGACCCCCAGGGACAGCAGCCAGCCTCTGCCTGGCACTGTTTGTACCAAGCAGAGGGTTTTGCTCTCAAGTCCAGGACAAGAGAATCAATCAGATGTCTGCCTTGAAAAAATGCTCACTCCTGTGTGATCCTTCACCTTTCCTTCTCTCACCTTCCAACATAACAAACCTTCCTCAGAAGCACAAAGGGCTGGACCCTTAAAGGGCTGAGCTCCTTTAAGGTTATAAACTCTAGGAGCAGAGAGAAGCCTGACTCCAAGTTTGCTGGGCTTTCAAGGCCAGCTGTCTGTTCCCTGTTGTCCAGGAACATGGAAAGGGGTGGCAGTGCCATAGGAGGCATGTGAAAGACCTGGCTGGGTAAGCAGGAACAGAAGCCATATGAGGTCAAAGGAGGAGCTTGGATAACTCCTGTACTGGTGCTAAAAGCAGGGCTGTACAGTCAGTACAGAAGGCAGCAAAAAATAAAGTGCAAGTTTCAAAGTGGAGGGAGACAGCAGTTTGCTCCTAATATGTAGAATATCAGGGAAGACATCAAGACAGAGAGGAAGGTTTAATGCAAGGCTTTGGGAGCTGTCCCAAGCTTGTTAGACCTTAGAGACACAGTTTTTGCTTAGTTTTACTTGCAGTAGAAAAGCAACTAAATTTTAGTTTTAAAAGCAATTAAAAACAACTAAATTTTAGTGCTTTACCATAGCCAGTGTGTTGCCTTCACTGTGTTCTCAAACACAAAACATAACCCTGAGAGATTAATTCCATCTGATTTTAGTTACAGCCATAAACATTTTACTCAGGGGGAGCAGCACAAGACTTCCTGCAATCCAAAGCTCTACCATCCCTTCTCTCCAACAGAGTTCCTTTAGGATGAACACCTATCAAAGCCCAGTTTTGTCTGTGGTGGAGCCCTTGCATCCATTTCCTAGTTGTCAGTGAGCCACAATAATGAATGGACTCTGTATCACCAAATTCAACGATTCCCGTAATGCCAGAAGTGCTGATTCTGTTCTAAGGGCATTTTCACCACTGATAGTAATTCCTGTTTTATACCAGCATCATCCAATCATCTCTCTTCCCAAAGGAGATTTTCCTTATCTTTTAACCTCATGACTAAATGATAGAAGGTATTAAGAGTCTTAATACCAACTGGCTCTTCATATCCTACTGCAGTATCTCATCTTGTCTCCATCACGATGTCATCTGAAGACAAAAAAAATCTGTGTGCTGACTAATTTAGGTCAGCAATTGGTGGCTGTTACTTCTTTTCTTGCCTCAGCAGGATGAAGGCTTGCTAAGAGCCACAAATCCTTCTGCAGGTGATGTTATGGCAATGGTGGACCTTGGGGCCCTGCTGCTGCAATTAAACAGAACCTGCCAGTTCCTGTCACAAAGAAATATTTACTACCACATTGTCTTGAAATGAACCAACTCACCTGTATTGGGAACAAAAGCAAGACAACTGTGCTCTGCATGGGCAAAAGCTCATAAAGTATGGGATTTGTATAAAAACCTTACAGGTATAGGCACACACAGCATAGAGAAGCTGTGACACTTCTGCCAGTTCTACCCATGACAGCAAGACTGAAATGCAGAGGAACAGAAAATATATTTGGAATTTAGGAGAAACAAAACTAGTAGTGAAGATCACTCCCCATTTGTATAAATTTGTTAAAAAGCATTGCTTGTAATTCACTAGGATACAGTAGGATCTACTAAAAATTGTTTGTATAAACCTGCAAATATTAGATCATCCACAGCTATTTTCTCCTGATTCCAAGAGGTTGCAGACAAAGTGTATTTAGTATATTAAAGAAGGTAAAACTTTGCTTCAAACCTAAGCAGCAGTTTCCAGCTTGCCCAGGATAAAAGTGTGTTCTTTTCTTCCAGCAATACAAAGTAGGTTAGATTTAAATTCCACTCTACAATACTTCCCACTGGAGTGAATCTAACCCAAATTCACAGCCTTTTACAGTTGACAAAGAGTGTAAGAGTAGTAACAACAGTCATTAAAAGGGGAATAGAAGGAATATAGAAATCATGAGCTTCTTCTGGTTTAAGCAATAAAAATGTGACATGTGCCAGAGTCTTATGGGAAGCATTTTCAGCTTTGCTCCTGCCAGAAGCTGGGGACACGGAGCTGCAGCAGCTTTGCCCCTCTCAGGCTGTCAGACACAACTTGATATCTTTCTAACAATAACACAAAAACCCTCCAAACCTCACAGCAAGTTCCAGCAGACTTTGAAGGGAAATTAACTAAAGAAAAATTAACAGCTATACACAGGAACAAGAATGTTGGAACCCAGCTGACTTCAAAGAAATTACATGGACAATTATATGCTTCACTTGCATGAGTCACTGCTCTGATCATAGTAGCTGTACTGTTGCAATAATTAACTATTTTTCCCCCCCATGAAAATTCATGTTAACTGTGCACACTGTGCACTTACTGCAGTTCCTTTTCCCAGGCATAACCATCAGTCACAAAAAAAGCAAAGATGATTGTTTGGGGCATTTACCTGCAAAAGAAGAAAAAAAAATTGAAGTATTTAAAAGCTGAGTATTTTAATACGTTTCTATATCATTGTATTTACTCCACCTGTTCATACTTGGATAAAATTCTGCTTTTCTGAAAGCAATACTGGTTTTGCTTAAATTGATATTTGCATTTTGAAGTACAATCTAAAATCAAACTAATTTACTGCATTGATTTTTGTACCTGTATTTGTAGCAGGTAGCATGTTTTAATACATACATATGCACTTAGATAATTCCAAATTAAAGAATTTTAATATCCCACTCATCATCCAACTTTTCAAAGTATGTACAATTAGATCAACTACATGTATGAAAACTAGCACAAAAATACATTACTAGCTGCTTATACAGTATTTTAAACCAAAAAATCTCAAAGCCTTTTGCAAATGAGGAAAACACCTCCCTTCTGGACAGGGTAAACTGTGTTTTACTTGAAGCAGACCCAGAGAATCCTCATTTCTAGGCCAGGTGTCTCTCCTGCAGGCAACACTTCATCTGGGAATGAGTCCTTGAGGGTGTAAGCAAGTGAGGTATCTGAACCCTTGAACATGATACTGAAGCACACAATATTCTAAACTGTTAGGGGTTTAGGTATTTTTTTCTTTCTTTTTCCCCTGATAATTTCTTGGATTTTCTCCCTTTGCATAGAACAATCATAACTAGAGGGACACTGGAGCATTTGTGAATCTGCTCTTTATGCCCTTGAGAGATAAGTAAAAACCAGCAAGGAAAGAACAAATAATATTTACAATCACAATGTACACCAAATGTATTAAACACACCAGTGATAACACTGATGATTCTGAAACAACCAAGAATTGAGTATGACATCTGAGCCTTATAAAAACCCCAGAAAATACAATAGCCTATTATAGGCTGTAGGATACAAAGAAGTTTCAGCTAAAAGGCCTTATTTAACCCTGCACTGAGTTAGGCTGGAGTCTCCTATCCCAGCAGCTTTATAACTCCAGGCTTAAGAAGGGAACAAGCATCAGAGACAATCCATAAGGGAGAACGTGTTTGGGAGAGCTACATTTCATTATAAGTGATCATGACATATATTTTAATTATGAATTATTATAGAAAGAGTAACAGGTTTAGACAAACCACGTTCACACCCACAGCACATTCTACACCATCAACTTGGACTGTTCCACTCCGTTAAAACATGACTGACCACCTGTAAAAAAAAAATGCTTTCAGAGTCTATAAAAATAGGGATAAAGTCGTAGGGCACGGTTGGGAAGGCAGGGACGGGAAAAGGGTTAATGCGTGAGTTAATTAGCACGTGTTTAACATTAGTTAGCGCTTAAAGACAAAATAAAAAGCATTCTCGTTATTTACAGCGAGGTTCCTCCTTTTCCCACCCCGCACACTTGAGCCCGTCCCAAGCGCGGCTCCGAGCAGCTCCCCCCGGCACCAGTAGATGGCACAAAGCATTTATTTCACTGCCTCCATCCCGAGAGCCACTGCAATGGCTCCGAGGCTGAGAACCTCCCGTCAGCTCCCAAACAGTGCTGCCATACATCCCTCTAACGTAAGAGTTATAATCCTTCAATTTATAGTTTGTTCTAAAAAAAAAACTAAAATAATATATAGCACTGAGCAAAAATTGTGTTATATACATGTAGGTACACAGCATACCTTCACAGGTAAAAGTAAATATAGATAATGAGGAGAAGCACCAGACATCAATTAAGTACAGCAGTTGCTAAAATGTCCTGTGCCTTAGAAAAAAAAAAAAGAAAATTAGAATTATAGAAGTAATACAAATCACATTAAATTCACAAAAAAGCAACTCTTTGTTTTAGCATTAGATAAAGATTTAAAAGAAACAACAAATAATCAAACCTGTCCAAAAGTTTAAGAAAATTTGATAAGGAAAAAGAAGAGGATTAAGTATTTGTCTAAAGCAAAAAACCCTAACAGTTTAAGATCACTCATACACTATTATCTATGAAATCCACATGATTTTTAAAGAACAAGGAAAATAGACACTAAAATCGGGTTTATCATTTTAAACAAAGAATATACACACTCCTGGAAGAGTTGCTTTGCTGTTACAAACGTGTCGGAAAACTCCATTTCCTGGAAAGAGAAGAAAAAGGGAATTACACTGAAATACAGGGCTGGGGAAGCATCTCATGTTCTGCAAAGCACACTACTTGCTCTTGTACAGTTTTGACAAAATTCCTTGAATACTACAGCAAGAAAAATCAGGCTGCCCGACTCCACTTTTAAAGTTGCAAATATAACCTATAGCTACCTAATTATAGGATTTAATGATACTTAATTTTGTATTTTCAGAGAAATATTATGACATCATGTCATTTTACAGGGCAAACCACTTAGCTTAATAGCAGCTATTCACTGCAGAAGCACACATTAAAAGCTATGCAATCATATGGTAAATTATGCTCATATCTCCTGGTCAAATTACAGCTTAATAACATGAGAAAAACTGTAAATAATGTGAAGATTCATGGTTTAATTATTTTAATAGAAAGTCATGTATCAAATAATTATGAAAAATAAAAAAGCAGCCAGGTCTAATGGGCTGGAATATACAAGCAACAATGGTTTTCTGCATTAAACCAGGAGCTCCTGGGCCAAAACGTTCATATTGAGAACATCTTAATTTTCTCCTCCAATCCAGGACAACTCCGGGCAGGCAAAGCACCAGGCTTTGCCTTTCCCTCTCCTTCTCCCAGCCCTCATGAGACCCAGTGATTGTGCAGATCAGCTCAACAGGTTGATCTGAAAGGCAAATTTGCTTTTGGCAGGTTTGTTCTCTGCTGACACAAGCCAGGCTGTGCCACATGCTCAGATGTGATGCAAGGGGAGAGCAGGGAATGTGCAGCCAGGAGAGGAAGAACTGTTCCACATCAAACCCTGCTTATCCCAGATCAAGGTCTAAGGCCCAACTGGTTAAATTTGGGACAATTTAGTCCAGGACATTTGACAAGACAGTGTTTGGATGGCAACAATTTTACAGATAAATCCAGATATAAGACATGCCCACCACAGTAAAAAAACCATATTAGCACAGCCAAGTGACTTAATGAAATTTAGTGTCATGTTCCCAAAGCAATGTTGTGACAACATGATTTTGCAGGGTAAATACCCCAGTTTTATGGCTGCAATGCACAGCTGGGCCGTTTGCCTTAATTCCTGAGCAGCTCAGATGTCCACAAGGATATCCAGGAGGTGTCCCTGCCCAGGACAAGGGGTTGGAATGAGATGGGCTTTAAAGCCCCTTCTCACTGCACATCACCTTAAAGCTCACCATGGAACTCATGGAATGCAACTGCTCCTGCTCTGAAGGGCTGGTTTGCTGAAGAAGGAAATGATAGCAGCCTTCAGAGTCTTGATCACCCCACAAAGGCCTGAGGAGGGAATCAGAGATAAAGTGAACAGGAAGCCAAGGCAAATATCTGTCTATCTCCAGGACATGTGAATTCCCTCCTTCCTGAAGCTCTATGCTGCCTCTCCACCTGACTCACAATTTCTCTGTAACACTTTTCTGCTGAAATGAGCTGCACTGAGTACACCTGCTAGTAGGGCTGTTAATAGTAACCCACCTCCATTTGATTGAAACATATTAGAGAATGATCATAGAAAAAACTTAATTGGCAGTTCTGGGAAAAAAAAAAAAAAAAAAAAAAAAAAAAGGGAAAGTAGTAAGAGGAATTAGTCATGTCTGTAACCAAGATGGAACAGCACTGATAGTCCTTTGTGGTAGAACCAGGCAACAGTCACTGTGCTTGCCCTGAAGATAAGAGAAATGTGTTTCCAGACTCAAACTGTTACTGCTCCTCTCCAAAGCAGCACGAGGGTCACACAGGGCTGAGGTTTCACTCCTAACCAGGGATCCTGTCAGTGGTGATTTCCTGAGGGGGACAGAAAGCACAGCACAAACTAATGCAGACAAACTGGGCATCTCTAGGAGTCAAGGGAAGGGGTAGCAGTGGACATTTCTCTGATGGCTGCACCAAGAGTATCTTCCTATCTCATGAAAATGTCCCTATAAACACAGAAATGGATTGGAGCATGAATAACCTGAAAGCACTTTAGAGTATAAGAACATCTTTGCTAGGCCTGCACTGGGATTATAAACCCAAATTTACAGGACAGACTTGGAATTTCATGGACCAGGATCCTAACACTGCTGACAGAGAAGTGAATGGTAAAACATCAACATCCCTAACACCCCTAACCCCTCACTTCCAAGTACAAGTTGGAATTTTGCATCAGTAGTAATCCAAGGGCAGATATGCAATAGGTGAATCTCCATAAACCAGAATTGGTTTTTTTGTTTTTCTAAGCCCACAAGGAGGCAATTGGCAAAAGGGTTGGACAAAACTCAGATCCCATTGTCAAAAGAAGAAGGAACATGCTGGATCTGAAACAGGCCAAAATGACAGCCTCAGCAGGAGATAGGAGGAAGATTAACAAGTGAAATTGCTATTTGACAATGAGTGTTGCTGAAATGGAAAGCACAAAGGACTGGCTGACAAAAATAATTATTAGATTCACAAGTGTTTTAGACACAAGATGATGGAGCTGATGATTTATCTCAGCTCAGCAGTAAAATACTCTTGTTGTTGGCTGTTTAATTGCAAACCTGGCTGAACAGCCCCCTCCAGGACACGGAAATGTCACACATTAAGATTTAGAGGGAAGTCTTCTTCCAGAACAAGTCATGTAACTACTATCCTCCCAAAACTTCTGTACAATTCTCTTTATTAATGAAAGAAATATGAACTACATTGCAAAGGGAAGTTAGTTAAAAAATAAAAGCTATTCTAGGTCTCTGAGAAGACTTTAGAGGTTCCTTCTCCCAACACTGGGAGACAGAAACAGGCATATTGAATTTGCAGATTGGTCAAGTTCCAAAAATTTTCCAAGGCCCTTAAAATTTTATTTTCTGAAAGTACAAAAGACACAGCCTTTATTGCTGCTGAAATTAACTTCCCTGGGTCACAGACTACTATTCAAAGAGTGATTACAAACTAAAGAGCTTTTCTCCAGTCAAGGAAGGGAAATAAATGCCATACTTACAGTATTTTAGCAACTCCTGCCACTGAGAATTTATTGTGTCAGAACAATGAAAATAAATGCAAAATAACTCAATTGATAAATGCTGGCTACAATCTGCAGAGGAAAAACAACCACTCCAAAAGCAGAATAAAAACCTATTTCTTTGGAGCTCTGCCAGCTTCTCTCTGAAACACACTGACTTTGGATGCCTTCCAAAGCCACCATCTCACCTGTTGTTGCAGTGGTCTTGTAGCAAGCATGTTTGACTTCACAGTTTCATGTCAAAAATATTTCTTCTGCAAACATGAGCAAGCCAGAGTCCAGAGACTTCTCAGCTCTCAGTTTGTGGGGATGTTGTGAGATTTTTTTTTCCTACATTATTTTCTGACTTGGTAAACTTTCTGGGGAGGATGTCATCAGCCTTTGGCTCTGAGTGTGCACTGTGCCCTCAACTACCAGGGCCTAAAACGTGTGGTACTTTCAATCACAGTCAAAAAAATTATAAATACAAATTATAGCTCAGAGGTAGAAATGCTCTTCTTTTCCTCTTGTGGGTAGCAATTGCAAAGCTACAATTAACCTCAGTTAATAGGAAGGGCAAACTTTCTACAAAGAATATGCTGTTCAGGTGTTCTTAGTGAGAGCACTTGGCACTGCTTCATCTGTCTCTAACAGGGAGCTCTGCTGGGGTGAAAATTAAAGTGGCTAAACTTTAATCCAAGTGAAAAGTAGGCTTTTTCCCCCCTATAGAAAAAGCAATCCTGCTAATAAAAGCTACTTGGAGAAGTTCAGAGTCTGTTTGGATCCTGAGTGCATAGTTACCCTGAAGAGTCTCCCCTGAGACCCCCATCCCATGCTCTGGCCACACAATTCAGCTCAGGCTGAATTCCTTGCTTCTTCCCTGAGGTCTGTGCTCAGTCTTGCCCCTGCTGTGCCTGACTCAAGTGGACTCCCTGGATTCCTGACCTCCAGCCTGCCTCATCACCACACATTTGTGTCATTTCTGACACAGTCATCACATTTCTGCTGATCACTGGGCTGCACCCAGAACTTGTGAGTGCCACCAACCCTACCCAGCTACTGGAAAAGTAATTTTCTGCAACCCTTACCTTAGGCAGCAATGCAACAATTAAGCTTTCTCCCCTTGCTCTCACTGTTCTTTCCTCCTATTAGAGGAAGAACTATTCAAAAGTGCCAACTTCCATTCCATTCACAAGATTGGTGGAACTGACAGAAAATGATCAAGGTCACTAGAAACAAAAAATTGGGGAAAATTACTAAATCCTGCACAGAACTGTCCCCTTCATGGTTTCTACTGTGTTAAGATTACCATTTGCAACCCATCATGTCTCCCTTACATTCCTTGAGACACTTTTTATATTCTATATCAAAAAGCTATTTCCTATAGGCTTTCTCAGTGTTACAATTGTAGTAATTATGGCAAAAATAGCATTCCATTCTTGCTATTTGTATGGGTTATGTACCTATCCCATAGACCAGCAATATGTACCTTTAGTTTAATCTTTATGCCATCAAGCCAGGCTGCTAATTTCTTACATATACTAATGAACTTTTAAACACTGCTGCCCAAAGTAGAATGCTAGATGGTCAAAAATGTCAAATAGTTAAAGGCATGCTAGACCATGCATTGTAGAAAAAAAAATTACATCCCTTGAAGTCAAAGGCTTTGACTTCATAATTCTAGATTCTTAATTTTAAAGCTCCCTGTAAATCTGAAATGACTTTATGTGTATTTTAATGTAACTTGGTTTTTCAGCTGTATACTTTTGAGGGGAATACATACTGCCTTATATTTTGTGCAATTGGCCCAGTGTGAAGGAGGGAGAGCAAACACCACATCACTACCTGAGATCAGGTGGCCTTTGGCTTGGGAATGTCTTCACCTAACCTAAAAAGGAAGGTACAGCAGAAGATCTGAGTAAGAGAAAGACTGAAAAGATAAAAAGCTTCAAAAACAAGAGGACACATTTCATTGTCTCATTTTCCCCAAAAATGTTTTTTTGTAATGTATTCCCAAATTCCAGAAATACACATGTCCTGCACCCCTCTTCCCACTTAATCTTAGCTCCATACTCATCCCTACTGGAAAGAATGTTCTCTACAGCCACAGTGCTCCACATCCAGGTTAAAACTAATCACATTTGTCAGGTGAGATTTCAGTGCTGGCTTAAAACATATGTGAAGCTATGGCCTCGTTAATCAGCAAATTTTATCTAATTACCAGAAGCCACAAGGGATGATCCTGCTGCTGTAACATTTCACAGCTCCCATTCCCAAACTTGCAGGGTTGTGTTGTCCCCTTCCACCAGGCTTGTGACCCAGATACCAGCACACATGAACAAATTCCCATCCCCCTTGAGACCCAGTTTGTATCTGCAATGGGCTCCAGCTCACAAATCACTGCTGCTCTGCAGAGGGAGTTCTCAATAAAAACTTCTCCTGGTTTGGCAGCCCTGGCCTTATGTGCACCTCACTCCACCTGGGGTCAGGAGGCAGAGGGAGGTGTAGGATCAGGATGGGAAGATGCAAACAAATCCAAGCCCCTCTTGCAATGTTGTTCCCTGATCCCTATACAGGCAGCACAGCTGAGGAGATGTCTTTGTTTCCTACTTGGAAAATCTGTTCCATTGAGGATTTCAGAAAACAGAACCATTTCATTCCAGCTAAACTCCATAGCTTGGTTTGTGCTTCTCTGACAAGCCATTAATCTATCTCACATACACAAGGATCCATATAGGAGAGGAAAAGCCTTGCTTCTGGACTACTTGGGAGACAACACAGGCCTTTTACAGGCCTTATCACCCACCCAGCAGAGGAGGGCTGACAATGGCACATTTTCTTCTAGAACAATCTCCTGCAGCCATTTCCCCCCTGCCAAGAAAACAACTGAACTATTCTGAAAGGTTAGAGATTGCATGATTTATTTAAAGGACATGAAGAATAGATTTTAGTCTTCCTGTTATCTGTTTCCATGAGAAAATCTCCATGCTTGCCCCAGAGTTCCCCTTTTGTGTCTGGTCTAGACTATCATAATAGATCTGACAATTGTTTTTATTACATAACTTTGGGAAACAGACTCAGAGAATTTGGTTATTAGAAAAATTCTGCTTTGAATAAGATAGGACAATGTGTGGCTTTAAAAAAAAATAAACCATGAATGCCTCTATTGTTGGTTTGCTTTCAAATTTGATCTCGCAGTCTAGAAAAAAGCAAGAGCCATTAAATATATTTTAGATTGTGCCATAATATCCATATGAAGATTTCCTTTTCCTACATTTCTTCCTGTGCATAAGGACATAATGGGATTCTTGATGCATAGAAAATAGGATTTTGCCTTAAATTGCTGTCCCAAATGATAGTGAAGTGATAATCCCAAAGCAACAGTAGATAAAAACCCATGGTCACCAATTCACCAAGGTAATCTATTCAATCACCAGAGCTGGACACTGCCAGTCACTCACAGCTAAAAACTCTGAAGAACTTGTATCATCCTTTGTCTTTACCTGCTCCTCCAGGCTGGGTACAATCCCTACTTCCCTGAGGAGTGAGGGGTAATAAATCTCTGTAAAGCAGCTTTGTTGCAGTCAGGGCCACAACACTCCCCTATTTACTGAAGAAATGTCCTCACTGTTCCTCTCAGCTGCACAGCAGACACAGGCAGCCGTACAAGATATTTTGTATTAAAAATAAGGCTTATTTAGATGTGGTTTCTGTTAAGTACCTTTATATTAAACTATTTTTGGTGCTATTTTGACTTCCTCCACAGTTCAACCTTCCAGATTACTTCTCTGTCCTGCTTTACACTTGGAAGGGATGGAAAAACTTGTTAGTGGTGTTAAATGGAACAGAGATTTCTGCTAATGGTTTATTGATCATACTTGAGTGATCTTGAGAGTATCACAAGCAGAATGCCTTTCTCCTCTCTGTATAAGAATCTAATATTAAAAATATTAGCATTCCATGCTGATTATTTTCATGAGGGAAAGCATTAAGCACAAAGCACAGCTCTGCTGTAAGAGGAGGTGGCATGTCTATTTTTAACAAAAGATTTTATAGGGTATTTCATCAAACTCAAAGAAGCCTTTCACCAAAAAAAAAAAAACACAACAGTATAAAAGTTCTCCATTACTTGGCCATAACCACAAGCTTGTTTGGCTGAAACACATCACAAAGTAATTTGCTACCTCCCCACAATACCAATTTTAAACAGAGCAAGAATGAAGGACTTGGCAGATGAAAAGTGCAATTTTATGTCATGTACATTGTCCTAGAAAGTTTTTTCAGCTTTGTGGGTAGTATCTAACAGGCATCTTGAAACCAACCCAAACTCCTTTTCCATCTACAACCCAGGACATATTAGGTAGATTTAAGGCTAATTGGCTGTTAGGTGACACCTAACTAAAGCTAACATTTCTCTCCTACAGCTGGAGTCGAATGCCAATATTTTAGTTTTACCTTTTATAAAGTCAGTTCTCAGAAATAACTTGGGCAACAGGCTGGTCAAAAAATTATATGTAAATATAGATCTTCATCTAAGATCCTGCCAGGGCAAAAATCGTCTAACTGGAGAGACTATTAATAAATACCCCCTTGTTTTCAACTAAGTTTGTAATGGGGTTAGAATGGTTAAAGGCACCCCAGGTTTGCATCTGCACAGCAGTGTCACACTGTGCAAATCCAGCCTTTCACTCTGGCCCAGACAGCTCCTGGAACACTCAGAGCACAACACATGCTTCTAATTACCCATTTTCTCTGTGCAGGCAGCTTTCAAGACCTGCATTTCCCAAATCGTTGAAGTCTAATTACCCAGGAAGAAAATACTTGCAGCATCTTTGCTGCAGTCCTAGAAGGAAAGAGGGAATGACAAAGGCTTGTCCATCCACACAGATAAATTGGTCACCTACACCGGCACCTTTCAGGGTTTGTGAAGTAACTTGGAGGTATTTGGAGCCAATCCTTCCTTGCAGGGGGAAGTGAGGTTGGCTTTTGCCATGGAAGGTGTTGCTGACTTGCCCTGGGAAGTGTGGTGACCTCTGTGACACAAGGAATGTGTGGCAGCTTCTGTGGCAGCCCTGTTGTTTTCAGTCTGTGATGCCAAGTTTCTCATTCTACCCCGCCCACAGAACTGCTTCCTGCTACCTGAACACAGAGCTTGCAGGGATGCTCCCTTAAAACCAGATCCTCCAAAGGATGCTCACAGGGGAAAAGGGATTCTAAGGATAGAATACTTGGGTTTTTTTAGTTCTAATTTTCCCTTCACAGTGGAAAAGACCAGCCACAAAGGAACATGATCAAAGACTAAGTTTAGTCACAGGTATGACGGAAGAGAGCAGCAGTTTAAAAATACAGCTTGCCAAAGGCTGAACAATAGTTTATGGGCTGAAATAGAGAAATGAGTGAAAAAAAAAGTAAAGCCTAAACAGGAAAAAAACAAACAAACAAACAAACCCATATATAAAATCAAGGAGTTCACTGTGAAAACATGAAAAAATTATAGCCAAGAATCCTACTGAACTGAAGGGTGATTGTGTACATACTATGAACATTCAAAAAGCTGCAAGCTCATCTCCAAAAAGTTTGGGAGGAATGTGAGAGCTTTTCCTTCAGCACAGTGTTATTTGCCCAAAACTGAAAACTGCATTTTCCTCCAAATTGTTTCTTAGTATCACCTCTCCAAGAAAATACCAAATAGTGATTTGGTTTCTACTCCTTCCTTCCTTCTACCTCTTTCTTTTCCCAACATAGAAAAGATGTTGCTGATTTCCAAAGTGAGCAAACTAAAGGAGCTTGTTTTAGAATTTTAGCTTCATGCTCATCACTTGGGGAATACATTTTAATTTCAAGGCTGTTCACTACGGAACTGGGAAGGGATAGCCAAGTTGTACATGTGGCAGCATGGAAGGTAAAGGCAATGCATTAAAAACACCTGGAGCTGCCGAGGGACATTAGAATTTGGGCTCAGTTATAAAGCTGAGACTGGACTGAGATAAATCAGTTATAAAACAGTCTCACTCAGAGCTACAACCTGTATTTTATCCTGATGTGTTTATGAATTTGGCAGCCACTAAAGCCACTGATTCTCATGGAAGGGACACCTACCACGCTCACATTAATACCATGGCACTCACACCCTGTGATCCACAATCCCAGCTACAGAAGAATGCAAGAGGCTGCCTGTTATTCCTGAAGGGGCATTACTGTTACCTGTGCATATAAAGTGGAGTTTTTTCACTTTAAATCAGATTAACAACTGAAGTTATCACATGCCTACTAAATCATAGAGAGGGCAGGGCTTCACCAATCTAGTGAATATCAAGAATTTACTAAAGACAAAACAATCATCTTTAGTGGAGCTACTCTCTCAGTTGCCATCTGGAGTTATTTTACTCCTTAGAGAGAGAGGTTATTGCCTCAAAAGCTGAAAGATCAAGCAATGCCCCAAATAAAGACATTATCACAATGAAGTGAGCAGCTCCATTTTAAATACAAAGTGGACCTAAGTAACAGGCAATTGCCCAGAGACAATTGTTAGATTTAACACTGTGTAAAGTTTATTGGGGAGAATCAATAGTCTCTGTCAATGGCATTTAGAGCACTAACACTATAGAATATTTTATCTCAGACTCCTGAATTTTACAGTTTGATTGCTATTTTGGAACAAAAATCCTATTACCTTTCCTTTAAAAAAACCCAAGTCCTTAAGGTACTTTAAAAGTTGCAATGGGTTAGACCAAAAAATAAAACTAAGAAACTGTATCAAAAGCAGGTATTAAAACAAAAACAAAACAATAAATCAAGAAACCAAAAAAAAAAAAAACACACCCTGCTCCCAAAACCACAACCCCAACTCTTCCAGAACTAATTAATGTTTTCAGAGATGACCAAAACTGGTTTAACAAAAGAGTGATAACTTGGGGTTTGCCTCCTTGCAAGATTTTATTGACATGGCTTTATGGCAGCCCCTGTGTCAGCACCTTCACACCATCTTCCTGACAGTCACAGCATCACAGAAAATGGTTCAAAGCTGCAGATTCTAGAATTGTTCCTAGAGCTGAGCCTAACAGAATTTGTGCTAAGTTTATTAGTTAAACAGTTCCTGAAGAACAGCTGATTTCTCTTAAGTTATGAGTATTACTTTATAGCTATAGAATGAAAAAGCAGTATTTATATCTCACTGTGCCCACTTGTTTACATAGTTAAAGATTTTTTTTCAGTAAAATTTTTATAAACTCACTTATTTGAACTTCACTAGAGGAAGGGGGAAATTTCTTACCTTTGCCTTCTGACCTCATTTCAGCATCAACACAATTCACATGAATATGGCAAGCAAGGTTTGGCTGACAGAAGAATTCAGTTATCAGTGGGACACCAAAAAGATGGCATTTTAAAAAGAGACTGCAGATGGAGAATTTGTTCCCTGTAATACAGAGTGGTTTTTCCCAGTCTCTTCTTAGAATCTGGTTTTTTTTATGGATTTGTACATACAGTAAAAAGTTATATTACAGTTTGAAGTTTTATGCCAAAACCTTTCTGAGAGCTATTTCAATTATCTCAAAATATTAATCAACTGATTAACAGTTCATCACTTTAGGAAGTTTATTGATGAATACATCCCTACCTGGCTTTTCCTCAGTCATGTTTTACACATTTCACACCTTTACTCTCTCAAGTTTTAATCACCTCTCCAAAATTGTGCCCATCTGTTTAAAATACATTGATAATGAGATACCCAGGTTCAGTTAAAATATTCTGTGAGTGCTCTTGAAATCACTTTAAGCCACTACCCTGCTGCTGTTCCAAGCAATGCCCACAGATACTCCCTAATTATGTTGTCCTTTCCTTTGCCCTGTCACCAAGCAAAAGAATATTTAATTTGCTCTCCACTTTCTCCCTCAACTCTATTTTCCAAGTTTTCCCTTGAACTGAACTTACTTTTTTCCCCTAAGGATACATCAGTTTTTATTTTCCCTCTCCACTCAGTTACATTCAATTTCCTGCTTCCAAGATTTTTAGATTATGTTGTATTATTTCTTCCTACTTGTGTTTGTAACACCTGACTTATGATCATCTGCAAATGCTGTTAATATTCTTCTTACATCCAGCCTCTCTGAAATCATTGATCTGGGACATTCATCAAAACAGACAGTTGCTTTCTTCCAAAGAATAAATTAAATTAAATGCAAAATTTGTTTGGCCAAAGACACGGTAAAGGTGGAGTCAAATAAAAGCAATTAAAGAATAAAAAAGTACATTAGAAGCTCTCCCGAAGAAAAAAATAAAACAATTACGAATGGCAGCAGATGCTCAGTGAGAAGAGGGATGCTCAGGCTGGATTAGTTCTGCCATTTCTAGAATGACATGAAGCAAGAGTGGAAGGAGAGAACAAATTCTCTGCATTCCTTTCATTAGACAAACATATTTCCTGGTCCTATCACGTCAATAATCCCAGAACAAAGTGGGGCAGCTGCAGGAGAGAGTGGAAACCACAAGGCATCTCTCCCTGCTTTGAGGAGAAAGCTCTGGCGATGGACACAGCGTGGTAAAGTGAAGACTCTGCAGTCAGGACACACCCCCCATAAAGGCATGGATGGGGAAAAGGCCTCTCCTGAAGGGTGAGGTGGAGGCTGGAGCTGTTTACAATGACACTCGACATTAACAGATCGTTTCAGTTGTGCCTTGCCCAGACATCCTTGAAAATTTACAGCTGGCAATTTCCTGTGAATGCTTCATTCCTTTCACTTCAGCCTCACTCAACACCTGCCTTCTCTTTGCCCTTGCCTTATTTCCCCAGCTTTATTTTATTCTCTTCCCTGGTCTTTCCATGACTTGTAGGTCTTACAAGTCCTACTTCACCAGTCAAGAAATTATGACACCAACTTGATATTTTTCTCTTATTTGTATGCCTCCTCCCTGTATCAGAGCCTCAGCTTTCCGATGCACAACCCCTAATGCTGGCACACCAGCCAAGAAAATCATTCTGGTTCTGAAAAACCAAATTGACCACAGCTAAAGGAGATGATCTGCTAAAGCAAATTTACAGGAAGAGTGTCCAAAAACAAACAAAAGAGCTTTAAAGAGTAAAAAAAACACACCAAAACAAAACAAAAAACCCAAAAAAAATGCATTAAAGGTAAAAGGAAGAGTCTCTACTTCAGAGTGAAAGTTAATAAGCACTGCTGGCCTATCTAACCTTTATTTTGTGACCCTCTCATGCCTTGGTGGCCCATCCCATCACCCCAGTTTGTGCAGGGATTAGATAAACATGCAAACTATAGTAACCCCCACTAATTGTGGGGCCCTTGCGAAGAACAAATAGATCACAAAAAGCTTAGTTGTTTAATTCTGCTCATACCCACTCCTGCTTTGCTTTGTGATACTGGGTTTCCCCTCACTCTTTTTTTTTTCCAGGCTGAAGAAGCCCAGCTCCCTCAGTCCCTTCTCCACCTTGAAGATGGGCTCTGTTGGACTTGCACAGGGTTTTCCACATCTTTCTTGTAGCGATGGACCAAAATCCAGGCATGGTGTGCCAGATGCAGCTGCTGAGTGACCAGCAGTGACAGAATCATTTCACTTGATGTCCTGGTTGTGCTCCTTTTGATCCAGCCTAGTGTGCAGTTAGCTTTTATCACTACCAGGCCACACTGCTGACCTGAAACCCAAGCAAATTTTTCTATTGATTCCAGCAAGGCTGAAATACCAGACTGAACATCTAATAAAGGAGCCATCAGACAGGGAACAGTGGCAACAAAACAGCAAGCACAAGCTTACAACAACTCCTGATAACATGTGTGGGGGAAAAGTTGTGATCAGATACACACATCCTGCTAAAACAGCTGCTTTTTACTGCCTGCCCCGAGTTTCTGAGCCAGCCTTCACCTGGCTCCTCACAGAAGGGAGATGGGAACAGTTCAGTTTTCCCAGACCACAGCTTGCAGAAAGATAGGAAGGCTATTTCTAAAAAAATTTTAAAGTGTTATTTGAGACAACAGTGATGAGGCAGGACAGGAACTCTCCCCTACTCAAGCACAGGATTTAGCAAACAAACTGGCAGAGCCAGCCCCTGCTGTGTTTGTTACTCCTGCAATTTATGAAAACCACATTGCAATCTGGGGCATTACCAACACCTGATGAAATTGTGAAGCTGCATCGATTCCCAAAATAGTTTACATTCATTTAACAAACTGATTTAAGGATTTAAACATTTGCCTCTTACATACATATACACACAAAGAAAATAGAAGTGACCCTTCTGCACAAGCAGGAGTTAAAAGAATCTGACTTTTTGGTCTCTTACATCAGTTTGTTTTGAACACCAGAGCTAGCTAGAACATCAAAACACACATAGGAACTGTTTATTCTAAGTGCTAGAGTTACAGCATTGCTTTTAACCCACCAACAGCTTGCTATGCCCGTCCATTCTACTGGAATCGCTTTCAAATTCAATCCCAGCAGCTCCAGTGCTATCTTCAATTACAGTCACTGCAAAGGCCAACCCACCAGAGCAAGACAAACAAGCTGAATTAAACAAAGCACTGTTACCACCCTGACACAGATGTTAACAGGATGCAGTTCTTTTTAGGCATGATAAAAAGAGAAAAGAGGCCATTCACATTCCAGCTCTTCAAGCCTTAAATGCTGCAGAAGTTTTTCCAAGAAACTTAGCAGAGGAATTAAGTGCAGTAATACATTGCATTAAGCCAGTATTACATCACACAGGACCTGATTTGGCACCACACCATCTTGCATCCTCTGAGATTCTGCCCAAAACACAAATGAGTATTTGAATACAAGGTTTTCCCCAGCTGTCCCAGAAACAAAGTAAAGAAACCACATAACACACACCCGAAAATGAAGATCGAGGAACTGGAATGCCCCACAGAATTGGTCAGGCAATCAGAACACTGGAAGTATGTGTAATTGTACTTATTTATTCAAGTATGTTATGGTTTTAATTGCACTGGCAATCTTTCGGGGATGACTACAGATGCCTAACTTTAAACTGTTCCATTCCACAGAAGGTATGGATTTAAAAAATCATATGGAAAAAATACAGGTTTTGAGTCCCATCCAGCAGCTACATGGCTGAGCACACACTATCTGTAAAGTTAGAAAGCCAACAAAGGCTTCATAAACATAGTTAAGTGCCCTTCTTATGACTTATTAGCAACAGCACAGCACCTACCTGCTAGATATAAACTTCACACCAGTGGAAATTTAGCCACTACCCCCAAGCAGTCTACCCACCACAAAACATTATTTTTTCCCCTTTTAAAACTGCAAAAGTGCTTAAGCACCCCTCCCATATTCCCAGCCATAGCACAGGTGAACACCACCTCAACAAAGCTATAGAGAAAGATTCCTTTGGAAATGTTCCCCAGAGGGCATTCCACAAATCCAAAGTATCGCTTCTATTACAAGTTTCACTGACCAGTGTAATCCCATCTGAAAAACAAAGTAACTGCTCCAAGTGAAGTGATGAAAAAGAAAGTTTGTTCCTAGAGAAGTATTTAAATAGTAAGCTCCTCACAGACGTGAGTCATAAGTTTCTACAGCTATGGCCTTTTCCAATAAAGAGGTAAGACTGAAGAAATGAAACTGTAGTTACAGAGTACATTCACTGATAGGAGCTTTTCCACATGAAAGTTAGCAAGCACGTTCTCTGCTCCTGCAGCAATGAGATGAGCAACTACAGCCTGCTGAGTTTGTGCCTCCACAGAAAAGCCCCAAGATCACCCCCGTTCCCGTCAGGTTACCCAGTACACCTCACACAGCCCGAAAGTTGGATAAATCTAAAGCCAGCCTGGCCTGAAGCACACTTTGGAGTGCAGCTGCAAGGGCCTGCTGCAGGCAGCTGGACATCCCACGGACAGAGGCATCAGAGAGGTGAGGACACGCACCTCACTTGCGATCTGCACAGCCTTTGGTGGAGAGCACAGGACTGCTGGGGCAAGGGACGGAAAGCACCCACCGAGGGCTGGTGCTCACAGGGCCCGCTCTACAGCTGAGATACTCCACTCCCTCCCTAAGAGAGAGACTAATGGGGCAATCAATGCCCGGCATTGCCACACAGCTACCACACAAGAGGGTGTCCCCAACTCCTGCTACACTCCCGCGGAAACAGCGCCTCAGCACAACAAATGGGATGGTGCTCAAACCCCCTCCCCTCATGGGCCAGCATCCCCGAGACCCTTCAGCTCACTGAGCAGAGCCCCGCAAACCCCTTCACTCAAACCCACTTGGCTCACTGAGAAGAGCCTCCAAAGTCCCTTCACTGCACTGAGCAGAGGCCCCCAAAGCCTTTCTCCTCACACGGGTCAGCCCCCTCCAGCCCCTTCCCCTCACGGACCCCCGCTCCCGCCATTGCCCCTCAGGCACGCGCCCGGGGGCGCCCAACGGCCGCGCTTTTCCCGCCCCCTCCCGCCGCAGCCCCGAATGCCGCGCTCAGGCGCGC
>WEIU01001089.1:1263249-1281491 GCA_013389925.1 Aegithalos caudatus | reverse complement strand
CCGCCCGCCGGGGCGCTGCGGCAGGAGCCAGGGAAGGGCGGCCGCGCTGGGTGGGTGTGAGTTATTTCCAGCCGAAAATGAACGCTCCGAGGTGTCGGGCAGATGTTACTTAATCCGTCTCGTCCTTCTCCTTCACGTGTGCGTGAAGAAGGGAAGGGGCGGATTCGTTGCCATTGCTGGTGTGTGGAGTGTGATGCGAACGCGTTGTCGTGCGCTGCGTTTCAGAGGCGCTCACCCTTCCTGGGTGGGATTTACAAGTGATGCAGCTAATTCCTTGGAAGAGGGAGGCAATTCATTTGCATTGCGTGCTTAGAAATGGAGCACAGTGACTCTCCCAGGGTGGGTTTGGTTTTTTGGTTTTTTGTTGTTTTTTTTTTTTCTTTTAGTCGCTGCCCCCAATGAGCTTTAAGTATCTGGGTTAAAGGTGCTGTAGGATTCATGGTAAATGTTCAACATTTCTTACTATTAAGTGATTAAGTGCCTGCTGTTATTCCTGTGTGCTACATGCTAAAATGAATCGGGTCTACCACAACAAGCTAACTGTTGTGTTAAAGGTCCAGGGTCATCTAGAGTTGGGATAACTGTGTAAACAGTGCTGTAAATGCAGTTCTTTTGACCTTCGGTAGATGTCACATTCTTGCTATGTTGTAGTTCAGATTTTTTGCTGGTTTGGTTCTTTTTTTATTTTTTTTTAAACTTTTTTGTTTCTGTTTGCCCATTTATTGAAGGACTGACTGGTGGTTCTTGGAAGCTGAGGCTTAAACCTGTTCCGGAGTTCAGGCATGATGGGGGAGGGAAAAGTGTAGGAGTGTAGTAAATGAGAGCTTATGAGCTTGGTGTGGGTACAGTGCTGGGAGTGGGAGATGGAGTTGGTTGCAGGTGGTGGTGGCCACGAAGCCGCCATTTCTGTGTTTCGGCTGCCGGAGTAGGTAGGTAATTTTGAAGATAATGCTGGGAGTGGCGAAGGGCCCTATTCAAAACATTTCCTTTCTGCTTCCATGTGTTGAATAACTTCTCTCGGTCACGCTGCTCCTCCTTGGCGCTCTCGGGGCGGCCTGAAAACCACCGAAAGAGGCTCAGGCCTGAAATGAATGGCCCTACCTGAGGAGCGATTGGTTCACGACATTTATTGTAGTTTGGAAACCGCTTTCCCGGCTCAGCCGTGGAGGCCAGATGTGGACACAAAGGGGCGTGCCTGGGGGAGCATTAACTGCTCTGAGTCTCTTCGTGGGTGCAGTTTCCTTCTAGTGGTGCTGCTCACTGCCCCTCATTTGCCAGGTGACATTTTCAGTGTTCTCCTGAGCCAAAAGAGTGAAATGAAGAAAGAAGTGAAGTCAACCTTTGCTGCTGCTGTGTTTCTTGCTTCCAAACATAACATCGCAATTTTGAAAACATTAGGAGTTGAGGGAGGGAAGGATAGACATGGAGGGTTAATTTTAATTCATTTTGTTGTCTACTTGGTGTTTATTTTCTCCTGGTTTTGCAGGTACATGCTTTAAAAAGACTTGTCTGGATGTTAAGATGAAGCCCTTAAAATGGTTGTGTTAGTGTAGTAATACTGAGTTTTCTACTGAAAAATCCAATTAGAATATTTGGGCTTTAGACTATTTTTATATATAGAAGTAAAAGAAATTACTTGACAGTGCTTTCATGTACACATTTCTAAACAAAAGATTTTCCTTGTCTGGCTGCTACTGTAAAGCTTTCACTTAATTAGTGATTACTTGGGTTGAGGCACAGGTTTGTCTTGCTTTTTACTTTTGAGCATGACTTAAATACATAAGGCATAAAACAAATTCTTCCTTACACATGGAGTTATTTAGTAAGAGGAAATCTCACTTTCTATGGGGTGTGTTCCTGGAAAAGTTTCAGGTTGTATCTTTCTGAGTATGCAGATGGCTCTGGTGTAACTTTGTGATTGATCTTGCACTTGCCCAGACTTCTGGCTGTTTAAGTGAGCAGTTTTACCTGAGATTTGTAGGTGTACAGGGTTTGAAAAGGACAGTGAGTGGCACAGAGGTGCAGTAGATGGCAGGGTGGGAATATGTGTTAGAGTTGCCATTTTCTGTGAGAACAGAGCAATAAACTTGATGAGGTGTTTCCAACGTGGGGTAGGGAGGGTGGTGTGAAAAAGGCAGACTATAAATTACATCCAAAATTCTGTGGCTTCTGGCTTGTTTCCCTGCTTTTCATGAATGTCTTTATCTTGCACCAGTCTCTGGCTGGTAAAGAATCTTACGTGCACGCCCCACCTGACTCCCTTTGCATAATATCAAGGCTGCTCTATCTAGGACAAAGAGTTAATGCATGTGTCCCTGGGTTTAGGGGACCTGAAGCCTCCAGTAGAATTCCATTTCAGTTTGAAGGGATCTCACATGGCACACAGAGTAACCTGCTGATTGAACAGTCCCTTTGCTTCATGTTCTCAAAGTGCCTTCAGTCAACTTAGTTTCAGTGGTAATTTTTTTTTTAACTTGGATGTGGTTAACTTGCAAGGTGGTTTTCTCTTTTTCCCCAACTATTTGAAAAATGCCCTGTGGCTAATTTCTTACTCGGTGTGTAGCTCACGTTTCACCTCCATACCCAAGTGTTTAAAAGCTTTTGGAACTGAATCTTTGAATGTGCCTGGTGGCCTTGGGAACTCGATCCTCGCTGAGATTGCCGCCGTGGCTTTGGTTGTAGTGACACGAGGCTTTTCCAGCAGCAAACGTGTAGGGCTTGGAGCCTGCTGTGAAATAAGGCCCAGGGTGCTGGTAGCACAGCCCATTCTCCAGGCAGGCTGTTCTCATGTGTTTTACCTGTTGAGGACCCTGCCTGAGAGTTGAGCTGGGGGTAGTGATGGGTGAATTTTTCAGAGGGGAAAGGGAAAAGTTTGTCCTGGTATGTGGCCCACAATCAAAACAGTGTTATCTATTACTGCTAACATAAGCATCTTGCTTCAATGAGACAAATGAGCTAAGTTGAAGCACTTGCTTTGCAGCTGCATCTGATAATAATTTCTTACTAACTGATCAATTTTTAAAAATTTGTTTTGCAGTAATCTATGCCAGCAATTATGACAATGTTAGCAGACCATGCAGCTCGTCAGCTGCTGGATTTTAACCAGAAACTGGATATCAATCTCTTGGACAATGTGGTGAACTGCTTGTACCATGGAGAAGGTGCACAGGTAAGGTGACTTGGAACATACATTTATTGACCATATTTAACCTTACAGCAAATCAGCTGAGCAAAATCAATTCACTTCAGTAACAATTAGTAATACTAGTGAATTTACTGAGCTAGTGATTGGACTATCACTGGCAGTCACATTGAATTGTGAATTCACATTGAAATGACACTTGGAGAAATGTTTGTTTGGTGTGTGTTCATTTCTAGCTTGCCTTCTGATCTTGAGAATTATTAGCAAGTATGATTTGGTCAGGACACTTGGTGCAGCTCACCTTTTCTGACTTAGGTCTTCAGGAAGGTCTGAGCTACTTGTTACTTATCATGGACAGGATTGTGAAGCCATTAATGTAGTGTTCACTTCAATGAAAATTTGTATTTAAAGGAAAAATCTTAGTGGTGCTATTACTGTGTTTGTATTTATAAATAAGCATGTCATGCATATTTAATAGAAGAGTTTGTTCCTTTCTTGTGTCTGGTCTTTTTTATTTCCCATTACAGTTTGCACAGGTTCTTCTCGCATTCTTTCCTTTGGACTTAGTGCAGATTGTGAAGTACTAAGTTGAAATGGAAGGGCTGTGCATTTGTGTGTTTGTATATATTGCCTTGAAAGTGAATCTTGTATTGCTTTTATCTATTTCTTGAACTTCTTTGGAAACAAGACTTAAATGTTGAGAGCAAGTATTGCTACAAAGGGTGTTGGCATAGTTCCTCTTCTGGCAGATTTTAATTGTTCAGGCTCAACAAATTGGGAGTTTCAGTGTCAGGCATCTCTTACTAAGATAGGCTTGCACAACAATAAGTGAATTAAATGGGACAGAGTAGCTGATGCTTTTCTATTCTTTCCAGCTGTTAGAATAAACAATGATATACTTGCATATACTTGCTTTGTGTATCTCTTTAGGGGAAAAAAAGCTTTTGTAAAGCTTAACGTGAATTCCAATAGGTTTAGAAATACCTTGTTTTTTGAAATGTTTGCATTTTGAGTGTCCTAAATTCATATAGTTGCTTGTTGCAGTTTTTTAAGTGCTTGAATGACAGAACCTTCGTTGTAGCTTCCACCCTTAAAGTATGGACATCTGTGGCACTTGTTTTGTGATCTTTTAATGCCCTGCAAAACAGGTGGTGCTTATAATGTTTGGTTTGAAAAGAGTTGAAAAGGTTGGGAGGGTTTATAAGGAAAATAAATGAGTAACACTAAATGCAATGATCAAATTGCCATTGTTCTGACATTGTGAGAAGTTCCTTCACTTAAAACAGCTGGGAAAAGTCTCCAGTGTTATGAAAATCAATGCAATAAGATGCAAAAACTCGAGGTGGTGTTTAACTGGCAAAAGTCAATTATGATATAAACTTGTTTAAATACGTGTACTTATATGTGTCACCTCAATGAAACTTTGGTCACCTATTTTAGTACCTTTCCAAACTGGAGACATTTCAGGGAGTCTGAGCTTTTCCCTCTTTCAGGGGGTTCAAAAAAAAATAAGTCAGGAAAAAATGGTTCTCAGTAGAGTCTGACAGCTCAAGTCCTTTACTAAAAGGTGACAGGAATAATAGGAGTTGAGGAAACTAAATATTAAAATTGGAGATTACCAGTGGTTTTCCTGGAATAGGTCAGGGTAATGTCAGGGTAAAACAGGTTTAGAATGCAATCTGAATGGCCTGTGCTGAACTTGCTTTCAGATTCACCTGCCTCCTCCTTCTGCTTAGTTCTTATCTCTGCTTGCAAAACTGTTATCTGCTGATCTATATTAGGCAAGAAAGAAGCTATTTTCTGTCCTGGAAATTTAAATTTTTTTCTCTTAGCTTTTTTTGGGTATGCTTCTCTGAAAAAAAAGAATGTCCCCACCCCAACTGCAGCACATGACTAAGGAGATTCATGCAACTCATAAATGTTTACCTGGACTCATCCCAGCCTCTTAATTCCATTGATCTGTTAGATCTTCCCATGTCCAGAAGGATTATTTGCAAATTTCTTTTTGGTACCAGTGACACCATGAGGCTTTATTTTATTACTAAATTTATACTGTTTATGAAACTACAGGGCTTGATGTCCAGAAAAGGGGTTAGTGGGTGTGAGAGCAAACCTTTCAGCATTGGGAGAAGGATATGCAGTGTGTCTGAATTTTTTTGGTGTTGAAATTTGATCCTGACATATGTCACCAGTATTAGAAGCAAACAGGAAGCCAATATAAAAACACACTTTCAGGTTGAACCTGGAAATCATACAGCTATTCCTTTTCTTTTAAAACTAAAGTGTATTAAAAGTGCTAGGTTTTCTGCTTGTTTTTAACTGATGTCACACTGGAACAATAGGGCTGTACTGTTGTGGTGTTAAACAGAAGATTTGTGTGGTACTTGTCAATATCAAAGCTGCAGGGACTTGCTGCTCCAGCTGCTCCACTGTCCTCTATTATGTCAAGTAGGGGTGCAAGCAGTATTGTAGAGATAACTTAGACATCTTTCCCTTTTCTGATGGAACCTCCAGTTTAATTTTGTAAATCACATGCCAAATTTGTCAGTTTCTTGTATTTCCTGCCTATAGATTTGGGATCTTGGCTGGGTTTCTAAGTTGCTGAAAATACATGTTTTCTTACACCAGTTGATTAGCTCGAGTATGTACTTGGATTAGACTAGAAAGCTGCATGGCTGCAGTAAGTTCTAACTGTTGAACTTCACCCTAAAGCAAAGCTTTAACTGCTTGGTAACTCTGTCCAATTGGCTCTACAGTGAAGTGAAAGAATGAACTAAGTTCTGTTAATCGTGTTGTAAAATGTCCACCTTGTTGGTAAGACAGTGCCTGATGCTTGTAGGGGTTACAATTTGCAGCAGGATTTGTCGGTCCTTGCCACTTTAGGAAATGGCTGATGTCACTTTGGCTCCCTAAAAATTCTTGAGGACATCCAGGCTTTTGAAAAGGATGGCTGAAATGAATTCAGCTATTTCAGTGTGTAATTGCTTCAGATGAGATTTTCAAGAAACCACAGCATCCAGGACAGTAATTGATAATGTCAGTCTCCAAGGAAGAGCAAACCATTAGCATGACCAGCTCCCTTCCTCCTGCC
Source organism: Aegithalos caudatus (assembly GCA_013389925.1). Classification (NCBI taxonomy): domain Eukaryota; kingdom Metazoa; phylum Chordata; class Aves; order Passeriformes; family Aegithalidae; genus Aegithalos; species Aegithalos caudatus. The sequence goes on along the minus strand of WEIU01001089.1, from coordinate 1,275,258 downwards.
AGTAGGTTTTTATTATGGTTTTGTAGGTTGTTAGGTACACCAAGGATCCCTCAGAAGTAGGGTTTGGAGACCTCTAATGCTCTGCTCTGTGGTTCTTCAAAATAAAATCAACAGTTCTGCCGCACAAAACAGTGTTCCTTAAAGCTGTAAGTGCTTCCACTGGAGCTAGAAAGTTTGGGTGCCCTAGGATGAAGTTTTATCTAGATGACTTTGTGGAAGCATAGAGAAAACTTCATTCCCTAGTAGATTTTCCCCATCATGTGTGCTGTTCTTGCATGTTTGCTGCTGGTCTGGATGAATCATTCAGGATGGAAGAGTGGAAGTAAATTAATTACTGTCCTGCATCAATGGGCTTTTGGAGTTTGGTTGTTTCTAAACTTCAGCTGTCACAGAAGGAGGCTTAAGGGACTTGTTGCTGCTGGTTGAGCTCTGCCTAACTCTTAGATAAGTAAGTTAAATGGAGTGTTGCATATTGATGTCTTCAGTGATGGTATATAACTTCTTAAATAATCTAATGCTAACATGTTTTTCAAATGAAATCTTCTTTCAGCAAAGAATGGCACAAGAAGTGTTGACTCACTTAAAAGAACATCCTGATGCGTGGACAAGAGTTGATACTATTTTGGAGTTCTCTCAGAACATGAATACCAAAGTAAGCAAATTAACTTTTATTTATTTGGTTTTCCTCTTTCTTCCATTCATAAACTTTGAGGAAGGTATCTAATTTTTAGCCATAGACTTTCTTGATTCAAAACATATTTTTTTGATTGTCTTGTTCGCAAAGTTGGCTTTAAGCAAGAACTGTAAATGAAAAAAATATTCAGAACTCCTTTTACATTGCCAAGAGTTTCTCCCTCCCCCCTTTTTTTTTGAGCATGAGCTAATTTGGATACACAGAATTTTTTTCAAGGCACATGAAAAGCATTATGCCAGTTCCCAAGATTGGTATTGTGTCCATATAAATCTGAGTAATGAAAAGTCTCCTAGAGCCACATTTTGTTCTTGGGTAAGCGCTTGGCTGTGTGTGATCATAATGAAAGCCATGTGCATGTAACTGAGGAGAAAATTTGTCCCTAGGTGTGTTAAAGACAAGACAAACCTTATTAGGCCAAGGTTTTGAGTAATCAATAAAGGTTAAGCGCCCCAAAGTTTGTAGTACATCAGTTCTTTGCTACTCTGCTGAACATATTTGCTTTGTACTGCTGTTGGAAATCCATCCATCATGGTAGAGGCTAAAATGGGCAGCACTCCTGGCTTTTTCTGCAATTTGAAATGCTTTACCTAAGACTTGTAAAGTTTAAGCGAAAAAGCTGATCAAAATGTGTTTTCACTGTCTTAAGTTTGATTATTATCTCAGATAACTGACATGCATGTTTTTCTGCTGGATACACACTGTGTTCAAACAGAAAAAAAAATTGTTTGGATGGTTTCTGAAATCATGTGGTATTCATGAAGCAGTTCATATTTTTTTCATTGCTCTCTGAAGTTGAGGGGAAAACAGTTAAAGAACTTCCTCAAAGTAACACCTTTAAGCACCTTTAAGTAACAGTGTTTGCCTGTTTGCTTGCCTGGTAAACTTTGCTTTTTATACTGACAGACATTACTAATGTTTAAGTTGATTTATCAACAGTATTTTTAAAAACTCAAATTTGTCTTGTGAAAAATGAGATGATTAGAGGAACAGAAAGAAAGCAACAGGTAAAGAATTCTTCAATTTACATAAATTGCAAATGATTTGGTGCTAAATTTATGCACTATGACATTTGGCTTTTATGCAATCATATTTTTTCTTTAATTAAAGCTGTTAACACTACCTGATATTAATCATAATGTTCCATTATGTTGATTGCTTGTAATAGGAAGAAAAGGGGTGTCTTCCTGTGCAACTGACACAGCTAGGCTTTGACGGCAGGCCTCCACAAGGTCTACCCTTTTGATTCCCTTTAACTGAATTCTGTTCATCAATTGTTTTTTGTTTCTTGGGAGGTGGGAGGGAAAGGGATTCGGTGCATAAAATAAGTAATAAGGGTGCCATAGAAATTTCTACCATAGGGATCATTTCATTTTTTCTTTTTTTTTTTTTTGAGTCTTTTGCTGTTGCCTGTCCCTCATCTTCATAACTGGGCTGTGAATTAGCAGTAGACAATTAGCAATGAGCAGACCAAGAACAAATTACTTTTTGAAATGCTTCTGTCTTACACAGAGTTAAAATGTGTTCACATGTGCTGTTGCATTGTAGTTGATTGAAATGGCAGAACTTTGTAATTAGTATCTTAGTATTAGTGACTTTTTTGGGATTGATGTTTCTCATTATCAGAGAAATAAGCACATTTAGAACCATCAAATCAAATGAAACATAGTGAAGACACCCCCAAAGGCCCCTTGCAGGATGTTGGGGCTGATGGAGCCCTTCCAGTGTGGTGTGGCAAGAAGGATGTGCAGGTGAGGGTTGTACCCAGTGGCTTTGCTGCTGCTGCTGCTGTTCAGTGTCACATGTGAGTGTTAGGGAAAAGGAGTATTTTTGGGGCTGAGGAAGAAGTGAACAAGACACTGCAGAGGGCAGAACTGAAGTCACAAAAGAATGAGTAGAAACCTTTGCAGCATGAACAGCTTAAGGTCTGTGAACCCAAATGAGATGTTTGAGCAGGTAATGAGGGGTAGGTGTGGCAGATTGCTAGAGGTATCTGTCCTTTGAATCCAGGAAATTCTCAGTGAGGGAAAAACCCACTGAAGATGAGCTGTGTCCTTAGTTTGTTGTTTGGTTTTTCGTTTAAGTTTCATTTGGTCTTGTAGTGTTTATTTAAAGTGAAACTAGACTTGCCATGCTGGTGTAAAAGCTAAATAAGTTCACTTGTGGAAAAAAGTTTGGGAGAAAATTAGCATTTCTAGTTAGCTGATACCTGAAAAATTAACATGTGTGCCTGTAGATCATAGGAAATTTCAACAGAGTTCAGATGTGCTTCAGGAAAGTTAGCACTGTCTGATATAAATATTCATACTGTCAGCATCGTTATGAGCTTTTGTAAATATGTTTTGTACCATGAGCCTGGATCAGTTGCAGATGGTGTCTGTAAGTTTGTAGCAGTGGCTGAAATCAATTCCTATGAAGCATTGTGCTTAAGAATGTTTTTGCATGTTTCCCTTCATGAAAATTCCGTTGATTTAATTTAGCTTTTGTGTCACATAATTAAGTCAATTTACAGGTTAAAATCTAGTTGGTAAGCTTTTGCTGCTGACCATGGAGGAGATAAAAACACCCTGCCAACTTTCTGTAATTCATGATTTTTCTTGGTGCCCAAGGTTTTGGAAGGGAACAGAATATTTTGCAAATGCAGGATGTGCACCTGAAATCTCTTGGGAACTGGGTTCAGATAGACAAGCAAGGGGACGTAGGTTATGTTAAGATGAGAACAGCAAAAATGCTCTTCTAATGCAATGTAGCTTGGGACAGTCTACATTGTGTTGGTTTTTTTTAAATTAACTTGAAATCTATATGATCCCTTTGGTTGAAATGCTAATGATCCTACTTTGTGTAACAACTAACCATTTTAAAGAGGAACTCTTATTCTCAGCCAAACTTGGAACTGTGAAAACTTGAGTTTACCTTTCTGGCATTGATTTTTTTTTTTTTTTTTTTTCTTCCTAATCCGCTGTAGATAAAGTAAATGCAAAACTCCTCATCCCCTTTTCTCTCCTGTCTATTCATGCTAATGGGGTTTTACATATTCAAGTTCTTTGGTCGTACCATGACAGACTTCTTTCCCTGTTACTGTGAGTTGGCAGTAGGGACAAATGGAAAGAGGGAATGGCCATTTGCAACGTTAATGGTTTCGGGTAAGAACATAGGAAGGAATTCCTGAAAGGTAAAATGATTTCCAAGAGCTTATTCATGTTTTTATTGTTCTTTGACTGAGCACAAAAGTTCATCTTTAAATAGTAGAAATAGCTGCCATATTGGGGTGGGGATTGAAATTAAATAAACCTGTGGGTTGTCTTGCTGTTCCTAAAGTAACACACCAGTGGAGTTTGGGAAATACTTTCTCTAGAAAGTGCCAGTGTCAGGACATATGATGCTAAGACAAGTTTTTTTTTTCCAGCTTTTAGAGGAACAGTAGGAAGCTTGAGACACCATCCAAGCTGCTAAATATTTTAGGAGCCTGGTTGTGTCAATACTCCAACTTAGGAGCAGTCATTTGTGATACAAATTCATATCTGGCTGCTGCTTTTCCAGATAGCCAAAATTGTCTGCCAGAGGGCTTTTCATTATTGGTTTTTTTTTTTTCCCTCCTGGTGTGAGCATGATCAAACAGCAGGACTTAGTATAGCCAAGAATAAAACAAGAAAATACGATGCATGAAACCTCAGTAAATGGGTGAATAGACATATATTTAATAAAATTGTTAGTTTAATAATCTTGAAGTCTTAGATGTTAAGTGTGAATGTCTGATTGAATGAGAGTCCTGCAAGTTAGTTAGTCCTGCAGTAATGTACTCACATTTTGTTCTTCTCCAATTTCAGTATTATGGACTGCAGATCTTGGAAAATGTGATAAAAACAAGATGGAAGATTCTTCCAAGGAACCAGTGCGAAGGTAGGGAGGGATTTTTGTCTCTTCCTCTGAACTTTGTGTATTAACTTTGGTTTAGACTGTCAGTCTCTAAGTAACTTTTTGTCACATGTTAGGAATTATGAAACAACATCTTTCACTTTTGTGATAGTGGTCTCAGTGGGTTGGTGAGCAGCTGAAATGCTGTAAATTTGTGGAGAAGGTGTGACTGATAGTTTGAAACATCTGAGGCGAGCCTCTGGCACTGAGGTAGAGGTTTTCATTCTCTGTACTTGGCAAAGGTTTTGTTTTCTTCACCCTCTGGGAGCTTTGTGTGCAACCCCAAGTAGACTCAGTGGCCCTCTTGTTACCTTGTATAGGTTTGTGTAATGAATTTGAAATTGTTAGCAGTTACAATGATTTTAAAATAGAAACACAAGTAAATGCACTTTCTTACCTATTGATGGTCACTCATTCTGTTAGGCAGCGAGGTACTGTGCAGTTGGGTTTATTTTATGAAGTATATAAACAAGCAGGTTGCTGTAATTGGTACAGTGTAGGGTAAGCCCCAGTCTCCCATCAATGCAAGGAAGCTGGAAGTCTCTAAATAAATTCTGTGTTTAGTTTATGGGTTTCCCCCTCCCCCTTAGCTTGCAATGTTGCTTTTAGACATTGGCTACAGTAAATGGAGGTACCCCTGTGGTGGTGACAGGGTTAGTGCTTTTCATATGGCTGGCTGTCAAGCCATCACAACTTGGACTTCAAAACATTAAGGGCAACCACTTTAAATTTTTGACATTAAATGGTGTCACTATTCTATACTTGGCTTTTTGCTAAAAGCTGGTCTTGGAACTAATTAAAAGTTCCAAATTTCTGTGTTCTTATGTGAGTTTTTATTAACCATGCTGTGACATGCTTTAAATTTTTACTGCCAGTGCTTAGGTTCTGAAACTGTATGAAATAAAATGGAATTTTAAGTGTTGATGAAAACAGATGCATGGAGAGGCTTTTACAGTTTTGCCCACCTTTCCCCTATCCTTTTCAGCTATAGGCTGGCAAAGGTTAGCTGTCTTTGAGAGGAAAACTGAAAGTGAAGTTTCCATTCATTCTGCAGTTGGAGGTTTCTAGGGAGCAGCTTCAGCTAAGGCTTGGACACAACTATGTATGCCCTTTTGAGAAACTAAAAGAGCCACCTTAGTTAACTAAAGTGAACTGTTCTTTGTGCTTTAAATTATTGGAGCATCTCAGCTCAGTCATATTTTGTTATATCCTTGACTATGAGCACTTAGTTTCAGCATTTTGAAGTTGTTGTCCCAAAGTTTTTGGCTATGGGACAGGAGCAGGAGGAAAAGGAGTTAGGAGTATTGCCCACTGGTGAAGGGAGATCTAGAACAGATGTCACAGGGATGGACCAAACTGGATATTTGGAACTGAACAAGTGCCAGATACAGGATGTAGTTCAGGAATTCAAAGTATTAAAATTCATGCTCTTAATGCATAGGAGAGCTGAGAAACTGTGATGGTGGGATGAGGTTGCTGCTGGCTGTGCTTTGGGTCATTTTACCTCTAAAGTGACAGTGCTGTTGGAGTGGTTCATGCCATCTAAGAAGATGCAATAGCTCCATATGTTACTAGCCAAACTAAAGTTACTGTCTGTGGTTGTGTAGTCATCTTGAGGTATCCTATTCTTACTTTTTCTGACTTACATATCTATGAAAACTCCAGAGGAAAAAAAAAATCCTTTATAATAACAAAAGTGTGCTGTTTGTTGAGCTTTTAAAACATTCTCCCTTTGACAGAGGCAAACTAAAATTGTGAAATTGACTTTTATCCTATTCAAGGGAAGCTGGGTTAGCTGGCTTTTACTTGTGTGGTAGAAGAGGAACCAAATGTATTTTATCCAGCTTGGCCTCAGTGGTGTAGGAGGGAGAATCTGTTTCATCTCTAATCCAGTTTGATCTGGTCTGTGGTAGTTGTTTTTTAAATTCTTTTTATTTGGCTGATGATAGAGGCTGGCACAAAAGAGCTGCTCCAGAGCTCATTCAGGTGGCCTGATTACCTGGGAGATAGGAAGGCTGGTTAAATTGAGGTTTCCTTGACTCCAGCCATTCTTTGGTTGACAGGATTTTCCTGTTTGAAGTGTAACTGGTGGAATGTGTGTGCAGGAAACTGAAACTCTGTGTACAATGGAATGCTTGGTGACAAAGCAAATCACACAGGTTTCAAATGAGTTTTACCTTATATCATAATTTATAAAACATGTCTTCTGCCTGTCTGGTTGGTTTGTATAATAAATACAGCTGACAAATGTTACTGTTGGTTAGGAGGAGACTAAATGCATTTATGAGAAAAACCCTGTTCCCCCTTTGTAGCAACAGCAATGCTTAAAAGTTGAAAGTCAAGAACAGACCTGAATTAAATGGTCAGTGAATAAAAAAAGTTTTTGAAACGACTTCCCTGAAACTTGTTGGGAGAAATAATGCAATGTTGTTAATTGCAGAGCATGAACTGTAACTTTTTTAACATTTTTTTTGTTTTGTTTTTATGAAGTTGTGCATCAGAATGACTTGTTGGGCTCTGAGGTTAGCCAGAGGTTTGTTACTTCTTCTGTCTGTATGCTGGTGGGTTTCAGCTTCCAGCCGAGAATTTCAAATGCAAGGAAGAAAATGTTTTCTTCAGATGTCTTCTTTAGACTTGAAGCTGTGTCCTGAAATTTTTCTTTTGTTTTAAAGTAGCTTTTGGGGTTGAGTTTTTCTGGCCCTGCTGTCTTGGAACTTTTGTAAAAGGGCTTTCTGCTCCTCAGGTGGTGTTGTTTGCGAGTATTTTTGAAAAGTTCATTTTTATCTTCCCATAATTCTGAAAAAATAATTGGGCAAAACAATCAATTTACAGTTCTAAAGTACTGACATGATGGCTTTTTGTTTTTCTTGATTTTTTGGTTTGCTTTTGGAGTTAGCAGTGGGAACCAGTTGGTTCTGCAGACAAAAGTGCAGCTTATGAGGCTCAGGAGGGGGAAAATTCAGTTAACTCAGATGCCTGACCTGCATGTTCAGCCTTGAGACATGTTTGGTCATAGCCCCCAGCAATGGTTAGCCCTGCTCTGGGTGATTTATACTGGCTCTTCCACATACACAAATGATGTCATGTGGTTTTCATTGAAGCCTGGCTGGGGTGGGTGATGTATTCCAGAACATCCCAGGCAGTGCTGAACCTGGCTGATTGCCAGGGGATTGGGCCATCATTCTCAAATGGGAGTTCTTGGTTTGTTGAGGTGTGATACTAAATTGCTTTAAACTCCGATATCCTTTAGAGTAGGTTGTTTAATAACACTCAGAAAGGATGGCATTTGATTAAAGTGCTGTGGTCTCAAAAGGATTTTCTGTGGCAGTGTGAAAACCTGCCTGGAAAGAAAGGCTTTTTGGTCTTCAGTGCAGTGATACGTTTCATTAATCCTGCATTGTGAAATGAAATACTGTTCCCCTGAACAGAGCGAGCTTGTCTGGAGTGTTTGGAGCTGGAATGGATAAAGCACTTCTTCATTATCAAACACAAATTGCTTGTACAACTTTTCTCATTCTGAAATGAAAAAGTGAAGTGCTCAGAGATGCAGTTCAGTGTTTTCCAGGAAAGTCCTGGAGTTGAGTGTAGAGCTTTTGATGCAGTGGGAGCTGCTGTAGAGGAGGTTTTTCTGTGCAGTGATGAGATATTTTAATGGAAATTCATGGCCTGCTTCATGAGGAACATTTTTCTTTGGCCCTCTGTAATGAAGAGGGGATGAACTACATGGCACTTCTGTGTGTGTGTGTGAAGACAAACTGTGCCTTTTCTCAGAGTTTTCATGAGTTTTCTGTTGTAAAGCATTCAGTTCAGCACTAAGAGTTAAAGATGATGGTGGGGCTGTATGGGAAAGCATTGTTCCTTATCACTAAAAATAAGATGGTATTTTGACTACATTTTGGGACTAAATGGTTCAGTGTAAATGTGTATGCATACAAACATCCCCAGAGGGGACAGCTCAGCTTTAACATTTGAAATTCTAATTTTGATTGCAAAATAATGTTAATTTGCTGAGTTACATTGCCCACCTGATACATTTGTGCCTATTATTCTTTAATACAAGTAGAGACTTCATTAATCTTACTAAATTAGAGTGAGCTTGCATCTGCAGCAGCAGCTAGAATAATTTCTGTTAAATGCTTGTGCCCTGTGATTGCACAGAAAGCTGTGCTTGTGTGCCTTGAGGACAAGAAGTGGGTTTGTTGCAGGTGTGTGTTTGCTGATTATGCCCATTGTTATTTACCTGCTGTCCTGGGCTGTGACAGGAGCTCTGTGCTCAGGGTACAGCATGTGCAGGGGAGGCAATGGCTTCTTAGAGCACATCCAAAGGTTAAACTAGAATGTTTCCTCAAGTTCAGGCTGTAGAAATCACTCATGTTGGATAACGTGACGTTCCTCACTGTCCCAGTTCCACTCTAAGCGTGGCATAGTTTGGGTCACTTGGGAAAAGAGCTTTCCCTCCAGGAAGTGTTTCAGTTTTACTGGATGTTTGCCTTTCTATCGAGGAGCAGCTTTCACAGAAGGATGACAGTGTCTAATGGACATCCAGGAATGTTGTAAAAGGCCTCAAGTTCATGCCCTTGCTCTGTACCCTTTTATGGTACTCTGTGCAAAACTACTTCTTGGGCTTAGCTTTCCAGAAAATTCCAGCAGCGGGGCTGGTCCAGGCTTGGAGCATGGTCTGCTCTCTTTGGTTGTGCTGAGATCAGTGCAGTTGCAAGGCCAGATAATCTTTGAAGAACACTTTGTGTGTCCTGGGTGTTGTGGCTTTTGTTTTGTTCTATTGGAAGGTCTGTGTTCCTGCACTGTCTGTCTCTTTCCTGCTTGGATCAGAGAAGGGCCTGAACTTGGCAGTTGTGGTGTTGGCCTCTTCAAGACTTGTTCAGCTGCTTCTGTGATGGAAGGAGAACCTTCCAGGCAGTGGTTGTGGGGCTTCTGCATGTGCTTTCCTTTTTAACATAACTCCCCCTTTTAAGTTGCCCACACACGGTACTTTTAGCTTATCCCATGGATTACTACTCCTGAACAGTTTCTTGGATGTGTTCTGCTGAAAAATGGTAATGAACCTCTGGTTTGATTTTTGTCAGAATATAAATTTGACATATATTTGTTCTGCTAAAAATTATCTTCCTTATGGAATGATAAATAAATGAGCTATTAAATATGGAGCAGAAACCATAACACTTGAATTAAAAAAAAAAAAGTAGAGAGTGACATCTGAGCCAAAAAGAGCATTAGAGAATTGGATAGTTGCTGCTTTTAGGGGATTAAGAACATGACTTGGTTCACTGGATGGACGACCTCAGGAGTTTGCAGTGTGATGTGTGAAAAGGAGCAAACCTTTTAGGTTGTTTTTTGAGCTGTGGTCACCATTTTTACTCTTATTTTTATTTTTTAATGGAGAAACTGTGAAGTAGAGCAGCTGTTCTCCTCTGCTGGTCTCAAGGCCCGATCGATGGCAGCACAGTATTCAAGTTGTTACTGAATAGCACAATGCCATTGATGCAGCAACGTGGAAAATACCATGGATTTGCAGTTGGAACTCTAAGAGCAATATTAACTTTATAATTCCTTTTTGAAATTTAAGGAGTTGCAACAGTAGACTTCCCTCAGTGGTTTGGCAGATGGTTATAATAGTTTAGTTTCTGGCACTGCAAACCTATTTCCATACTATTTGGGGGGGGTTCATATCTCATTTGTGAATTATTGTAATGCTTCAGCAAAGAGTGTGTTTTAAGTTTAAAACATCAGACCAGGCCTATGGTGTCAGACCAGTGCTTGGTAATAACTCTTACCCAGTGCCTGACAGCGATCCTTTAATAATGACCATTCTCCTGGAGCAGTGGGGATTGATCCCAGTTGATGATGATGAATAGTTCCACTTGAAATCGGAATTACCTGTAGAACAGCTCCTGTCTAGAATGGGTCTAATGGCTCAAAGTCTGGATCTAGTTTTTCCAGATTTCACGAGGATGCAATTAATGAATTGTCCCTTTTAATCCTCTTGCTTAAGCCTGAAATGAAAAAAAAAAAAGCTACTAAATTTGGTCAAGTCTTAGACAAGTTTTAAAACTTGGAACAGAGGCTGTGGATTATGTCTTCAACAGAAGACATTCTTCTCCTTGAAGTGACAGCTTCTGAAGTCTTCAACATATGCGTGTTGTCTGCGTGAGTCAGCTGACTTGTCTTGTTGGAGAAATGATTGAAACAAGATTTTTGGGTTCATGAATTTGAATAGCAAAGCATCCACCAATTCTCCAACTTCCTTAAGACGAGAAAACACTTGCCCAGTTTGAAGTGTGGTGTCAGAACTCAACTCTGGCAATGTTCACCCAGGTCATGACTCCAGGCCCTCTGTGCGTGCCTTTTCCTGGGGCTTGGCTGTTTCTGTACAGAATGGATATTGACACTTGGAAAGTCATTGTTTCCATGGGTTTAGTAATTAGGAGTGAGCTGAGGGTTAGGTGGCAAAATGAAACTTTGGGCAGCGTAACTTCCTACAGTGATGGGACGTTTTCTGGTTTTGTGGTGGAGCTGAAAACTCTAAAATAATTTAAAAACATTTGTAGAAGAAACACAACAAAATGAACAGTTTTAATACACTGTGTTCCCCTAATTGGCCAATTGCCAATGTAAGGGGAAAAAAAGAAAACGCAATAAAGCAGAATTTACTGAGTTTGTGGACTCACAGCCTCCATATATGCTATAAAAGCCCAGTGGTTCACACTCAAATTGTGCTGTATTAGTGAATGAAGTTTTGAGTTCTGATTTCACAGGGGAAGCTTTCCTAAGGTCTGGCACAGTGTTTTATTTTGAAATGCTGTGCATAGGAATTCCTGTGTGTAAAACGGCTCACCTAAGTAGACTGGAGCATTTCTGAACTTCTGCGTGCAATGCAGGTGATGTGTCAAAGCTTTCTGAGCACTTCAGCAAACCTGGCATTAAAACTGGAGTCACACTTAGGAAGTTCTGTTTATTTTCTGAGTTCCCTTTGATCTGGTACTGTATTACTGTAAGGACACTCTAATCCTTAGCCTTTTTCTTTATTGAAATGGTTTAGGTGTAAAGCCATATTGTACATTGAAAATACCCCCTGTCAGGATTGATAAATGCGTATTTTTGCCATGTAACACACAAGAAGGGTGCTCACTGATGCATGCTTATCTGGCCTGTTAGAGGTGTTTCTGGTTTAAAACCATGAAGAGTCTGAATTCAGAAATACTTGTTGCTACATCTGTGATATCTGGCACAGCTGAAAATAAATCCCTACCTCTTCTGCAGGTATTAAAAAATACGTTGTTGGCTTAATTATCAAGACCTCATCTGACCCGACGTGTGTAGAAGTAAGTGAAGAATTCTCAGGGGAGGATGAGGGAGGGGAGCGTTATACAAAACCTGACTCTTTT
>WEIU01001089.1:1242213-1263242 GCA_013389925.1 Aegithalos caudatus | reverse complement strand
TCTTTTTTTTTTTTTTTTTTTTTTTTCTCCAGAAGGAGAAAGTGTATATTGGAAAACTGAATATGATTCTTGTTCAGGTAAGCCAGAGTTCATAACATGCTAAATCTTACAGTAAAGTGTCTGCCTTCGCTGAGTGTCTCACGTGTGGCTGCTTCCCTTTGCAGATCCTGAAACAGGAGTGGCCGAAGCACTGGCCGACGTTTATCAGCGATATTGTGGGAGCGAGCAGGACCAGTGAGAGCCTCTGCCAGAACAACATGGTGATCCTGAAACTGCTCAGTGAAGAAGTGTTTGACTTTTCCAGTGGCCAGATTACTCAAGTAAAAGCTAAGCATTTGAAAGACAGGCAAGTATATCTGTTTAAATCTTAATGATCAGAGTAGACTCTTTGCTTGCTGCTAAATAGTTGCTCTCACTTGGAGCTTTTGTGTGAACACCTACAGCTGTGTAATTCCGTTTCTGAGCCCAAGAGGGTTACTGATTTTTCTTTGAAGCAGTACTCCTAGGGGATCCCTAACTTCATTTTGTATACACGGGGACTTGTACCTTGCTGCAAGAAGCATCTGTTGGCTGATGGTTCCTACGCTTTTAACACAGCATTCAGCGCTGATTGATTGTATTTCCTTCTTAGAATTTGCAGGCACAAGCTTCAAGCTACTTCATATATGCATTATTACCATCAAAATGGGGATAAGCCAGGTGGCTTTTGAATGCCTCCATGGGCGTAGGTCTTAAGGACCTGTCCTGTGTGCATAGATATCTTGATTTATGAAATATGAAAATGCTTAGTTTTTAATTTTTTTTACAGCATGTGCAATGAATTCTCTCAGATATTTCAGCTGTGTCAGTTTGTGATGGTAAGTCACATTTCTTTAATGACATTTTAAAAATATCCCCCTTTGTGCCTAACATTATCACAATGTCATAAACTCTAAATGGTCATTTACAGGAAAACTCCCAAAACGCTCCCTTAGTCCATGCAACTTTGGAAACTTTGCTACGATTCCTGAACTGGATTCCTCTGGGATATATATTTGAGACCAAGTTAATCAGCACACTAATATACAAGGTACTCTTGCAAAAAAAACCAAAAAAACCCTGATAGCTCTTAAATTTAAATACAAGTTGCAGAAAAGCTGTATGACACTTCTGTAATGCTCTATTTTTTTTTTCTTCCTTCAACAGTTCCTAAATGTTCCCATGTTTCGAAATGTCTCTTTGAAGTGCCTCACAGAGATTGCAGGTGTCAGTGTAAGCCAGTATGAAGAACAGTTTGTAACACTTTTTACACTGACCATGATGCAGTTAAAACAGGTAAATGTCTTTCAGAAATCGCCCATTGAATTTCATATCACAGAATCTATTTCTGTAGAAGTTGTATTGACAGGTTTTATGTTCATTATGGAACTCTTGATAGGAAAAGTATTGTTCTTTGGTGGTATTTGTGGCTTGATGAGAAGATGCCAAGTGTGTTTTTCTGGACTTGATTGCAGCTGTATTCCTGCTCTACTGGTTTAATTAATTTAAGAGATATTTTGATCACTTGGGCTGTCTCATGGGGAAATGTGAACTATGTGTCTCAAGACCTAAAGTGACCTTACTTCTGCAAGTTTCTTTTTAATTTTTGGAACAGATAGAAAAATTTTCTCATTTAAAGCCATACATCAAATTTATATAATTTGATGATTCTTCTCTTGAGCATTTCAGGTTCAGGTACATGAGTCCTTTCCTCAGTGTATTTATATCATAAGTGGATGGGTGAAGGGTTTTTTTTAACAGTCTTTTCCTCTCTTGGCAATGTTGGTTTATCTTGAAGGTTCTTCATAAAAAACAAATACCAACATACTTGTTAATACAAAGTAGTTATTCTGTATAAAAAGGGAAATTCTTGATGATTCATTTTTTTTAGATGCTTCCTTTAAATACCAATATCCGGCTTGCGTACTCAAATGGAAAAGATGATGAACAGAACTTCATTCAGAATCTCAGTTTGTTCCTCTGCACCTTCCTCAAGGAGCATGGTCTACTTATAGAGAAGAGGTTAAATCTGAGGGAAACACTAATGGAGGTAAGTAGCTTGGTTTAGATGGTTTAGAAGTGTAGCAGGTGTGTTCTCATGCTCAAAGAATGTGATATTAATGGAATTTCTAGATCATTGTACTTAAAGTGGGTAAGAGAAAAAATCCAAAGTAACAAATACAAAACCCCCTCAAAAGACTTTTTTCCTAGTATGCTTCAAGGGCATTTTGTTTTCAGTGATCCTTTATCATTGCAATGTCTGAAAACTTAACTCTGTCTCACCCTCTTCTTACTTGTTCCTTCATAGAAGTGTCAAATACTGCTTCAAAGTAAAGGAATATATTCTTTTTCCATGGGTTTATGTGTTTCTGTGTAACTCTGACATGAAGAAGGTGTGTTGCTATGAGTTCACCTGTCTGCTTTCACTGAGCATCCAGAGCTGCTCTCTAGGGCCCAGCACAGGCTGTAGGCCAGCTCCTCCTTCCTGATATAGCTTCTTGCCTAGTTTGCTGTTTCCCAACTGAAAAGCTTTAAATAATCCTCAAGGGTGAGACTTTCTGTGTAATAAAGAATGTGTGCCAGTGGCAGAGCCCTACCAAGTGACTGTGACAGTAAAACCACTGGGATTGTGGCAAATACTGGAGATTGAGATAAGAATGAAGGGTTGGAAAGGTTGAAGCACTGAGGGTGCTGCTTCATGCTGTAATTATTGGGGTTTTCAGTTGTGTTGTTTCAATTTTGAATAACAATTTTTGCTCAGATTGAACTGTTCTGTGGTGACTTTTTTGCTACTGCTCCACTCCAAGGGAATGGAAGTTTTCTCCATATCCCCTTGAACCATTTTCTGTGTGCAGAATCAAGCCCTGTGCCGGTTTGGAAGTTGTAGGCTGGGACAGGGGCAGAAAAACTTTACCTCAGTTTTTAAACCAGGCTACCAGGTATATTGGGAAATACATTTTTCAGGTTGATTAGCTGTAATCCAGTGTGCCCATCTGAATTCCAATATGGTCCTGCCAGTGTTCTCAATATCTTCTGGAGATAGCCCTTTATGAAATAAAAAAGTATATTAATAAAATTGGCTGCAAATATCAAACTGTAGCTTATTTAGAAGATGGACTCAGAGAAGTATCACTTTATTTTCAGTAGAGCAGCTAATAACAGTTCCAGATAATTCCTGAATTTGCAAGTAATAAGCTTTTAAAATAACTGGGAATCAGGGGCACACAGCTCAAGGCTCAAGTTTCTACTTACACTGAGGCTGTACTAGGAAGAGCAGTGTAAAATAGACATTTACAAAACTGGATTCTGAAGACTTTCAAGTCTTGTATAGATTTGTGAATTGTTTAACTAAGTTCTTATGCCTGCCTGAAATGGTTGTAAATTTGACTTCTGTAAGCACTGGTGTAATAGAACCTAAGTACAGGTTTACTTTAAAAAGCTGTGTGTCATTCTAACCTCTTAATTTCTGCACTTTGGATGTAGCAGGTCTCCTGAAATTGTTCCATGGATTCACTGCATCTCTGTAGACTAGCAGAGGAATCTGCCTCAGTTACTTTAAATGAAATTACCAAGAGAAATTGATGTGTAAAGATTAATGTATGGCTGTCTTGACTCCCTCTTTTGATACTGTAGGTAGAGATGCTGAATCAAGTCTTTACCTTTCAAAATGCTCTAAGTTGTTGGCGTGCCTAAGCTATGAAAATATCTTCAGATTTTATAATTTCATTCTGTTTGTTCACTAATGGGCAATTGCTTTGATATCTTTCACCAGGGACTGCATAATAAGCTTAGGCAAAAAAGGTTTGCCTGTGTAGTTTTAATTTTCTCTGGTTGGTATCTGAGCTTGTCAGGATTGCATCAGTGGCTTTCCCTGCTCAGCCTGCTCTGGCTGGTCTGTCACAAAAGAAGTTGAAAATGTTCTGGTAGATGACTTTTCTGAAAGCAAAAGAGCAGTGTTCCAGGGTCAAAGGATCCAGAACAAAGTAGCAGCGATAGTCTTGAGAATAGCAATCACTGACACCAGCTGGTGAGGCTTTTTTGAGGTTCTGAAAATGCCTTGCAGAAGCTCCAGAGGCTGTGGGTTTGATAATTAACAAACGGGCTGGTTTGGTGATGGCATTTCTAAGATGTCTTTAGGCTATTTCAGTTTTAAGAATACAAACGCTTTGAAAATAACAATAAGTGACAGGAGTCCTTGGTTTTGAGTTGTTCTGCCAGTCACAACTCTGACCTGTAAGTAATGTCATTGCAGTGTTAATGCCTCTTGTTCCAAGCTCTCAGGTTAATTTGGCATTTTGTTGGGATTTGGATAACTGACCTCGAACCAATATGGTTTGATCTGCAGATATACTCACTAATTGGGTGTTTAAACCACTCTCTTCCAGGCTCTTCATTACATGTTGTTGGTGTCAGAAGTTGAAGAAACTGAAATTTTCAAGATTTGTTTGGAGTATTGGAACCATTTAGCTGCTGAGCTCTACAGGGAAAGTCCGTTCTCAACGTCGGCTTCTCCGCTGCTTTCAGGGAGTCAACACTTCGATGTTCCTCCAAGGAGACAGCTGTATTTGCCTGTTTTGTCCAAGGTAATCCCTGTTCAAGTGAAGGCAGCCTGTAACCTTCAGATTCTGTTTGTGAATTAGAGTTTTTGTTTCATGTAAGGAGTGACATGAGAAAATTTTCCTTAGAGTAGTCGATAGTTGATTCAACTGCAGTTATATAATCAATGTGGAAATACTTTAGGATGATACCAGTATGTAATAGTATTAATGTGCTGTCTCAGCTTTAAGATACCTAATTTAAAAATAAATCCATATTAAACAGCTTCTGTGAACAGAAAGGCTGGAGTGTTAGAATTGGATGGTAAACCTGTGTGTTTGGGAAAAGTGCTCCTTAAAAGACCCCTAATACTACAGAAGCATTTTGAAGTTCTGGAAAGTATAATTAGTACATAGCTTGGTGGTTTTTTTAAGTACTCAGCTTGTTCATTGGAGTGAGAGAAGTCAGCAGGCTGTATCATTAATGGCTTGTTAGCTGACATTTCTGTATAGCTGGATAGAGCCTTTCTGTGGGTGAGGCTGCCTGGGCAGAGCACTCTGAGACCCTTGTGCAGCTGGCACAGCGTTGGTGGTGCAGTTTGATGGAGTTTTAACTTCCCCCAGGTTCGATTGCTCATGGTCAGCCGCATGGCCAAGCCTGAAGAAGTCCTGGTTGTGGAAAATGATCAAGGGGAGGTAGTTCGGGAATTCATGAAGGATACGGATTCCATAAACTTGTATAAAAATATGAGAGAGACGTTGGGTAAGTGAACTGGCTGCAGACTGTGTGCTGTGGGTCTGTGCAGCTGCATCAGTGGCACTGTGTTATCTTAGGATCTGAATGATTGTGTGGGTGAAATGGTTATCAGCAAGGAGTACTACACAGACTGGAAAGGGAGGAGGGAGTGGCTGCTCTGAAGTTTCCAGTTTGAGGCATGTAGAGTTTATAACCTGATGGAGTAGTAATACCCTGCTTAATTTTTGTCCTTAGGTATTGCAGTGATAATAAGTTTTTTGAGGCAGGAAAAAATACCAAGAGTCCTTATTGTACTTGAGGGAGCAAAGGGAGTAGAGTTGTCAGATATTCAGGGCATTAAACCTTCAATATTAAATTTATTTTCTCAAATGCAGATGGGAAGGCTGTTCAGCAACAGGTTGATGCACTGGGAATGTGTGTGTTGGGAGGCTTGTGAGATGCAAAGTGTATGTGGGTGTAGTGGGTATTTTTATTCTCACCTTTCTACTTGGGATCTAGGTATAACCTGTGTTAAATTAATTGTTTTAATACATTTGCATGTAGAATATGAAAACCATTTTTGTTTCATTAAAAAATTACTGTATGTGTCCTGAGCCTAAGTTGTATTGCCAGATACAAGTTTATTTGTATGAAAATGCAGGTCAGGTTTTCATTGCATATGTTTTATTACCTATAAGATTCACTAGGAGGAAAAAAACAAGGGAGAGAATGTAGTGGAAGCTGTATTCTGTGGTATAGTAAAAATCTATTTCTGAACCTAGCTGTAAATTGCTCTTGACTTGCTGGGATTTAGAGTTTTATATTGGAGACACTAATCCTATTAGGGGCTGATGTAAGTGACTGAGTTGTGATACCTGAATCTTCCACCTAGACCTGTTCAGGAGCACCAGCTCCACTTTAATCATGGCTTATTGCAACCAGCAAATGTGTTGACACTAAAATACAGAGCTGAAGAGAATGTGTGGGCTTACACATTGCCTAAATATCCCCCATAGGCAGCCAATCCAATATTCCCTATAGACCATCAGTACAGATGTCTTTTGATAAAAATTTGCCTTGGTATCACGTGGGACATGCATTGATTTAGACTTTTCACATCATCTGCATGTGATGTTTTGATGAGATCCCTTAAAACTTAAATTATCAATAAAATTTATTGTCCACCTTTAAAATAATTGGAACAAATTTCTGCCTCAATTATTACCTCATGCAGTCATGACTTCAGAAGGAAACCATACTCTTTTACCTGTGAGCTTCAGTGGGATTTTACATAACTGCTTATGGAGTTGAGATCCAGGCTGCTGCTCTAAAACATTCCATGTTGCTGTCTTTCAGTTTATCTCACACATCTGGATTATGTAGACACAGAACGAATTATGACTGAAAAGCTTCACAATCAAGTGAACGGAACTGAGTGGTCGTGGAAGAATCTGAACACACTGTGCTGGGCTATCGGCTCCATCAGCGGTGCCATGCATGAAGAAGATGAAAAGAGGTTCCTGGTTACAGTAATTAAGGTATGGTGGGGCAGAACTAACAGCTTGGTCACACTTCAGTTCATGCTGAAGAAACCAAGTTTGCAGAAATACTGCTCTGTGATCTTAGAAAGCCTTGGTGGGTGCAAATAAATGAATGGGAAATCTTGCATCCTGAATTTAGGGGTGATGATTAAGTTAGCGATGAACAATGCATTGATCCAAGTAGCCTTTTCATCAGATAAAATTTAATTTATGATGAAATCTATTCCTTGGGGATGCAGAAGAGATGAAAAGGGATTGCATATGAAATGGCAAAGAAACCCATGACTGTAACTAGCCTAACACCTTGCTCTTTTGCTATATCTGTATATTCATTGATCAAACTCAAAGTTTGGTTAATATGTGGATAATATTTTTACAAGAGTAACAGACTTTGAAAGGTAAACATAGATTATTACAGAATAGTTTTAAGTCATACTGAAAATGTAGTTTCTTCTTTTTGCTGTGGAGTCTTCATTTTTATCTATCAGCTCCTCAGCCAATATTGAGTACTATAAAGCTTGTTGAACTCCCCCTGCAGGAATCATTAGTTATAATTTAAAATGGAGATTCCTTAGTTTAAAACACAGATTAGGGTTTGGATGAAACTAAATTATTGCATTGCCCCAGTCTTAACTCATTTGTTTGAGTTTCTATTTCTTTATTTGGATTTTGAGTGTGATTGTGGCAACTGTCTTGAATATAGCTGCTTATAGGATGCTATGCTTGTAATGCTTTTAATGGAACTAGACAAACTTGAAGAGGAAACTAAGAATCTGTTGCGTTGCAGGATCTCCTGGGACTCTGTGAACAAAAGCGAGGAAAGGACAATAAAGCCATTATTGCATCAAATATAATGTACATAGTAGGTCAATACCCACGGTTTTTGAGAGCTCACTGGAAATTTTTGAAGACAGTAGTCAACAAGCTGTTTGAATTTATGCATGGTAATTATCTGCTTTTTAAAATTCGCTGTTTAAATTATTATTAAAAAAAAAAAGCCTGTACATGGAGGGGAAAAAAAATACAAGACAATAACTGTGCCTGGATTTCATTTAGAAACCCACGATGGCGTCCAGGACATGGCTTGTGATACCTTCATAAAAATAGCACAAAAATGCCGCCGACACTTTGTCCAGGTTCAGGTGGGAGAGGTCATGCCATTTATTGATGAAATCCTGAACAACATTAACACAATCATCTGTGACCTCCAGCCACAGCAGGTAGGTTTGATTTGGGGTTTGTGGATAATTCCTAAAGATTAATACAAGTTCCTTCCTGTTGAAATATAGGGGTGTTCTGCAAGGGTTGAGTTACACTCTTCAGTTCTTGCTAGAGGCAGTGTCAGGGTAGGAATGCCATGGTCAAGTTGTATCGCTTAGATGTCAGTTGGAACATTTGGAAGGAGAATTAAAGTGCATTTATTTGGTATTTTGACTTCGGCATGTCTTCAAGAAGACAGTGCATGTAATTAGGTGATTCTGCTTTGGAAAAGAGCAATGCCCTACTGTAACAGTATATACCTACAGCTATACCTACAGCTTTTGTGTTTGGGAAGGTGGGAGTAAGGAACAGTCCCAAAAGGGAAAATCCACAATTGAGTCCTTTCCAAAAAGGGAAGGGGAAATCTTTCTGGGAAGGGCATGGTGCATGAAATGAGAGTAGTGTGCACCTGTATTAATGTACTGAAACTTCAGGCAGAGAGTGGATCTGACACCTGGAGAAGGTACTTCCAGGATTGATGGGAGCCAGTTCACAGTTCAGACATGTCTGATAAAATGGAGATTTTCCTTAGTCCTTTTTAACTTCCATGTTTCTGCTGTTGCTGTTCCCATTAGGTGCACACATTTTATGAAGCAGTTGGATACATGATTGGGGCACAGACAGACCAGACTGTGCAGGAGCATCTGATAGAAAAGTACATGTTGCTGCCCAACCAGGTGTGGGACAGCATCATTCAGCAGGCAACAAAGGTGAGCTCTTCAGTTTTAATGTGTCCTGTGTTCAGGTTGAAAGCCCTGTTAAATGTTTGCCCTCCCCTGGTTGTATTTTTCCCACTGAGTGCACAGAATTGGGCTGGACTTTGTTATGTGATGGCTAAGACAGAGATTGACATGACAATTGAAGGTGTTGTTTTGAGAGAGGAGACTTACATGACCAAATAAATACTTGTTTAAATCTGATTTACAGTACAATCTGTTACTGTACAGAATTTGTTGCAGTAGTATTTTCTCGTGCCTCCCTTTCAGTTGGCTTTTGGCTAACAGAAAAGTTAAAAGCTAAGAGTACTGCTCACTGTTCTTCCTTTCTTCACTCACCATTCTCTTAAAGTACATATTTTCTTACTTTATCTTTTATTTCTTTCGGTCTTTTGAATTTAGTTTTATCTCTACATACTAAAGAACAACAGTCTTGCACTTCACAAGAGACAATCCATTTGCAGTTAATCTAATTAGGGGCCTGAAACTTAAGCAAGCTTGAGTTACTTTTCCTACTCTGACTTCTCCCAAAAATGTACTGTATTTCCTTTGGACCCCTTTTATCTGTTTTTCACTTCATAATCCTCCTTAGTTTTTCTTCTTTCTCTAACTAGAGTAATGCTTGTAGCTCTGCAGCAAAAATCATTCTGCAGAAAAGCAGAATGAAATGAAGTTTTATCCTGACTCTGTTGGAGGTAGTGGCAAATGCCATGAAGTAAACTGCAGGTTCTCTATAAAAACTCCATACATTTGAGTGATCTGTTCTTTAAAGCAGTGTATTAAATAAATTGTTTAAACTTAGGCTTTTATATTGAAAGCCAGAGGGTGGTTGTATTCACTAATGAAGATGAACTCTCATTTTTTTCCACAGAATGTTGATATTCTAAAGGATCCTGAAACAGTTAAGCAGCTTGGTAGCATTCTGAAAACCAATGTACGAGCATGTAAAGCAGTTGGCCACCCCTTTGTGATTCAGCTTGGAAGAATTTATTTAGATATGCTGAATGTGTACAAGTGCCTAAGTGAAAATATTTCTGCAGCTATTCAGGCTAATGGTAAGAAATTCCATATTCTTCCTGAAAATGGGTTTTAGCAGTGCCAGCCATTAGGTTTCAGGCAACATCCCAGTTAGGTTAATTTTACTGTTTAGGAGTGTGGAGAAGGACTGAAAGTGCTCACTTAAATCTTTGTTTGTTAACAAATGTTGTATTCAAATAACTCCCAGCTTTAGAGGGAAGAAGAAACATCTATAAATGAGCAAGTTTAGGAGCATGAAGAACACCAGGGATGCTTACTTAGAATTAATAAGCATCTTGCTGAGATGCAGTGTAGCCTGTGTTCTTTTAGCTTACTCTGGTTCTGAGTATTAAAGGACTGTAAATAGGATCTCATTCATTCCTTCAGAAGATGTCAGCAGGGTTTTGTGATGAGACTGTGCTGCTTACAGGGCTGTCTTGCAGAAATGTAACAAGTGAAGATGCCTGAAAGTCTTGGTAAACCAGACTTGCAATCACAGAAGGAATTCTCAATTACCTCTTTTATTTTTACCAGATAACTTAGGGCCTGTGGCATCTCAGTAGAATGTGCTTCTGTAATAGTTTATTACAAGATGAAATGAGTCAGTTGCTGAATTCTGTACTGTGCCCAGTTTTCTGGCTAGTGCACAAGATGTACCTGGAAATTGGAATGTTAAATGCAGCTTGGTAACTGCACAGCTGGTTTACCTTGAAGTAGCTTCTCGGAATTCAGAATAAAACTGGCAGAGAAATCAGTAACTTTTCATTCAGAGGATCTAATGGTCAGAATTCATGATTGCCAGACACAGTGAAGTTGAGGAAGCAGTTGCTGGAGCTGTGGGCCTGGTGAACTCCTTGAGCAGCAATTGCTATGATTGCAGTTGCCTCAGAGAATGTTTTTACAACTGGCAAAGGTTCAAGACAAAAGAAGGCTTCAATAGACTTTGTCATTCAGATATAAAAAATCAAGTGTTTTCTCTTTTGTTAATATCAAGTTGTTTTGTTTTATTTTGGTTTTTTTTGACACCTCACACAATTAACTGAAGCTTTAAAATTTTCCAGGTGAAATGGTAACAAAGCAGCCCTTGATTAGAAGTATGAGGACTGTAAAAAGGGAAACTTTAAAATTAATTTCTGGCTGGGTGAGCAGGTCCAATGATCCGCAGATGGTAAGTGGATGCATTTTATACAAATAACTCCTAAGACAGAATTGGGAAGAACTCTGCTTTGTGTTCAGTTGTTGGTCACAGGAACTTGCTTCAGGAGGTGTGTAAAATATAATAGAGGAAGTGGAATTATAAGAGGTAAGCCTGAGCAATGTTTGAGATACTTCAATTAATTTTAGCTGAGAGTAACCTTCAAAGGGAGTCAAGGAGATTCAAGATGGAGACAGAGGATGGGAACTTCAATTTCCTTAGGAAAAGCGTCACTTGTAACTGAAGGAGTAGCTTGGCTACAAACTGTGCTGGAGACTTTGCTCAGTTGCTGCACTGCTGTAACCTGGCTTACTCTTCCAACCAGGTAGCTGAAAACTTTGTTCCTCCGTTGTTGGATGCAGTTCTCATTGACTACCAGCGGAACGTCCCTGCCGCTCGGGAGCCCGAGGTGCTCAGTACCATGGCTATCATTGTCAACAAGCTGGGGGGACACATCACTGCTGAAATACCTCAGATCTTCGATGCTGTTTTTGAGTGCACATTAAACATGATCAACAAGGTATTTATATTTAAAACCTGAGATAAGACGTCTCCCTCTGGGATCTTATGATTCATGTTTTTTTTCCAGTCACAGAGCGCATTTATGGCACTTGATGAAATTTCGGCTCAAGCGAGTGTACTTAGTTTATAGCTGAGCTGTCTAGTTTGATGTCTTAAATTGCTTTAAATTTCTCTGGTTAGCTCTTGATTTAAGGCATTAGTAGTTTTTCTGGGGCCTTGAAGTGCGGCACTTCTGCAAGCGGAAGTCAAATATCAGTGTAGGACTAACTGCTAAAATTGATAAATATTTAAAGTGTAAGAACACTACTGCTTATTCAAGTATGTCCTCAGTAAGTGTGCAGTATGTACTGACTTGATCTGTTTAATGGCAGATGTTGTTATGGAACTTACTGAGACTTGGTTTTTTTCTCCCCTTTCCCTTCCAGGACTTTGAAGAATATCCTGAACATAGAACAAACTTCTTCTTGCTACTCCAAGCTGTAAATTCTCACTGCTTCCCAGCCTTCCTGGCCATTCCACCTGCACAGTTCAAACTTGTCCTGGATTCTATTATTTGGGCTTTCAAACACACAATGAGAAACGTTGCAGATACAGGTAAATGGAAGTGTTTGATACAGATCAGAATGGTAGAATGCTGTACTTCTTCTTCCTTTTCTTTAATCAAACTTAGTGTATTGTTCACATTCTGCATTTGCACAAGGATAGGACATCTCTGTCTCAGCTTCAAGGTGTCAGCTGGGGATCCATGGATGGGAGATGTTTGGTTGTTGTTTCATTCCTGTAGCTGGAAGAGAGCACTATTACAGTTTCTACTTACTTTCTTTGCCACGTGAGCACTGGCAGTGCTCTGAAATGGCCAAACAGATGCAGCACCAATGGTGCCACAAAAAATTGTGAAACCGGTGATTCTTTTAGCCATTGAGGGATGGGGAGAAAGGATGTTTTTCAGTTGCACTGCACCAAGTAATCAAAGTTTCCATTTAAATCTAAACATCAAAACATATTTCCTTGTTTATATAGCCCCAACACATGTCTGGTCAGAGGTTTTGGCGCATCAAACATGTGATTGGCTTTTTATGCTAATGACATGCTAATGACAGTATAATGAAGCAGAAGGGGTGTGTCCTGTCTGCGAGGCACTGCCCCCTAGTGCCAGCATGGGGCAGTGCTTCACAAAGCCATCACCTGTGCCATGCTGCGCATCCTGCTGCCCATCAGGATTTCTTGGGCTGTTGTTTTGGAAAAGGCCAAAATCTCCCAGCTGTTGGAATATTGTTCTCTTGGTCACAATTTCTTAATGCCTGTTTTGCAGGACTTCAGATCCTTTATACCCTACTCCAGAACGTTGCACAGGAGGAGACGGCTGCCCAGAGTTTCTATCAGACGTATTTCTGCGATATCCTCCAGCACATCTTCTCCGTGGTCACAGACACCTCGCACACTGCAGGTGAGAACGTGCCTGTGTGCGAGGCAGGCGATGCAAACCATCCCTCTGAACATCAAAATAATGTAGCACATCCTGTTCTGAATAACAACTGCGTGTGTCTGGCTTTGATCTGTGCAGGTTTGACAATGCATGCGTCAATCCTTGCGTACATGTTCAACTTGGTAGAAGAGGGAAAAATAAGTACTCCTTTAAACCCTGGAAATCCAGTGAACAACCAAGTGTTTATTCAGGATTATGTGGCTAATCTCCTCAAATCTGCGTTTCCTCACCTGCAAGAGTAAGTTTGCCATGATTCGTTAATGCTTCTAAGTGGGTTTTTACTTATTGGAATTCTGACTGATGTGTTTGCTGTTAGTGCCCAGGTTAAGCTGTTCGTAACAGGACTCTTCAGTTTAAACCAGGATATTCCTGCCTTCAAGGAACACCTAAGGGATTTCCTGGTCCAAATCAAGGTATGTTGGGCATGCTTTTCTCAAGAAATTAGAAACAATCCTCAGCAGGATATTGGTGGAAAGCTTTTGGACAGTGTGGAATCAGTGTCTTTTGAGAAACAGAAATTATTTTGCATCTTTTTAAAATGCAGTGAGAACTCTGTCCAATGGCTTGTGTAACTGAGTGATGTCCATGGTGTTCGTGGAACCTTTTTCACAGGGATTTCATTTCATAAAACGTTTGAACGTCATTGCTTGTGTTTTACATGGTGCACGGAATCCTTATGTCTTAGGACAACTGCAAAACTAAATCTAATAAGTTTTTTCACTCTGCTTGGAGTTGGAACTAGTTTTCAAATTAACTACACTCATGCTATGCCTTTATTTTTTTCTAAGGATGCTGGAATTAAAGATTGTAGGAAATAATTTGTGAAGTTGTTTTGAGACTGCAGTTGTCAGGTTATTTCAGAATTGTAATGATGTTGCTTTAATGGTGATAAACTCCAGATGCTGGGTGTAACACATGCTGAACATCCTTAAATACTGCTTTATATTAATGGTGACCTTAGGAACAGAAAACCATGCAAGAAGCCTGTCAGAGAGCACATTTGCTGTATAATTTTTGAGGCTATTACTCTGCCTTAAACGCTTGACAATAAACTGATCTTTTTGTGTGAATTATCCCAGGAGTTTGCAGGTGAAGACACATCAGACTTATTCTTGGAGGAGAGAGAAACAGCCCTTCGGCAGGCTCAAGAGGAGAAGCATAAACTTCAGATGTCTGTACCTGGCATCCTTAATCCACATGAAATTCCTGAGGAGATGTGCGATTAAAAACAAAAATAAAACAAGTTTTGCCGTTTTCTTTCTGTACAGCTACTTTGTTGTGATAGAAGAAAACAGCACTTGGATATTTGTTGACCAAAATGATGCCAATTTGTAAATTAAAATGTCACCTAGTGGCCCTTTTTCTTATGTGTTTTTTGTATAAGAAATTTTCTGTGAAATATCCTTCCATTGTTTAAGCTTTTGTTTGGTCATCTTTATTTAGATTTGCATGAAGTTGAAAATTAAGGCATTTTCAAAGTAATTACTTCATGCCCATTTTGTGGCTAAGGGGAAAATAGGCAAAACGTAACTTGTAAAAGACTATATTGCAAAATAATACAATTTCCTGTAAGAGTATCGATTTTTAATTCGGAGTAATTTTCTTTCTAGTCTGTCCTGCAGTCTAGGAGAAAAGGTAAAGAGTAAAGCAGATTGAATTAATTGTTCAGCAGAGGATTCTAGTGCTGCGTTTGTTCTGAGCAGTTAGCAGCTTTCTGGACTGAGTGGTAAGGCTATAGGCTACGTGTATTTGCAAGTTGTATGGCAAGTTTGCAGCAAGATCATGTGCATATCATCCCATTGTAAAGCAACTTCTAAAGAGTATGGGAACACAGTACAGTTAGTTATTTTTACACAGTTCTTTTGTTTTTGTGTGTGTGCTGTCGCTTTGTCGACAACAGCTTTTTGTTTTCCTCAATGAGGAGTGTTGCTCATTTGTGAGCCTTCATTAACTCGAAGTGAAATGGTTAAAATATTTATCCTGTTAGAATAGGCTGCATCTTTTTAACAACTCATAAAATAAAAAAAAAAACTGGCTTTTGAGATGACTTATACTAATTTACATTGTTTACCATGCTGTAGTGCTTAAAGAACACTACTTAAGAGCAAAATAAACTTGGTTTACATTTATTTTTCTTTCTTTGGCTTATTCTTTTATTGGATGAAAATGCTGTGATCATATTTAAGATTTGTATTTGAAAGCTTAGGAAAAGTTCCTTGAGGTCTAGATAACTGTTGCTTCTGGCTTGCCTCATCTCAAGGACTTTGGTTGTGCTTGAAGTTACCGTGAACTAAGTTGGGTTCCATTTGGAAGTACAGTAGCTGTTCTGACTTACCTCCATGGATAACTATTCCATACCACGTTGCTATGAAATGCCAGGAATGAGGTACTCTTGCTCTTTATCTCTCTGGACTCTTTGCAATTTATTTCAAAGAGGTATTGCACTGTATCTTGACTAAACAGTTAATAATAGTCCATGTTAATAACATGTGTAGACAAGGTCTACGGTTATTTTTCTACCTAAAGTTTTGTAGTTAAATGATTTTCACAGATTTATGAAGCAGTATGAACACTAAGCTCGTGTACAGTCTTGGCTTCCCCATCTCTGTCATGTCTCGTCTCTGTTCTCTACAGTCGGTGTCAAGCTCTCCCAAAGGTTCTCCATGCATTTGGTGTCCAGTCTCCAGGTTGTTACTGGGATGAGGTGTAGCCATTGCCATAGCTGTCACAGGAGCCAGGCAGGCGTGGGGGTGTTGTGTGTTTGTTTGGGTGCTGTAGTTAGTAACTTTGTGCTGTGTATTCCTTTGGAGTAGAGGTGCATGAGTTAGCCGTGTTCCTGTAGGATGTAGCTGTGCCCGGAATGTTTCCAGGCTGGAGTCTTGGCCCCTCTGTGTCTGTGAGCATCTCCCCATTGGTCTTGCGTACTCGGCTGCTCCCCATGGGAAGGGCCTTGGACAGTGGCATTGCGAGCTGGCACTGCTTGGGGACCTCCTCAGAGCCCCATGGCTGGGACTGCGTACAGCTTCCCATAGCTCTCAGTTACTGCCAGAGTTACAAACCCCATTTCTTACTCTCCTTAAAGCTCCCAGTTCCAGCTTTTTCATGTCTTCCCATCGATGTGGAGCTTTCTGCTCCACCCTCCAGGCAATATTGTCTTTATTGGGCAGTTTAAAGTGCAGCAGTTGAAGTCCTGTTAAAGGGCATGTCTGGAAAGGACACGAAATGGCTTGTGAGCAGGCTGAGCCGCAGCATTAGAGCTAGAGATTACCAAAAGCTGTGCAGAGAAATAAGAAAAGGTTATTAAAATGGAAATAACCCCCCCTATAGCGTGATGGCAGATGACATCCCGTGAGTCACAGAGCTGAGCGCTGCATTGCTTCTGATGTGCGGTGGCATTAACTGCATTCAGAGCGGTCCTGAACAAAAATACACACGTGTGTATGCACCTTCCTTCCTTCCTTCAAGGTTGAGGTTAGGCTGAGGCTCGTGGTCCGGTTGTTCACTCAAGATTTAAGTGTGACCTAAACTTGCAAACAACAAACCCAAAATGTACTTTTTATGTTGATGCAGAGAATAGTTATTTTGTTATTTTGATACCTTATGAGTTCTCTAGTAACAACATTCTAATCTTAGGTTTTGCTTCCCTTTTAGATCTAAAAATTTAACTGTGGTCTTGTCTTGTTCTCTTAAGATAATTGGTGCCTTTCCCTGATCTCTGCAGCTGCTATAAAAATGCAGCTTCTGTGGAGTTCTGGATACCATTAAAGATTTGACTTGTGTGTGTGCATATTTCTAGTGCAGTTATTCTGAATGTGAAGAAAAAAAGACAATGTATATCTAAGGAAGTTCTAGTTCTAATGCACACTCTGTAAATCAAAATATATGGGTAAAAGCATGAACCATCATAAAAACATCTCCATAACTTGTAATTATATGTAAACGAATGTTTTGTGCATATTTCTATACAGTTTTTACAAAAAGAAAAACCCAAAAAACGAAACAGTTCTGTGTACTCCAGGTACATTGATAAATACAAATATTTCTGGGTGTTTTCTGTGTTTACATGAATCAATTGTCAGCTGATGAAGACACCCCAAGTATGTGTTTCAGGCTGCCATGATGTGTTTGCTACTGTAATGAAGCAGATTATCTTCCAAAGCATTTTAGGTTAGATGGTTTTGGTTTTTTTAAACTAGAATAATTTGGTGTGTGTTAATCTGATTGGTTTAAGTGAACTATTTTCCAATAAAGCTAATATTTATGCAAAAAAAAAAGCTTTAGAAATGCTCATCTCTCTAGAAAGCTTTAAGTGTTATTGCTGGTAGTTTTTAGCATTGGAAAGGCAATAAAACTTCAGCTTAAAGGGGGAAAAAAAAAAGGAAAATATGCTGAAAATGATGCATTAAAATGCAGAGCCTGCCTGAGGTGAGGAATTTGCCTTGGTGCTGTGCTGAGGGAGCAGACTCGTCCCAGAGTCCATTTATCACTGGGTAAAGATAATTACTGATGGCAGACTCCCGGGATGCTGCAAGGTGTGGCTAAACTTCCTTCTCCCCATTACTAGGTGTGTCTCCAGGTGTTAATGGAGCAAACAAATGTTGGAGATAGCTCTTTAGAAACCATCAGTAAAAGAATAATGCTGTCCACCTGTCCATCAGGAATGCACCTCTGCACTTCAGTCCTCGAGACTGAATTTATTTTTAGGCTTTCAGCTTCAGGACATCCATACTGCATTGTCCAAGGCTGTCCCTGTCAGCAGGGTTCCCTTGGGAAAAGGCTCAGCAATTCCCGTTGAGGGAGTAATTTTTCAGGTCATTACCCATGTACAATGCACCTCAACTACCTTAAAAGTGCCAGATTTCACACCTACAAACCTGTGAGCACTTTTAAGTCTGTACAGGGAAAGGTGGGATTGAGGAGGAGTATTTTGGAGGTTAAGAGAATGGAAGAACATGAGACACTCAGATTTTCACTTTTATTTACTCCTTGTAAGTAAAAGTCACCCAGCACTTTTCCCTGGGTGATCTCTTGGATAATCCCTTCCCACTCTCACATAAGTATCTGTGGAGGGGTCTGTTTTTTGTTGTGAACACCCTTTAAGTCTTGAATACTTTTCAATATTTTCAGCATTTCCTGAGCCTTGAAGTCTGCAGTCTTTTGTGGACCTTGTGATTTCAGCGAAGATTATCAGGAAGAATGGGCCAATTTAACAACTGGAGTCGGGAGGGGAGTTTGTTGTGGTTTTTTCCCTCATGTGTTGGAGAACAGGTTCCTACCCCACTGCTGGTTATTTTAACAGGGACGTTGTTAACCAGACAGGAAAAGTTCTCCAAAGGAACATTCCAAGTGTGTGTTTCACCACTAAAAAGTCCAAAAGAGGTCCAAAAGTACAACAGAAGCTGCCTGGATCACTTGGGTAGTTCAGTTTCAGGTAGCAATCTCTCATGCTCAGAAATGCCTTGTCTGTACTTACATGTTATTTGTTTCCAAATTTTGAGTATTCTGTACCATTTGGAACCCCAAATCAATTTGCATTTGTCTTCTCAGGGTACTGTGACACCAGTGTCTACTTACACATGAACCCTGTTAAAAAGTTATGGAATGGTAGAAGAGGAATGGAAATCAAGTGCTAAAACTTATATGTGGGTAAACTTAAAGTCACAGATTTAAATGGATTCCAGTTAAACTACTAGCTCAGTGTTGGGATGTGAACTTTGGAAATTCACATTCTTGCTCTTAATCCAGTCCCAAACTTGGATTAAGAATTTTAGTTTTGCCCAAGTCTTGCATTTATCTAAATTACTCCTCTAGAAGAACTGTGCTGGCAATTTGCTAGAGCAAATATTCCCAGATGAGGAGCACTGCAGCCAGGGCAAGGGAAGAGGCTTCCTGGGGATAAAACAACCTTACTGAGATGGCACACAGAGAATAAAGGTTAAGAGGAAAAAAAAGCGTGTAAGAGCAGGAGGCTGATGATCTCTGTAACCAGGCCACTGACAGGTCTTGTCTTCAGCTTGGAAGCTAACATTTAATTTAAAATAATTCAATTTACACTCTAGTTTAAAAAAATAAAAGTGTATAGCAAAAGCAATCAGCTTTTGAATATTCTGTCCTGCACAAGGTCACCCATGCTCTTGCGCTGTATTCCTTGAGCTTGGCATGTGCCACCATGCTCCAGAAGGTCCCTTCCTCTGACTCTGGTGTTTATGTGGTGCTGCACTCAGATCAGACAGCTGATTGCTCAGGAAAACCATCTTGAAAAATGTTCTGGCAGTTTGTTTGGAGTCTGTTATAAAAGTTACTGCAGGGCCTTTATAAGGCAAAAAGAGCAGAGAGAAAAGTGCAAATTCTAAATCAGATGATGCAGATTGTAGAATGAGGAGTTCTACACTAACTGAAATAATCTTGGACACAAGGAAGGTAAGGCAGCACAACATCAAGTGAAAGCTAATGCAGATGTACAACCTAAAATCCTCTGATCTACCTTTTGATGGATGTGAGCTTTGAAATCGCTGCTATAGAAGGGAAGGGTGGCCACTACATTAATTCAGGCAGGAACAGAGCATAATTGCAATATTCTGGACTCCTTTTGTTCTTCCATTATGAATTCTCAGGCTAGCTGGAAGAGATGAAGCAATAAAAAAAGGCTTTACAGGGTCCAGTACATCTGTGTCATTTTAATAACTAAACCAGTTAGCTATTGAAGTTATTATTATGGAGGTTTAGTGATGTAACTGGTTAGTTTAATAGCTAACTAGCCCATGTTGGTCAGATTTTCATCAATAGAAAATACATAATTTAGAAAAGACAGTGTCAGGAATTAAAGCATTTATAGATTAAATCTAAGGAGAAAGATCAGCAAAAAGTTTCAAGGAAGTTTTTACTCACAGTATTCATCTCTCTTGCATTACTACCCTGTATTATTCCCCTTTGAAATATATTTGCATTAGCATCTTATATGAATTAAAATGACAGACAAGGAGTCTCTCTCTCCTGTAGACTCTCAAGTTAATTTTCTGTATTAAATTAGTAAAAGGAAAATTCAGCAGGGAGTATTTAGGAATCTCTATCTCCATTGATAAGCCTAACTTGGAAAGTATTCCATATCACAGTGACAGCTCTTGGTGAAACATCATTCTAGTGTATTCCTGACTAGCACTGTAGTTGTTCCCTACCTGCTGTTTACAGTAAATTGTCTCTTACTTTTAAATAGCAGTGGAATTTTTTGTCTTAGTTTAACAAAACCATGCCTCGAGGATTGTTTGGAGGTGAGCGTTGTGTGCCCTGTACTGAGAGGTTGCATACACAAGCACCACGGTGTATCAGCCTGGATAAATATGCACATGGAATTTAAAAAACCCCAGAACTGCATCTCCACAATGCCATCAGATTTATTTCAAGTGGAAGAAGTATGAGACAGCCATTGAGGAATTCAAAACAACTCTTTCCTCCACCCCCCCCACCCCAATTTGGTGATTGTATTTCACTTTGTACTAAACTATATCACATCTGCATTGCGGCTATTAATAGATTTGGGTTTATTAATTCTATGTCCAGGTCGGTAAACTCCAAGCGTTCAGAGTAACACACGGACTCACCACTGGGTGGTACTACAGAAATAAAAAATAGCGCTTAATACTCGGGAAGTGCCTACTTTGGGGAGAAAAAAGAGCCAAGATTTATCATGTGATCCATATTCCAGTTACATGTACCTGGGAGAGGGAGCAGGGTTGTTTTTTTTTTGTTTTTGTT
The DNA here is from genome assembly GCA_013389925.1 of Aegithalos caudatus. NCBI lineage: Eukaryota > Metazoa > Chordata > Aves > Passeriformes > Aegithalidae > Aegithalos > Aegithalos caudatus. Next base: position 1,242,464 of record WEIU01001089.1, on the reverse strand, counting down.
TTTTCTTAATGGAAAACAGATGTTAAAATTCGCCATCCACGGGTTTGAAACCTCGTTCAAAACGTACTTAAGACAGAGTGAATTAACTGGTAGTTTTAACAGCCTAAGTTATATATCTTAAGTTTTTCGTTTATTTTGACCGTATCTTTTATTTACAAAAGGCTATTTCCAGCCACTCACAGATGCCATTACTCATTGTACAGAATAAATCACGGTGCAAGAAGCGGGATAAAAAAAAAAAAAACAAAAAA
>WEIU01001089.1:1119188-1241137 GCA_013389925.1 Aegithalos caudatus | reverse complement strand
CGTGTCCCCGCTCCATCCCCCCTTTCCCTCGGGATCCGCATCCCCGGCAGCCGCGGCGGGGCCTGGCCGGGCTGAGGAGCTGCCCGGGAGCCGTTCCGGGGCAGCCGGGCCTGGGCTGGGTCCCTTTTAACGAGCAACAGCAGCAGCAAAAGCGGCTCGGAGTGATCCTGCCTCCCCCTCCCTGTGCCTGGCCTCGGTACGCGGTGCAGGTGCTTTTCGGGCACCGATTCTCCCGAAGCTCTGAGGGAAGCGGCGCCTGGAGAAGCCCGGCCCGGCTCGGCTCGGCTCGGTTGGGAAGGTGCTGCCGGGTGTTTGGCTTCGGGGGTGGTCTCTGGCTCCCTCCCGAAGTTTCCTCTTTGCGAGTGTTACCGGCAGGGTCGGAGGGGTGGTACAGCAGGTGTTCCCCCCGCTGCCGCTGCAATCAGCAGCGTTTGGGGCACGAAATTCCCTGTAGGCCTCGTGTATCTCTCGGAAGCTGCGCTCCGTGGCAGCCAAGGTACCTTCCCAGCTTCTCAGGAGCTCTGCCACGAACAAAGACCAAAAAAACCACCATTTCTACGGATGCTGAGGAATTGAAACAACTTAGCAGCTGAAGTTTGTGATTAGAGGGAAGTTTAACTGTCTCGGATCTTAAACAAGGCATTTTCCCTGGTAACACTGCAAATTTTGCTCCAGCAGAGTGGAACCCAGAATGCTGCCTAGGACAGGGTTTGGGTAGAGTTGTCTTCACTCTTCTGAGGCCCACTTCCACACATGTGCTGTTTGTTCTTCCCTAGGATCCTGCAGGAGTTGAATGTTGGCCTCTTGTTTGCTGGGGAAATAGGGTATTCAGTGATGGCCAGCATTTCATATGAGAAGTAAGAATGTGGGTGTAAAGTAACTTCTAAGAGAGTTCAGAGGCTGGAATAAATCAGATTATGTGGATATTACACACCAAATGGTTATTTAAACAGTAGGTTCAAAATAAGACTAAATTATCAATTGTATATGATGACAGCTGCTTGTTGGAAGAGAAAACTTAACTTGCTTTGGATGGATTGATAAATGATCATTGCTTAAGCTTGATTTGGATTGGTATGATCAAATAGAAAAAAGTTGTAACACTAAATTTGATATTTCAAGGAATCCCTGAAATTCCAGTACGAATTGATTTTTACGGGTGTTTTAAGGTAATTTGGATTGATGAAGATGGATATTTCTCTATAGATAAAGCAATGTCTTCAGTCACTTTAACAGATCTTTATTAATGTATATATATATAACTGGGGTATGGATAATTTAATGGTTCTGCATTATACAAGATATATCTCTGCTATTAAGTAGAAGGAAATATGTCTTTAAAAGTCAAAATTCATTAGGAAAATTCTGAAGTACTGCTGCTGTGTAGTTAATTTCAAAAAATGCTGCTTAAGTGACATTAGGTTTGGCCTTCCCTTCAGAGAAAGAAACCTACTGTAAATCACCAGAGCTATTTGGTGTGTGTGTGTGTGTGTGTTTGGATACAAAGATGTGTGATGGTGCTCTCCTCTCACTGGATGAGACTGAATTGTGAGAAAAGGAATGGTTTCTTTTGTAACTTCCAGTTGAGTTATTGGTGTTCCTTAGGTAATAATGAAAGGTACATAATACCAAAAGGATGTCAAGCTTTGGTTTTTAAAACACTGCAGCAGAACTGAACAGTGGTAGTAAAGGATGGGGTCATGGCTGAAATGTGTGAGCCACAGGCTGCCAGCAGCTTCCTTTGCTGCCCACGGAGCTTTTGGGATCAGCTCTGCACCGGAGCTACCCCAGCAGGGTTTTCAGAGAGCTCCAGGAAACAGCACCTCCTTTCTTTTGGAGTTTTCTTGCTAAACCATTCTTACGTGGCCCCGCGCTGCCCTTTGTTTTCATTTGCTCTAATGTTTACAAAATATGATTTGGTATCAATGACATTACAGTTGACTTGGAAGGGGGAGTGACAGCAGCTCTCAGCGTGGTGTTTGGGAAGGAACACGTGGGAAGCTCCCGTTTTCTTCCTAAGAAGTTACCAACTGAGGGGTGACAGAAGGGTGAAACTGAACAGCTCTGCCATCAAACAGACATGTTTTTATTGGGAGCATCTTAGTCCCACTGCAAACTGCTACAATATTAACCCACAGCCCATAACTGCAGAGCTGGGGATTTTGTCCAGCAGTGACTTTTGTGTAGGCCCAGGGTTATGTCCTGGGAAAACTCCAGGTCCTGTGTCCTGATTTTGTCACGGGCAGTCAGTGGTCCTGGCTCAGTGGCACTCAGGGGCTGCCTGAGGTGCTGAACTGGACACCTGTGGATTGATAAGCTTTTATTATTTTGGCCCAAGTTTTGTTAGTATGCGTGTATGTATTTAACATACATTGCTATGCTTAAGCATGAGAAGCAGGCAGTATTCTGTGGGCAGAATCAGCATTGTTGTATTTTTTTGTATGTATTTCTTTTTCTTCTCTTGCAGCATCTTAATTTTCAGCATTTGGTCTGCACGTTCAACCCAGTAAATTCCCTGATCTTGAAGTTATTTCCTGAGAAGTAGTAATTTCAAGTTATGATTTCATCCAGGAGCTCAGTAAAATGTAAATTCCCCTATGAAATGCCCAGACTTTAGAGGAGTTTATGCACTATAAGACAATCTGTTGTAAACAGAGTAAACAGTCTTAATTTCTCACTGTAGGTTTCTTAGCATCATTTACATTATCCCAGGCAGGGTTTAATAGGAGTAAAGTCTATAAAGAGTCTGATTTTTCCTTAATTAATCTTCCACAATATAAACATTTTTAGTAGCCTTTAATAGGAAAAAAAAAAACAACAAAACAAAACAAAAAAGAAGGACACAATGGGCTGCTTTTTAAGATAAGGCCACTTATTTACAAAAGGTTTAAGAACAGATTTTTGTGGCGTTAATTATAGGGGCTCATTTAAATGTGCCCAAATTTTACAGGAAAAGTGCACTGAGGACATTCTGTGCTTTTATGTTAACCTACAGCATTCTGTATCCCAGAATGAACCCTGATATAGTTTGCATTCCTTGGTTTCTTTGGATGCCAGGTCTTGTCAGTCTAGGAGGGTTTATATTGAGTTTCATTTGTTCTTGAGTAATATTTACATTTCTGTGCTGTCCAGAGGCCCTGATCAGGACAGCTCTGTTTAGCTAGGCACTGCACAGATACCCAGATAATCTCAAACCCCAAAGTAAGCCAGAAAAGACAGAAATGTAACATCACAGGTGGGTTTGGCTCTCTGGGGTGTCTTACAGGAGTTCTGCAGGTTGCTGTGTCCCACCTGGAGCCACGGGCATAGTCTGAGCTGCCTGTAGATCCATGCCGTCCCTGTGGAGGCTTCACTCCCAAGTTCTGAGGATGTGGTGCTTGTGCTGAGTGTTTGTGGAGTGCAAGACTGTCCTGGGAGTGCCTCTCCTGAGCTGAAAGTGCCAGTCTGCTTCTCAGCCCAGTCCTGAGTCAGTGTCCTCACAGTCCTGGCCCTGGCATGTCCCAGAGAGCCCAGCTCTGCTTGGTTGCTACGAGGCTTCCCTTTGGGACTGCAGCTGATCTTGATGTGTGTTGACTTAAAACCCTGTAGATGATTTTGGTTTAGGCTTGGTTTGTTCTTCTTGTTTGGTTTAGGTTTTATAAAAGTAAGAAATGAAGATTACAACATGGAAAAATAGGTTTTGTTGCGTAGTGGCAGCTGTGGTTTTAGGTTACCTTGGTAGGCCTCGGTTGTTCCCAGTTCTTGGTTTCTGGGAACAAAGTTTGCTTTCTTAGCAGCATTCTGCTTCACTTTTTTTCAATTATTACCTCTTTAGCCCATTTTTTCCCCAATCAGATCTCAGGTATTAGAAAGTCAGTTCACACTGATGATTAGTGCCTTCTAGATGTTACTCTACTACACCCACTTGCAGGGTATTTTTCTCCTTGTGTTTTCTCTTTAGTAAACCACAAAAATAAAAAAAACCCCAATGACCAACCCAAAACACCCCCCCCACCCCCCAGTTTACTGAAGCACAGGATATTAATGTGGACTCACACTGTTGTTTTTCTCTGTGTTATCACTGTCAGCTGGCCTGCAGAACTGCTCCCAGAATGATCAGGTCCATAAAACACTTGAGGTGCTGGAGTGCTTTCCTGTTTGTGTAATTTCAGGGTAGCCCTGAATTTGGATGCTGGAGATTCTTGGCTTGACTCCTTGTCATGTTGTTCTGGCGTGTAGGGAGCACAAAGAGTAGCCTTGGAGGTTGGGTGAGGGTATGTTTATCTTGAGGTGGGTGAGAAACTGTGTTCCAAAACATTGCAGCATTCAGTTTGCTCTTTGGGATCTGGAGAGGATCAATATTTTAGGCTGTGAGAACTTGGATACTGAGGATAAGTTATAAAGTTATTACAAATATTGCATCATTAGCATCACTTTGTCTCCAGGAGCTGCTCTCACTTGTTCAGTGGTTACCTGTAAACTTCAGGATTGATTACTCGATTTCCTCTGGTGTTTCGTGCAGATCTAAAGTTTTATTTGGCTGTTTGATGATTCCTCTTGTGCAAAACTGTAGAAGTTCTCTGTTTTGTGGCTTTTTTCTTTCTTTTTTTTTTTTTCCTTTTTTAAAAGATTAATCTTTTTTTTTTTTTTTTTTTTTTTCCTTAAATGATGTTCCATGTTCAGAACCTCTGCAGAGATGCTATGGAGGATTTACTGGGGTAACTGCCCAACCCTTTGTATCTTTGCTGAAAGTCACTTGTTCATCACACCGAAATTCAGTAATTTTTTCATGTTTACTTTTGTCTTTGACCCTTTTTAAGGCAATGAGCAATCAGGCTTAAAAGAAAATGAAAATAACCTTTTCTTTATAGCAGCATTGCCAAATTGCAGTTATGGACTGTGAAGTGCTACTCCAAATGAACTGGAGTAAACAGAGAGGAGAAAATGGAAGGATGAACTTGTATCCTCATGAATTGTGAACTTCCTAAAGTGAAAGGGAAGGTGACACTAAGACAGAGTTGGTTTGTTTGTAATTGTAAAGCAATTGAAGGAAAAACTCTGTGACTTTAACAGCTAAAAGGCTTCTAGTTTTGGAAAGATATTTCAGCTTTTGTTCTGTACAATTATTTTGGTTCATGGTATTTGATGTGATCAGAAATGATTTTGTCCTGAGACTTTTCCTGTTCAGGCTGCTGCAAACTGGTTCCTTCTCATTGCTCAAGCCACTTGATCAGTGATGCTGAAGATGAGTTACGTAAATCCCATTCTGCTGAGTTTTGTTGTGAGTTACAGGCTACTGATGTGTATTTACCAAGATGCTTCTCTTTGTATATAGGGAAATCTTCTCTTGGATATGTACTTGGAATCATATCCTTAAAGCCATGAGGCTCTAGCACTGTAGAGTGGATAACTTCAAGGAAAATGAGGAAAGCAAGAAAGAAAAAGAAAAGCATCCTTTGCTTTATGTTCAGAGATACTTGATCAGTGTAGAGCTTGACGTCATCACGCTTCCCATGTAGGAAATCTTCCTGTTTGATTATTCTTTTGATGAGTTTGGTGCTGTATTGCTTTCCGCCATAAGGGTAGTTTTCAAGTTCCCCAAGTTTCAAGCAATTCAAATCCAAGACAATGTGCTTTAGGCTATCTGGGATGCTGCTGGTGTTGGTTCTTCTGCCAGAGCAGCTCTTGGAGCTGTCCCTGGATGCAGAGGTGATGCAGTGTCGTGGGGCACGGTGAGTGCTTGGGCTCTGTCCCTCTGGGGTTCAGGATCTTGGGGAGAGACCTGGCTCCATTTCCCTTGGCCTGCCTTAGAGGTGATGCCTTGGCTGTGGGATGCTTTTGTCTGCTCTGGAGACACTTTATGAGCCTCGCCCATTCCTTTAATTCATAGAATTCCTTTTGGCTTCTTTTTCTTCCGTGTTACTGCTAATACAGACTGTCTGTGTCAGAGGTTTTAATTCCTTGCTACTTGATTTCTCCATGTCACTGCAGTTTGCTTCCATCTTTCTGTGTTCAACGTACATTGAGTCAGAAAAGCAAATCCTGGAATTGTGTTCTGTGTCCAAGTGATGAGCAGGCTGTGATTTGGCATTTTAGTGATTGGGAGGGAAGATCAATGCTTACTTCTTGTCTCCTTTTATTTAATCTGTTTTCTTTGCTGAGTTTTTTTTCAGGTAGCTAATAGGAATTTCTGCAGTCCAAGCTACACCTTTGTAGTTGTCTGGATGTTGGGACAGTATGAAAAAGATTCTTACCATCCTCAATAGCAAGTGCAATTAGTTGTGCTGATTTACTCAGTGCTGCTTGTAGTAACAGCATGCTGCAATTAAGCAGAAATGTGGCCATTTAATTTCTGTCATTTAAGCTTATATTGAGGTGATTTCTTCTTTCATTTTGTGAAGCAAATTGTCAATTTCTTGAAAATGTGAAGAGGTGAGAAGCCGTTCTTTCCACTTTGTTCCTTTCCTTGTATGGGAATTGATCTGAAATCTGAATGCTAAACATGGGCATGCAACTGTGAGGATTTCTGTGGTGCTCTTAACACTTAGTAAAAATATCCAGCTTGTAGATTTTCAAAGTTTTATTTCTGGAGTTGTTCAGATCCAGCATGTCTGGTGGACAGTGAGCTTGTCAAGGGAGCTCTGGTGCAAATGCATTGCTGTTCTGTGCATTTGTATAGAGCTGCTCATGAGATTTCGTGCTGGAACTACTGGTGAAAGTTGAAACTTGTAAAAAAAATCCTTGTGGAAAATGCACCTTTAGGAGTTGATTTGTAGAAGGGCTGTGAATAATTTGTAGAAGGGCTAATTTGTAGAAGGGCTGTGAATAAGACTTGAGAAATCTGTGACAATTGCAGCTTGTTTCTAGATCAGCATCCCTGCAGGTCATTGGTTCCCATCAAGGAGGTGAGTGGCAAAAACTTTTTTTGCCTTTTTCCACACTTTCCACACATTGAAGGAGCCTCCAGTTCATTGCACTGACTTGCACTTGAGAATTTTTCATCTATGTAATAGAAACATGCTTTATGCTCTGTTGTTCAACACTCATTGTCTTTATCTTTCTGTTGTGCTTCTTGGTTCATTTTGGGGGGATATGATAATTTCTAGCAAGAGTTTAAATTCATCTTCAGGAAGTGCTCGGTTGCCTGTTTATTATTCTGTAACACATAATTACTAAATTCTTCATAATATAGGTTTCAATACAAACCCCATGGTTTTCACCAGCAGTGAAATTACTTTTAAGTGGGTGTGAACTGAAAAACTGGTATTTTTCAGAGTAATTTTCTGCCTGTAGTCTCTGTTCTTTGCAAATCTCGTCATCAGATTTCATTCTAGACTCATCAACAAAACTGGCAGTGCTTTCACATCGTCCTCTGTCTGCTTGGAGAAGCTGTGAACAGTGCTGGAAATGGACAGGGAGGTCTTTGCTAGGGAGGGCAGCATCAGAAAAGCTGTAGAGGGGCCAGAGAATCCGTATCTACTGAGGAATTTGGGAAATGGGGTGTCTGGAACAGCTAGCACAGCTTACCCACCCTTGTCAGACACCTGTGTTCTGGACAGGAGGTGTGGGGTGGGATTGCACTCTGGGCTCACAGAAAACAGCTGATACAGGAGACTGAAAACTTTGTTTTTGCTTCTTGGAACTGTTATGGGATAACACTGAGGGGTGTGAGCTCAAGAGCTTGATAAAAGTCAGTTCTCCTGCTTAGTTGAAGGACGGTTGGTGCAGTAAATGTCTGTACTGGCTGGTCTCTGACTTCTTTCACAGTTAACAACAAACTCTTGCTTGTTTTCTTAGGGCTGAACTATTTTTGCCTCTGAGCCACCTTTTTTCCTTAATATTTGAAGTGAAACTTGTGCCAGAGTATTTCAAGTCCTAAGTGTCAGTGCTTGATCTGCTGATGTAATATTTAGATGCAGTCTGATCAAGCTGATCAGAAATTGGAATCAGTTTCCATCAGTGTCTTGGAAACTTAGTGGGTCTGAACAGTAGTGCCAGCTTGAGTCTTTCCAGAGTGACTTGGCTTTGAACTGTATAGCCATAGCTACAGATACTGTCCCATGTGTACTTGCTGATATGAGACCTGTAAAAGCATTTGTTTAAATCAAAATGGCATCTGTAAATAAATTTTCTGGTCATGGGGGATGTTTGTCACGAAGCTGAGCTGCTCTCTTGGATGTACTTGTATGGACCCTATTATTGGCCTTCAGCCATCTTTTATTTCTCCTATTTCTTTAAACACTATGTAATTGCTTTAGCCAGTAAATTACCTAGTATACCATGTGTTTGAGAGAATTACTAAATACAGATTATCTGGCACAAAGGAATTCAAAATTTGAGTGTAAAACTGAAAGTTGAGAGAGACAGTGACTTCATTGCTAGCCTGCCCTTTCTCAGAATTTTATTGTCCTTTCTGAATGAGCGTTGCTTGCACCTGTGCTGATGGAAACAAATAAAGGCTTGGAGTTCAAATGCTGAGCAAGCTCTGCCTGGGCTTTCAATGAACTGCCTGAAGCTCCATTGAGGATAATGACCCATTGCCCATTTACCTCTCATCTCCTTGTTTAAGCAGGCTTAAATATACTCTGTAAGAAATGAATTAATCATATTTGGCTCTTACAGATTTTGTCCCTGAAACCTGGAGCACAGTCATTACATGCTTTTGTTGTAAATCTACTGGTAATCTGTTGCTTCTTATGGGCCAAGGTGGCTCAGTCCTGGGCCTTTTCTTTCTGATTGTGGGGGAAAGCTGCTGTTGTTTGAAACTGATTCACAGCGTGCCAAGTAGTACAGCTGAATTAATTTGCAAATTTCTCTCTTGAAAATAGAATGCTTCCTGGAGTAGGTATTTTAATTTTTGCATTCCTTGCTACTTTTAATTAAAACCAGTAAAAACCCACTTTAGTTTTTGGACCCTTGTTCATGCAATTAAATCTTTGTTCTGCTTATAAAGTAGTTTGATAGACTGAGTTGTGTGTCTTTAGCTTAAAGTAGTATTTTAAAAGAAGTTCAGAGCTGGAGTATTAGAGAAAAAAATTTCAAACCTAGAGTCATTCAAGTACTGATACATTATGTTATTGAAAGGAAAGAATGCAAGTACTCTCTTGTAAACTGAAGGCGAGCAGTCCTTTATCTGAGCAGTAGTTTTGGCATTGACACTGTCAGCTAATAGCTTTGAGATTTACCTTGGGATAATTAGTGATATGCTAGGAAATGCTCAAATTATGCAGTGCTTGTCCAATCCTGCATTGATTCCTTAAAAAACTTGCAGTGCCTGTTGTCAAAATATTATGATGGGCAGCCTGACTTTACACATCTAGTATGTGTTTTGGTGATGTCAGGCAGACTTCATTGTGGAAATACTGCCTAAATTGAGCTAGTTTTTTTGTTTTGTTTTGTTGAGTTTTTTCTTAATTAAAAGAAGAACTATGACAACTTCAATACAAAGAAAAAAACACAGTCTTCCCAGAATTGTAACATCTTGTCTTGGAGTCAAAGACAATTCACAATACTGAGTTAAAATAGGACTCTGAAATAAGANGATTCATTCCAAAGGGTGGTTAAGAAATAGGGCAGGGTGGGAGAATGGAATTTATCTGGGTTTTTTTTTTTTTTTTTTTTAACTCCAGTGACTGGCACAGATGCTTTGAAATTGCTTTGTGGGTTGTTTTTTTTTTTTCCTTAGTAATATGTAACTTGCCTTTCCCTGGAGAGGGAGGACTGCAATATCTTGGCTGCTGAGAATCCCAAGATAACAGAAGCATTAGGAGGTGCAGTGCAGAGATCTCAGATCCTTTCATGGACTCCTGTCTGACATGACTGACATGGAACCAGTGCTGATGGACAGTGCTGGGCCCAGGCTCAGCCCTGCTGTCCTGCCAGCCTTCCATGGAAATGCAGCAGCCTGGGCATCTCCTGGCCAGGAGCAGCTTTGTGCATTCCTGCTGAGCTGTGCTGGGCCCAGGGAGCCCTCTCAGAAGCTGGGGGTGTGAAAAGGACAGTGTGGAGACTCATTGGTCAATCTTCTTGGACCAACAGAGCCAGAGCAAGATGCAGTTTGGCCCAGTTTATTCCAGTCAGATATCCCACAAGACGGTCTTACCCATTTCCTACTGGTGTTTGATCCAAAAGGCCATATGTGCATTACACAGTGTTTAACTGATGGAAGCTCATTCTGCTCCTTGAACCTGTGATGGGAATCTCCTCTGTATCCATGCCACTCACTGCTGCATGGGGTACTGCTTGTTCCTCAGTCATTGGCATAACCCAGCCTGAATTATGCATTTCACATTCCCATCTTATTCTGGCCAGATTTGCACTGTTAGGTGTCCATGGATTTAGTATTGGTGAACTTTGAGCTGTGGGAAAAATGACTTTACATGGTGTAGTAGCTTAGGCTGGGCTTTGTGTGCAAGGTGCAGTACTGCTGCTAGACCTGGCCTGGCTCATGCTGCAGCACAGTGTTCTACATGTGAGAGGCTGTATCAAAGAGTTTATTTAGACTGTGGTTCACTAGGGTAGTTCTGGGTAGAACCAGCACCAGTGTGCTGGGTAAGTCTGGGTATCATCTGATAATTGGCATTTGGCTGCATTTAAAACAATGTGGAACTGTTCCTGGAAGCAGTGGCTGTGGCAAGTTCTCTTTGACAAGGTCCTGAGATGCTCCCAAGAAGGACTTTTTTTTTTTTGTTTTGTTTTTTTTGTTTAGGTGGGCATCTGCAGCCATTCTAAAGGGGGTGTCTTAATCCAAAGCAAAGGTGGCCTAGCATGAATGAAAACTTCAGGATGGCATCACTCCTGCAAGGTGCCAATTCTTAAATTGCATGCAGTTGCCCAGAGCCAGCTGCTGCTGTTTTGCTCCAGATTGCATTAACTTATTATGATTAAAGGAGAACAGGTGTTTGCTGGAGAAGATAGGGAGGTGGGATGAGAAGGGAAATGTAGAGATTGAAAGACAGGACTTCCTGGTGTTTGCAGGGAAACAAGGTAAAGGCAGCAGTTACCTGAGGTCACCTGATTTGCCCTTAAAGTTCCTCCTTTAACTGCCCTTAAAATTCTGATCTCAGGGTGGCTGTGAGGAATTACTCAGGTGCTGAATAACCAGCAGATGCTGGGACACCAGTTGAAACTGCTTTTTCCTTGCTCTTTTGAGCAGCTCCTGTATCTCCATTCCCAAGAGCACAGTACTGCTGAGACTTGCAAACCTTTGCCAGTTTTGTTGAAATTGCCTTTGTTCAAAAGTTTTTGTGACACAGTCACAGTTTGTTTTTTTCTAAGGAAATGAGACTCCTAAAGTTGCTAATTCCTGTCTTTAAGCCATTATGTTGTCTTCAAAATATTTGTGTTTTAATATTTGTATACTTCATAGTCAAAAAGTTGTAGGAAAGCAATCTATTTCCCAAGCAGCAGTATTTATAAATACAAGAATTTTAGAGTTTGATGTAGACTTAAAATGAATTGAGGGGTGTTAAGGGTTGGAGATGATTGCAGTTATCTGTAATGCTCTAGAGGTGTGATGAGTGTGATCATCAAGGTAGCATTAAAGGCACTCAAGTACCTTAACCAGGCCATTACAGAATTTTGTTGCAGTAGAGTTTGGGGTTACAGATCTGGTTGTTCCTGGCATTGGAACAAGTGTTTCTAATTCCAAAGAATTAACTTTTTGTATTTTCTAGTACATTCTGCAGTTGTGTTTCTCTTTGATTATGTGTATCTTGTCAGTGTGCTGGGCTGCTTTTGTGGTGTGGAGACTAAGAGGTAGAAAGAAGACTTTTTCCTCACTAACAAGTAGTAGGGAAGTTTGGACAGTTGAACTGCAAGCTGACACTGTCCTATTAAATACTTGTCAAGGATGGCTCCATAAAGGTCTGGAAGAACTCTGGTGAATCAGTCTAAGGCCATCATAAATTCTTTACAATAAAAAAAAAAATCTGATAGCTGAAAGTAGAAAGGGAATGGGAGATGCTGAATTCTGTGACTATTATCTTACATGCTGTTGATCCTAAGCAAAAGAATCCCTCTACTAATCACTGAAAACATCTAAATACATTGAAAAAAATGTGCTGGTTGTCTGTGTGAGCAGTGGTACTCACACAAAAAGTTATACATCTATACCTTTTTTTTCTTTCAAGATTAGTATTGCTCCTAATGCTGTTTTGTTTAGTGTAGGCTCATTTCCTCTGTTTATTCTGTATCAGTGACCAAATTCTGAGAATAATGTTCATTCTGCAAGTGATCTGGTCTTTCCCATGAGGAGCTGGTATCGGATGAGGCTTGGGGGAGGAGGGGGAGGGAGCACAATCCATATGGAACTGGACCTGGTCACAGTTTGGAATATGGAGAAGTTAGAGGTACAGATTTTACAGTATTGCATTGTTTACTTTTGCCTCTGTTACATTGCTGGAAGTAGAGAAAGTACACTTTTAAAAATGATTATTTTTGCTTGCCATTTGATTTTGTACTTGATATGATAAGTGACCTTTGGATATAAGATATTCTCTGTGTGATGGTTGTCCTTGAGGTCTAATTACAGTGTGTTCCTCTAGCTCCCAAGTTCTTGCTAAAAATGCACTTAGGAGCTTAGCTTCCTTTGGCCACAGTTGTATTTTGAAATTGCATTGACCCGTTCTTTGCAGTTGATTTCATTTTTCTCATCTTCTGTTGTTTTCTTAGTTTAGTCAATTTATTTATAGGGGTTTTTCTGAGTTGGGGAGCTTGTGTTTGTGGTACTGTAACACACTTCTACCAAATCACCCTTCTGTGAAAGATTAGGTAAATCACCCAAGTTTTCATTTAGAGCTAGCCAAGTAAAACAGGAGACTGGGGAAACAGCAAGGAAATGATATTTTTTATTTTTTTATATGAAATGTTTTAGATTTTTACTTTGACCATGGTGTATTTTGGATTCTCATCAACTACTTGAATAAACAGTTACACTTTAAGTCAGTCTGTTTTTTTTTTTAAGGAATATCTGAAAACTTATATAGTAGATGTTAAATCAGGTTAGTTATGAGCTCAGCCTTTTGTTCTATGGTTTTACTGTGACAAAAAGATCTCTATCTAGTGACTACTCAGTGAGATGAGCCCTTGCAAGTATGTGGAAATACCCAATTTCCTGCATTATATTGGTAGAATATATTTAGCTGGAAATTACCTGCATCCTAGTTTTCCTTCTTTCTGCTAGTTAGTTCTGTGTGTTTAAAGCCTTCAGTATTCTGGTTTTTTTTTTTTGAGACTTTAAGAGTAACCACGTGTTTGCCCACAGATGAGCAATATTGGGGTGAAGTTGCTCCACATGGGGCGGGGCAATTTTACAACTCTGGTTACTCCAAAGGTGTTTACTTCTCCCAGCTCCACATTCCTCAGCCTTCCCTTCCCTTCCCAGCTTCCCCTGCTCACCAAGTGCCAGCCTGAGCATTGCATGGGTTACAAAGCCAACAAGAATGTGGGTAGTTTTCAGCTGGATTGGCCAGTTGGATTTGTGCCCTTCCCACTCTGGCTCCCGGGATTCCTTTGGAATGCTGATGCTGTTTGAAATGCGTGGCTGTGGATGCCGGTGTAGCCTGGGCTTGAACTGGGGTATATTGATGGTGAAATTGGATCTAGTGCAGGGTGAAGGTGTTTGTGTGCATGGGAGGTAAGAGGGAAAAGGAAGGGCTGGAGGGTGGAAAGGTCTAAAAGGCATTAACTGAGAGGAAAGAGTTGGTAGAGCAAATTTTGAAGGAAGGAGCAGAAAGTTGAGCTCAGAGATGGGGAAGGAGAGCACCTCTACCATTGCTGCCTTGTGAGTGCCTGGAGAAAGAAGCAGCCACTGCAGATATGAAGGAGCTGAACCCAGGACTGCAGTGCCACTGCTGAGACAAGAACTTAGAAATCCTGGAATGCCTGGCTGGAAAGCTCTGGAGCACATATTATCAATTCTTATTCATGAGAGCACTCAGGCTGCCCCTTTGATGAGGTTCAGAGGCTCTTAGAGGACTCAAGGATCACTTTGTCCATCCTGTGGGAATCGCTGTCTTAGGTGTGAAACTAGGGAGAAGTCTTGTCTTAACAAATCAATTAGTAGGAAGGAGCCTTGGTGCAGTACAAGTTTTTTGAAAAGTTTGACATGATTTTTACTGCTGGATTTGAAACAGTGAAAGTGTGAGAAAGTGGGGAAGCAACAGATTGAGGAGGTTCTGAGGCATGGCAGGATGCTGGAGAATGGGAGAGAATAAAGAGCAGGCTTTATTCTTAAGTGAATGAGTCTGGTTTAACTACTCGCCCCTTCAAGGTAGAAAATAAATAATTTAGAAGGAGAGGCAGACATCATAATTTGGAAGTGAAATTGTGCAGCAAGGAAGTTCTTACAGAGCTGGCAGAAATCAGAAAATGCCCAGCAATAACAATGAGTGTGTTTGTTCCTATTGCTTTTCCATCTGTACCTTTTTCAATTTAAAAAAAAAAAAAATCTGAATTGCTTCAGAACCAATTGTATCTGGACTTTGAGCTGCATGTGCCCTTAAACAGAGGCGCTGTAAATCAAGAGTATCCACAGAGCAGATACTCAGAGGAGCTCAAAGACCTAGGATTGAAATTTTGGTTATGAGATGCAGATTAACTGAACAAGATAATTTCTGGTAAGGAGCAAAAGAGTAATTGAGCTGAGGTCCAGGAGGAGAAGCCACTTGTGTCACTGCCCCTTTTGGTAGTGGCACAGCCTTAGCTAAGCTCCATGGAAAACTGCAGCCACAGTGTGGTTCCTCCTGTTTGGAGCCTCCTGTCTTTTCAGGAATAAACCCCAGATTACTTCTAGGTACAGAAACCCCAATGGAAATCATGTCTGTAGCCACTGTATTAATTAGCAGTGATTAATAAATAAGACCAGTAGAAGTTGGTCAGTGTGTGAGACGTAGAATACATAAACAGGAAAATAACAGGTTCTCCAACTTGTGCAAATACCTCCCTATTTTTTGACCTGGGGCATTCGTTTCAGTATTTCCATAACTTCTGTATTCTGTCTTCTTTACATGGCAATTGTAGCTTTTAAGGAGCCAGTTTGCTTAACTTTCAGTTCTTTACAATTTCAGAGAGGGAAATTTGGGAGTGATTGAAAGTTCTGCAATGAAAAGGTTGCTCTGGCACTTGGAGTTACTGTCCTGCTTGTTAGAGCTGGGTGATGTGGGGATGAGGGAAGTGTTAGAGGTGTATGTGTTAGATCCTACAAGGTAAAATCAACTTTGTTGCTACTAAATTGTCAACAATCTTTTTTTGCCAAGTTAGAAGGAATTAATCTCAGTGAAACAATGCTCACAAAATTGGGAAAACAGAGATTTCATGAACCTTTGATGCTGGGCAGGGTTTTTAAATTTTTTTAAGATACTGTCTATAGTTAAGGATCTGTCTTTTGTGGTAAACTTGAGCTAAATTGTGTGATGGAGTTCTTGGTTTCTTCAGCACTGTGCTTTGGCTTTCAGAAAGTCAACTGTCATGGTAATTTGTGGTGTTTAAAATAAAAGGGGGTATTGAGTCATACCCATCTTGTAGTCTGCTCCTCCATCATGAGCTTCATCCAGTGTTGTGTAGGATCTTTAAAGCCTTACAGGAGTAAGACAGAAAAATGGTTTTTAAAGCTGGATGGTGTCCTGTTCAGAGGCTGCTTTTTGGATGTTTTTATATTTGTGTGTATGCATATGTATGGAAACGTGGATGTATGTGCATATGTGATGTCCTTATTTCAAAGAAGTCATAAATATTTGTTCAGTGTGATTACTCTGTGAAGTGGTTTTCTTCTGAACTTTGCTTTCTGATCCATGCCCACAGACTTTCATTAGCTTTAGGTTTTGGAAACCTGTATGGATGGATCACACAGGACCTTGCAAGGCTGAGGTTGGAGAGGAGGTTGAGGCAGGGGTGCTGAAAAACTTGCTGCTGTTCAAGAACCTTTCCCACAAAGTTTGCTTGTGAAGTGGATTTGTGAGTGTGTAATACTTGAAATTTCATGTGAAATGTGGAGATGAAAACTTGGATGTGTTACAGATGCAAAGATGCACTTAAAAGGAATGGTGACCTTGATTTGTGTATCAATTAGATAATTGTACAAATGTTTGGAAATTTAGGACAAGGAGGAAGCAAAAATTGTGCCCTGGTAGTTGGGGAAAGGTGACCAGGAGGCAGAATCCAGTGCCCTGGGATACAATCAGGTGCTGTGTGAGTGAAGCTGTGGACCTACTGATGTTTGCTTTATTTGAGTGTGGAAGCATCTTTAGAAGGAAATGAGACATTTGATAATCCCTCAGTGAAGCATTTGGGGTTTGAACTCAGTACAGAACTGTTCTGGTTTCCTCTGTAATAAATGTGGTAAGCCTTTATCATTTTGCCAATTAGTGATTCATTATGGTTAAATGTCATGATAGATGTGTCTATATTTGAAAGCAATAATCATCAGCTCAGTCTGAAATAACCTTATATGTACACAGCACATTGTTCTTACTTGGCTAGTTTTGTTGTGGTTTGGGTTTTGTTTGTTTGCTTGTTTTTCCCAGTCTTTATCTGATCAAGAGAAGGAAGTTGAGGTCTCAGGGTCATCTCAAAATGCAGACATTTAAAAACCTGGGGGGGGGAAAAACCCCAGCAAAACAAAAAGCCAAACCCAAGGTGCCTGGTTAATGAGTAAAGTTGTTGAAAGTTCATACTTGAAAGTGCACATCAATCAGGAGTTCCCAGTAAAGCTTATGAGGAATATTTCATAAAAATAGGATTACAAGAATGCTGTGTTCTCAATCACAAACTTTTGCAGCAGTATTCAAGAATATTTTGTGCACTTCTGAGTTTTCAAGTCACTTGCATCTAAGCCTTTGTTAACCAAATCTGCATTTTTGCTTATTTATTTTTCATGCTATTAAAGGTGATTTCTAATAAAAACAGAACAATTGCATGTTGTTTTTTTTCCTGCTAATGTGTTTGTGTTTTTGTTTTCTTTAGTATCAGATATTGAAGGTGGTGATACTTTGCAGCTCAGAAAGGAACATGCCCTCAAGATATTTGCTTACATCAATTCATGGACGCAAAGGTAATTCTGGATTGAGTTTGAATGCTGAGGATGTTGGATCTCAACAGCAGTTTTCCCTTTTTAAAATACAGTTGAGTGATTAGAATTAGCAAATTATTAATGTGTAGCTAAGTGATACCTGGAGCATAAAGACTGTTTTACTACTTAGCAAATAAAACCAAACTTGTTACCCAGTGCATTTTGGGCAAAGCATATTTTGAATGCATCTGGCATTCTGGCTGCTGTAATAATTGTGTAGAAAAACAAACAACTCTATTGTAGTGACAAACAATGTGTCTTGTGACTTTAACATGAAATTTTGTGACCATCTTCTGCAGAGGCAGGGTAGGGTAAGAAGAATTTAAGAAAAGGTGACTGAATGGAACCATCACGTTAAATTTTTCTGCACATTCTGACTCTGAGTCAAGGTGATGAAGGAAAAGAGAATGCTTTGCATGCTTTTGTCCTAAATCAACTACGTTATTCCTTTTAATCTAGTATTTAAATTACTGTTGTTTTGAGCTTGTTTCTTTAAAGTAATGATACCATTACATTACGATCTAATGATATATTACTTCTTAGCTACTTATTTTTTCCAGCACAAGGAAATGTGTGGATATTTCTTTTTAGAAAGAATCTACAGTGAAGATGTTTGGAATTTAGGTTTCAGGCGTAGTTTAAAGACCAAACTGAATCCACTGAATCATAAGTAATACTGGGAAAAGCATAGAGAAGAAATTGGAAAATGTTAGTCAGGTATTTAGAAGATTCTAAAAGAAAAAAAAAATGGAATGTCACATTTGGATACCTGTGAAAGTAGGAAACCTCCTCTTCCTCATTTTGCTCAGAAATTATAAGCCAAGTTGATTTTCTTTGCCATGTGCTTTTAGACACAGAGAAAGAATTTTTAAATCAAAATACACAGCAGGCACAGAAACCAGACTCCTGACATTTCTTGACAGGTCCTAGATGCCAAGTTTGTCAGAGAACAATTGCAACCCAGTTTTCCAGGTCATCATCTGTTCAGAGTTTTGTTCTGTTCTACAGCTTGACAAATGCAACCTGAAGAAAAAGATTGGATAATATTTAACTCTTTATTTTCTTCTGGTTTTCTTGTTACCTTCCATATGTAGTGGTTTTATCCTGGAAGAGCCTGGAGAACAGTCCTTAAGCTGGTTGAAGGAGAATCTCACAAAGAGGCCACAGGAATGAGTTTTACTTGACATTTTAATTTCATGTCCTGTTTCTACGATGCCAAATGGGTTTTTGAGCATTCTGCTCATTTTGGGTTTGAGGCCTTCCTTAAGAACAGCTTTTTACTTTGTTGCCTATAGTTTAAATCTCTGCTTTCCTTCAGAAGATCACTTGGTGACTGACTCCTCCTGAAGTGCACCTTTTCCTTCCATCTGCATGTGGTGGTTCTATTTCAGATTTCTTCTGGGAAGTGTTACGTTCCAAGAAGTAGCATGCTCATTTTTTCTTGATCTCAGTTTTTGGTGGAGATCTTCTTCCTGTGAGCTCCACTTTCCAACAGAGGAAGACTTGGAGGTTTTGCACATACCTCTTGTCTTGGAAAAGAATTCTCCAGTATGTGAGAAGTCATCACCAGAGTTTTCATTGTTACTGAGGATGATTTTTTGCTCTCAAGTGGGGCAGTAATTTTTAGGCATAAGTGATGGACCTTTTGAACATCATTTTCCCCCAGGATAAATGCTTGAGGACACAATGGGTTTTGCCTGCAGTCCCTTGTTGTCATTTGGTAACATGAAAATACATACACAAGTAAATGACAAGAATGTTTTTCACATGGATAAAGGCACACTCCATTTTCACAATATTAAAGGGATTTTCTTCTTGCACAAATGGAACAAAGGGGTTTAGATACTTCAGTCACTGTATCTGTGATGGAATTAGGGAATCTTGAATGATAACTTTTTGTCTAACCCACTGAAAACAATAAGCATTTTTATTCAGAAAGTATGCTTTAAGAGCTGTAGCTCAAGGGCATGTTTGTTCCATCAAGAGAGGCAGCACCCTCTATCTGTCGTAGCTCTGGGTTCTCTTGATTTTTTTCCCCTAAAATTATAATTTATTAATCCCAGTCTCTAAATGCTGTGTTTGCAGAAAAAAATGTAATGCTATCTACTGATGATTTCTTGCCTGTCTTTTATCTACTGATTTCTTTTCAAAGTGGTACATATGGTTTTTGTATTATTTTAATATCTGAGAACTCCGGTTGTGGATTGGAGTCCACTGTTCTCTGTCTGCCAGGAGATGGAGAACATCTCTCTGCAAGACAGCTCCCAGTTTCTGCAGCAGTTATGTTGTGTAGTAGAGTCAGAGCAGAGTTCATCTCCAGAGTCAGTCACAAGTATGAAGCCTTAATTTTGTTCTCCAGTAAGCAAGGGCACTGCAATGATGGCTTTCTTTTCTGTGTTCTCCAGGATTTAAATCTGTCTACAGGAATNTGTTTTTAGGGGAATTTTTCCCCTTTTTTTTTTTTTTTTTTTTTTTTTTTCCCCAGAATGAGGGAGGTGCTTGTTTTTATGGAAGAAGCAGCTGTTCTCAGACAGTGGGTTTAGGGTACCTACCTCTGGGGTTTATGCACCCAGAGTCTATTTGGCATCCACAGTTATCCTTACCCACAACTAGAATTACTTTGGAGCTTTTGAACTTGATTATTTAATTGATTTTTTAATGATATTGTCAAAGGGATGGTGTAGAGTTTTCCCCTCTTGTTCCTTGCAGTTTACAGTGTGTCAGTAGATAAGCAGGGGAATAATCTCTGAGCCTGCCAAGTGAAGAAAGTACTGGAGATACTTGAGCTGCTTTCTCCTAGATGGATAAAGGATATCAATGTGCATGGGATCACCCTGCAAATGCAGATAAAGGAAATGAACTTAAATAGTCCATTAAAAATAAGATTACTTTGCAGCCCTGTTGATTTGAAAATAGCAATAGTGAGTTCTTCCACAGCTGACAAGAATGTCAGGATGATTTATTGCAGTAAAGAGCAGTAGAGAAAACCAGATGAGGAAATGGAGTCAGAAACATACTGAAAAACGTGACTTCTTCAGTAGCACGGTGACCTTGCCCACAAGACTTTTTTTTCTGTATTTTACTTGCTGTAGCAGCTGCTAAATGATAACAGGGACTTCATAGTTTTGGTAAGCATTTGGAAATAATGGGATGTTCTCAAGGCTTAAGGAGAGTTCTGTGACTCCCACTTGCTGCTGGGTAGAGCCTGTTTCATTTGGATTTCCTTTACTTTATGATTCCATCAAATAACTTATTGTTTAAAATGTTTTAATGTGAAGAGTTCTCTTGGTTAAGTACCTCCCTGATTTTAACTGTAGGATTTTTTTTTTTTCTGTTTTCTTACAGACAATGTTTGTGCTGTTTCAAGGAGTATAAACATCTGGAGATCTTTAACCAAGTAGTTTGTGCGCTTATTAACTTAGTTATTGCCCAAGTCCAAGCTCTGCGGGACCAGCTCTGTAAACATTGCACTATTAACATAGATTCAACGTGGCCAGAGCAGAGCAATCATGCTGATGAGCCCCTGAATGTAGAAAGAGAGTCTCACGAAGAGGAAAATGGAGAACGACAAAAACCTCTAGAGAAGAAGTTTGATTCTGCAAGAACTTGTGTCCTGAGCGAGGAGGAGCCTGCAAAGAACACGGATGCTTTTAGCTTATGGAGTACTGATGAGAAGGAGAAGCTGCTGCTGTGTGTGGCAAAAATCTTTCAGATTCAGTTTCCTCTGTACACAGCTTATAAGCATAATACTCACCCCACAATAGAGGTACATCTTCTCTTTGTGTCTGTCTTGAATTATTTGGGGCAAAGTTAATTGTTCTCCTTAATGAGCAGATTGGTGTTTGTTGCTTTCACTCACGATGGGCGCTGGCATGTTCAGCTCTCCTGTTGACTTCAGTAGAGCTTTTCTAAATGGCACATACTCCTCCACTTCCTTTAAAATATGCTGAATTGTTATAGGTAATATATTGATAAATGTTGGCTGGAACTGTACATTGAATTATCGTGCTGGTTAAATAACAGGAAGGCAAAAAAGGGACTATAGTGAAGCCTTTCTTCCAGAAGGTAACCCATTAATAGTTCACCAATTTCTTTTCATTGCAATATGTGGTTCTAGCAGCAAAGCTTCATGAGCTAAACTTTGTGCAAGACCAAACTTGTTAGAACAGCTGATTAATCAACTGGAATAACTGAGCTCTACATAGGTTGCTTTATTCCAGGGTGCTGATTTTTCTCTCTGATAGTTATTATGGCTGCCATTCACATTTTCCCTGTTTTCCTCTTAAAAAAAAAAATTAAAATCCTGCCATGTTTAGTTCACAGTTTCTGTTATAAATATGATGGTGATAGCATTTCTTAGTGGAAACAAAACATTTTTGGAATGGTTGACTTTTGATCCAACTTGTGGTAGTCTAATAACAAGTAAAGAGATACTTTACGATACTTGTATGCAAATTAGATGTACATTTCACTATATAGGAAAAACTTCTATCCACCAAACTTCTGAGAGAGTCAGAGTGGAGATTTAAAGTGCAGATAACCCACTGTGGGAGCTCGCTGGAGTTTGGGTTGAAATTTGCTTTATAAACTTAAGTCCAAAATGAGAAGATGCTGAATCAGATCTGTCATGTCAGTTAGGGTGGTCACAACATCTGATCAGTTCTTACTGAATGAATGCTGTCCTGCCTGACAAGAAATGGAGTTAAAACCCCCTACACAGCAGGTTTTTTAGGTGGGCTGGATTTTGGTTCTTGTTCTTCTCCAAATCATATGGGCATAAGTCACAGAGTTAATTTCAAGTATATCTGTATAGATATAAAGTGAATTGATTTATCTTCTGCACTCCTGTGGGACATGTAGTGAGGCTTCAGAGGAATGGGGAATGAGCAGTTCTGGAAGGGCTTTTCTGTGGACTATCACACTCGCTTCTTTAAAATTACTATTTCATGTATTTTTTTTTTCTCTTTGAATTTCACTTCCAAACGATCAAAAGAAAATCTCCAGGTGCCTGATGGGATTTCTTTTCTGCTTGGTGTGCAGCCTTGGAGTGATTTAGACCCAGATCTCTTGTAGGTTGCTGTACTGTGATGATGCCCATCACTCCAGACATACTAATGTATATATAATATATGTATCATCTCTTATACATCACTTGGATTATCAAGTACACTGATTAGCTATCCTAAAAACATAAGGGGAAGCTGAAAAAGAAAATCACTAAATCACTTTCCTGAGGTACAGGCGTGTAAAGGAATTTTTTTTCCTTTCTGTTAGACTTTGTGTGTTTCCAGGTCTGGATTAGGGAGGTGTGCCACCCTGCTGTATTTGTCTACCTTTTTTTTTTTTTTTTTTGGGGGGGGGNNNNTTTTTTTTTTTTTGGGGTGGGGGGGGAGATTTTTTTATTTTGCTCTTAAAAGGTCCCAGCATCAGTATTTTTTCTTACAAATGAATGTTTTCTGTATCTGGGAAGCACCAGGATTCTGTTATTCTGCTGTTTTAATGTCAAAACTCTCTGCTCCCATGAGTGACTCATTGAGGTTTAGCATTAAATTTTGGATTTCAGTCTGGAGCACATCTTAGCTGAACTGAGACAACTTATTAGTCCCAGTAATAAGAGCACTTCTTGCTTTAAATCAGGCTTGGTTTCACTCCTCAAGAGATCCTAAAATAAAAAATCTCTGCTTTAAGTGCTTTAGCTATACTTGTAAGTTACACAGATCCCTGAGCAGCCTAAATCTGCCAAAAATTTGTTGGGAGAAGCTGGTGTAGCTCTCCCTCTCCCACTAAACATTTCCTTTGCCTGGAAAAAGGGAAATTTGCTGATCAAGAACAGACTCCGGTCTCCACTCTGACTGACTTCAGAAATTCCTTGTTTTTGAGGCGAACTTTCACGATTTCATGGAGTTATCACATCCATTCAGGTTTTGCTGTGCCTAGAAGTGACCTCTTTGGCTGCACTTTAAGAATTTCCAGTGTAAGGCTTTCCCACGGTAACAATTAGCAGTCAATATTTCCCTTGTCCTTTGCTCTGCAGATGCCTCCAAGGGCTTTGTTCTTACTGGCAGCAGACAAATCTTGAAGTGTAATCCTTTTCTCAGCTGCTTGCCAAAGCCATTTTACACTGGACTATCTGGTGGAGAAGGAAAACATTCATATGAAAGCAGGAGATTTTCCCTTGTTCATGAAGTTGGATGAAAATGAGCAGCAGAAAAGCAAGACTTGTTGGTAGTCAGAAGAGTGTCTCTCTACCTGTAGGATCTCCTACCAGATATCTCCTTAAATGATAAGGGCTAAGAATTGTTTGTGTCCCTTACAACATCTCTCGTGTGAAGACCACAACAGCCTGATTGGTATCCAGAAGAGCCATGTACACACCTCTTTTGACATTTACCAACAGATATAATGCTCGTGTGGGTATTTGTGTCTCAGTGTCTCATTTTCATCCTAAATAAAATTAAAAATGTTGGTTTTATTTGAGAAAAGTTCATACTTTGAAATTGATTTTTTTTTTTTTTTATTTATGGAATATTTTTATCCCTTGCATACAGAGTGGTTTATGACTGTATGCCCTATCCTTTTCATACTTAGTGCAGCAAGTGAAATACCTGGAATGGGCACTTCAGGGGAGGAAAAAAGAATTTATAGAAGGAAGCTCTTAAAATTCTGTAGAGAAAGAAGCAACAATGTGATATGCACTCCTGAACTTTGCACGCACTGTCTCAGATTGAACAATGAATCTGAAGGCAGTTACCTGACCATTTAACAGATCTTGACAGAGGATGAAATGAAAGAGGAAACAAAATCAGTTGTTGGGGTGTCTGTAGCTGCAGTCCCTGACTGTTTGGGGTCTTGTGCTCTCTGCTTCTCCCTTTCCAGTAAATATTTTCTTGGTAGATATTTGTGCTTTCTGCCAAGGTTGTGTCCAGGTCAGACCTCAGCCAGTAGATTTTATTCTGGAATGTTTGGAAGGAACTTTAAAGCTCATCTCATTCCAATCCCCTGCCATGGGGACAACTTCCACTATCCCAGGTTGCTCCAAGCCCCATCCAACCTGGGCACTTCCAGGGATGGGGCAGCCACAGCTTCTCTGGTCACTCTGTGCCAGGGCCTCCCCCCCTTCACAGGGAAGAATTTCTTCCTAATCCCAAATGTAGCCCTGCCCTCTGGCAGTTTGAAGCCATTCCCCCTTTTTGCTGTGTGCCTTTGGGACAACGTTATCCCTGCCTGCCATTCTCAAAAGTCCCTCTTCAGCTTTTCTCCAGGTAAAGATCCTGGAAAGCTGCTCTAGCTTCTCCTGAAGTGATGGTGGATTTTAATAGATTGCCATATTAGATTCCCATGAGGAATTCTCTTATTTCCTCATAAATGTAAGCTTAAGGAACTCTCAGACTGTTTCTGTTTCCCATCTGCAAGAACAGAAGTCACATTTCCAGACTCAGTCTCTCAATTGCAGCCTTTTGCAAGCTTTGCAGGACTCCTGGAACAGCCTCTGTGAGTTTGGGATTTCTGCATTCTAAGAACTGCAGTTCACTTGACAACAAATCTCTGGTGTTTTTTTCAAGAAAACTAATAAAATTTCTCACACCATTTCTGCAGTTTCCATGAGCATAGCACTGAACACCTTTTCTTGCTGCTTAAAAACATACCACCTACTGCCTTCAAAGCTGTTTTAAAAATAACTGGTAGAGTATCACGAGTTCAGGCATGACTTAGAGTTCAGCAGAAGAAAAAAAGAAAATAAATGCTTAGCTATAATATGAGCATATTGAATAATTCAAAATGTTTGTATCACACTTAATCCATCCAAAATTGCTTGCCTCCAGCATCCTCTGCTACAGTTCTAAGAAGCTTACTCCTACACAGCTATTTAAAATATATTCAGGAAATTTCATTTAAAAACTTAACTTTGTGTTAAACTTGCGTTTGATTTGTGACTATCAATACTGAGTGTTTGGCATGGAGGGATGAGGAGAAGAGGAATGTGTGGCTTTACCTACAGGTATCCATGGCAATGTTGGGTTTTACAGCCACTTCTTATACCTTCAGTGCCCTTTTGCCCCCAGAAATGTGCACAAAGCCCACAGTATGTTACAGCCCTGATAAAGAAACTTCCACTCTCTACTGCCCAACAAGTGGATGCTGTGGACATTAAAAAGAAAAGCTATTTTCCTAAACCGTTTTAAGTTGAGTGCTTCTAGAAAATAGATTTCTTGTTGCAGCAAGTAGCTAACAGAGTGATAGGATGATATCATTCCTTCCCCTTCTTCACTTAACTCACTCCTGTAAAAGTTTGACATTTGTTCTGTACAATGTGTTTTGTTATATATAAAAAAATAAAGTAGTTGAAATTAAAGATTTTTAATATTTCCATAGCAGTGGGTATTCTGACATTTTAACCCTTTAAATCATCACATGTAGGATTGTAGGATGTCCTGCAGTTCATGTAAATTCAGATGTTTGCATATACGTCTCATCTTTATTAGAAATTGCATTCCTAAGTCCCTGGATCAGTTCTGTTCTGTATTTCTCAGGCTGGTGTGACAGACTATGTCCTTTGCCTTGTTCCTTTTGAAAAAATTGGTGATCTGAACATGGTGGGATTGAAGAATAATCTGTTAATCCAGCCTTTGAGAGACACTGCTGAAATGTTCTCTGAAGTATATTTGTGTATTTATATATATTAACAGAGGTAAAAAGTGTGGCAAAGTCTGTTTTACAGTGGAAAAACGGAGCAAAGCTTGAGCTTCTGTCTTCCTCTGAATTAAAAATCTGGGGTTATTTTTGTTGACTGTGATACCTGGTAAATGGCAGGGGTTTTTTGTTCTATAAATGTGGTTTTTATTGCTTGAGTTAATTCTAATTTTTTTCTTTAAACAGGATATTTCTGCTCAAGAAAGCAATATATTAGGGGCGTTCTGTGATATGAATGTAAGTTGTCCACTTCTAGGTGCACATTTCCTTGCAACTTAAAATAACCCAAATTATTAAAATCGTTCCTCTACATGGATTTGTGTTACACTTACATAGCTTTATGAATTTCCTGTATGTCTGAATGATCTGGTATTGATTCTTCTCCTGTGTTTTGAACCTTTCTAGGATGTAGAAGTACCCTTGCACTTGCTCCGTTATGTTTGTCTGTTTTGTGGAAAAAACGGCCTTTCCCTCATGAAGGATTGTTTTGAGTACGGAACCCCCGAGACGCTGCCGTTTCTCATAGCACATGCATTTATCACAGTGGTGTCTAATGTGAGTATCCCTTCCAGCTCCTCCACTTGAACACAAAAAAAGAAAAGGAATCTCAAGTCTGCAAGAACTCTGTGGGATCGGGGAGGGATAAAAAGGCTGTAAATTTTCCATGTTGGGAATGAGGTTTATTCATGCAGAGCATTTAGTTATCCAAACCCTCTGCATCTCCTGGCAGCACACAAGCAATTTTCCAAGTTGTACCTAGATAGGAAGATTGTAACAGCCCCAAAGATACTTCAAAGAATGTTGTCAGAGGCCATTTCTGTCCCTGAAATTGTGCTGTGGAAGTGGTTTTAGTTTCTTCAGGGTATTTAACTTCCTAGCCTTTCCCTATGAGGCACAAAGCAAAAGCCTGTGGATTTTTTTTTCTCTTCAATTTCCTGTGATTTTATACTATTATATACATTTGCAGCACAGAGGTATTAATTTTTTTCCCACTTAGTTTTAGAATGCATATCCTCCATCAGTTCTGCATTTTGAAATTACAGGGATTTTTGACTGGCAGAATTATGAATTGATTTTAGTGGAGATTTGAAGGAGATTGGTGATAAAAATAAAACCCAGTCCTTGAAGAAGGACATATGAAGACTTAGTGTAATGTTGGGATAGAAGTTGTGATTTGTCTTGTGGATGGGCAAAAAGAAAACCAGAAGTTTGTTATACCTTGTACAAAGTGAGTTTGACATGATTTTGACGCTGATTGCAATTTGAGATACTTAAAATCAGATCCTTCCTCCCACACATTTTCATTCCTTCCTTGTTGCTGTTACTGCCCAGCCAGGAGGATGTTCTGAGGGAGCCAGTGATTGAAATCCAGCTGGTGTTGGGGGTCTGTATCCCACTCTCCTGCTCCTTTAGGGTGCTGATTCCTCACTTGCAGGTCAGAGAACAAATGGGCAAGGCCATGATCTGCTCCATCCTTTCCAGCCTGCCCAGGAGCTTTGGTGCAGCAGCTCTCCATGTTTGGTTGTGAGATGTGTGCTCAATTTGTGAGATCTGTTCTCTGCTGGCTCTTTTTGTCTGAGCTGATGAGTTCTTCGTCTCCAGCTGCTGTCAGCACAGTCCTCATCAAACCATCTGCTGGAAATGTGTGCTCTTGGAGCTTACTCGGGTTCACAAGGAAAATTTGGTCATGGAACCAAACATTTTTGCAGTTTTGTTTTGTGAGAAGGGGCAAAACTCTTGAACAATGAGTGGCAGCTCCCTGTGACAGCAGGATGTTTTAAACCAGCATTCTGACTGCAAATCCCATTTCCTGGGTATCGTGTATCAGTGAAACTGCCTTTCTTCTGTGTCCTTTTTGGAAGTCTTTATTTTTCTCTACTTAAATTGTTTATTTTCTTTAATCTTAATGATGTGCCCTATTCCAAAATCCTTCTCAGCAAAGTTTCTGCTTTCAGATACTTACCTGGCAACTTTGCATTTTTCTTTGGTTCTAGTAGGTAACCCAAGCTGGCTCTTGCAGCAGTTTTAAATGACTTTTATGGCTAAACCTGTCAGATAAAATTAAATTCAACCCAAATCATAACCAAAAGTACTGTTCCTTCAGCCTCTTCCAGCATTGCAGCTTTTCCCATTCAACAGGTATCTTTCTTTTGAACTGTTTGGCTTTGCTGACAAATCTGTGTGAGTTGAGGAAAACTGTTTAAAAATTATATTTAGGTTTTATTTGTATGTGTCAGCTCACTACAGGAAGTATAAGAAAGTATTCTAGGTGTAATGTTGTTTATTCATCCACTTGCTGCATTTTTGTATCACTCAGTGTACTTGGAAGCACTGTTGCTCTCTTCCAAATGCAGTAGATTTTTTACAGCCAAATGAAGCAGCTAATTTTTTTGACAAAATGTATTTTACCATGCCAATATTTAAAAAAAAAAGTGTTTCTCCATCTCTATAATGATGCATGAACTTAGGATTTTGATATAATGTTTCTCTTTCCTGTTTGTTTTTTACATCATTTTACTGTATAATTCATAGAACTTAGGTAAATATTAAGAAATGTTTCTGATTATGAACCAATACACCACTAAAAGAAAAAGAATCATTCACAAAACTGAACAAGATATTGGTGGTCTCAGCAAGAACTCTGCTAATCTCACTTGGTTTTATCCCAACACATTTGATTTTATGGGATGTAGAGATATTTATTCAGTAATAGCTCTGCAGTGTCACTTGTTCCCAATGTGGAAAGCCAGTCCTGTGTGTAGTAACCCTTAAATACATTTTCACAGCTGTAGTAACTCTTGAGAATGGCAGGTAAGTAGCCATTCTTGTAAAGATTCCTTGAAATATCTGTGCTGGAATTGTGTTTCAGGTCTGTAAGATAAAGGAGTTCTTTAGCCACTGTCCTCTAGAATTTATTTACCTCTGATAAAGAGCAAATAATAGGAAAACAACTCTCTGAAACTTGAGAACAGAACAGATGCAGTGAATACTTGGTCTTAAAAGCAGGTGGAAGCAAAAAGTGATGTAATTTTATTTTCTGTCATTTTACAGATGCTAGTTGATGTAATTTTATATGTTATTTTATGTCATTTAAACAATTTAGTATGCAAATGTGAGTCCACATTCAACATCACAGTTTCATTTGTAACATGTGAAATGATGCCTTAATTGAATTCCGAGGCTGAAGGTTGTGTGTAATGCAAGTTTACAGATGCATGATTTCAGCTGAGGAGTTTGAATTAATACAGAGTGAAGATTACTATGAACAGTGAAAAGTGAAAGCTAGAAAAACAAAATGATAAAAACATTTCATACTTTTGTTTCACAGAGAAATGCATTTTCTTTGGTGTTTCATACTGTATTTGAAGCAGAGTACATGGTGTTAAAAATCAAATTTTGTAATCACAGTAATATCTTGGTCGTTCCTACAATTCCTTGTCAAAATGTTATTTAATTCCTGTTTCTAGAACAAGCATCTTCTAGTGACACTTTGTATCTTTGGAATGTTACCATTTTTTTTTCCTTCTTGAGGCTGCCAGTTGGATCAGAAGCTTATTCCAAGTGTGGTCTTTTTTTTTGCAATGGGAAGATTTGGCCGGTTTGTCTTGTAAAGTAGGTTATATTGTTACTGTGCAGTGCTTGTTGCCTTGTAAAAAGTAAGCCTGCAAATACTTTTGTCAGAACTGACTCAAAAAGTTCCTTAGCAGATGCTGGAAATGTTGAAAAGAAACCTGTGAGAAGTTTGATTGCAGCCTAATATTTTTCTCTCCTGTCAAGAAGGAATATATACGTTTTCTGCATATGGAATTGAGTCCTTAGGCAGAATTTCTTGCATCAGCTGCAAAGCTGAAATTCTTTTAAGAGCAGAGCTGGGGATGCAGAGGGCCCTGAGTGAGTGACAGGGTTGCTTTTCACAATGGCTGTGCATGCACATGATTAAATTTACGTGGGCAGGAGCAGCAGCTGCTGCTGCTTCATCTGTGCTCCATCCCTTACCTGGCAGGGAGTAACAGGTTTAACAGGCTCCCAATTCCTTTTTGAAATGCAGATGCCACTTCTGACTTTGCCTCTGGAAGTCTTTGGTTGGTGCTTTTCCTCACAGCAGTGCTAAGTAGCTGTTTCAGGGTTGTGGTTCTTTTTTTTTTTTTTTTTTTTCCCTGTGTTCAGTTTTGCAAAGGTGGTAAAGGCAGAATGGTAAATATGAGAAATGCAAATAGGTGGTAAAAAACTGTGGTTAATCACTGCTTGTAAAATATCTTCTCTTATAGGCTATGTAAGCCCTAAGAAGCAAAACAACACAAGTCAAACAGTGTTACTTGATTTAGGAGTGATCTGCAAGGAATTGAAAGAATGTAAACTTTTAAAGAAAAAGGAAAAAAAAAAAAACCCACAAGGCTAAGTAGCATTTTTCCTACTGAAGAAATTACAGAAAATACAAAATGAGACACCTGGCCAGTATGATACTATTTAAACAAAGTCTGTATTTTCCAGCTGACTAGCAGGAAAGGTGCAAATCCCCTTATATGTTAAAAAAGCATTCCTCAGATAACAGTTCGGAAAATCAGAAAATTAAGAAGTTGAACAAAAACCACCAAGAAAACCTTTTTTTGAAGTGGAGTTGCATGTGCAAATGTATCAACAGTATTTCAGTTTTTTTACCATTCTCTTTAAATGTCATTAATAAAATCTTTATCTATGTTTTTGCATTCTAGATCAGAATATGGCTCCACATCCCTGCTGTCATGCAGCACATTATACCGTTTAGGACTTACGTTATCAGGTAAATTTTTATTTTAAGAATTTTTATTGTGGGACTTTTTGACAGCACCTAGTCTTAATTGCAGCTGATAGTTTTAATTGTACAGGTTGTTGCTCTGACTATCATTTCAACAAGGAGGGTGAAGGTAATGTTTGGAGTTAGTTTGGGCAGCTCCTTGCATCTGATTTCAGTATCAATCAGATCAGTCTTGTTAAGAACATTCTGAGTGTGACATCCAGCCCCACTCTGACATGTTGGGTCAGGTCCAGTTGTACTCCAGTCTCCCTCACTGTGATATCTTCATAAAACTGTACATCAAGTTTGCAGTGATGTGCTCTAAGTAGAAGAGCATCTGCAGTCACTGAGATTTCAGACCCTGAGTTTGAACACAGCTTCACATTCTGATGTTCTGCATTTCCAGCTGGCAGGAATTGAAGTGTGATCAAAAGTCTACTCGCACTTTTATGTAGCTAAATATATCCAGTCCCAAAGATTTTCTTTATATCAAGCTGTCTATCATACAGTGAAAATAACACTTTCAAATTGAAGTACTTGTAAGGGTATTTAATTATACAAGCAATTTGTTTTTATTGGCTTTCTCAGGACAGTAGAAACATTTCAGTGAGCTGCTGATGAAATTATCTGTGTGTGTATCTGCCTGGAGGTGGAGGGGTGTGGTCACACCTAATTCCAGTGGCCCAACATTAAATTTTCCCGGTGCAGGCCACTGCTTTTGCATAGACCCACAGCTCCTCCAAGGCTCTGGGTTTCCTCTAACTGTAATATTCTAAATGTGCTTATACTGCTCATAGCAAAAAATGTGCCTTTACACATTATTCTGTCTTAACTATACCAGTATAAAATAACACTCAACAAAAATAATTACATTGGCAACAAGCAGGTTCCCTGAACAATGAGACTGGGAATTGTTTCGTATTTTAAATGGTCTGGTTGACTGTAAAAATTTAAGTACTGACTTGGCTGTCAATGTGTTTTGCTGTACTGTGGTTTCTACTAAAATGATACCAGCAGTGAGAGGAGTATTTTGATCTTTTATTAAAACACATCACTCTTGAGTTACAGTCCAGCCATGTGCACTCCTTTAATGCTGATGTACTATCTTTGAAATCTTCCAAAGGTAATTATTAATCATGAGGCAGTCAAGAGAGGGCAGGCAGAGGATTTTCAAGTGCTTGTCTCTGTACATATTCCATTAATGGTTGTTGGTGTACCTGGGAATTCACTGATGAGCTTTTCCTGTCTTCTCGCAATGTATGGAAATGAAAAAGAGCATTGAAGGATCAGCAATTAAAGCTTGGTTGATAATAGGGAAGACAGAATAACATATCCTGTAGTTTTGTCTGGTAATCCTTGCTTGTCGTCCTGTAATGCTTAAAACATTTCTGTTTTATAACTGTAGGTGCAGCTGGGGTCACTGAAATGCATAGAAGATTTTTTGTGGGGGATTTTCTCGTGTCTTCCTCTTTATTCATTAGAATATTTGATTTGAAATGTGATTTGTCAGTATCTTCTTGCCCTAAATAATGCCCTTGATGTCTGTTTGTAGAATATACAGTAGGCTGACATCAATCAGAAGGGTAACATTTGACACAGGATACATCTATGGAAAAGCCAGCTTAGAGCATGAAGGTGATGTTCTCCCAGTTTTTATTTTTCACAGCTGAATCCTGATGGATGTGAGGTTTCTCAGTGTTAGGAAATCCAGAGCTTTTTTAGTCAAGATTCACTTACAGAGTGGGACTGAAGCTTGGAAGTCATATAGCAAAAATAACCTCAAGTGCTGTACCTTCATGTGGGACAGAAGTGAACACAGATGCCTTCAGGGAAAGATGACTTTCTTGATGGATGCAGCTCACCCCACGTGGCTGTCAAACTTACAGATCTTGGCTTAGCAGCTTAGGTCTCTGGGTCTTCATCTGCTTTTACTTCAGGAAAAAGACACAAAAAAAGGGACACAATCCTGGGCACAGCAGCACAGCACCTTTTAAAGAAACCCTGCAGAGCTTCTGCTGCCCTGCAGACAACGAGGCTTTGGAGAGGGCTTTAGTCTAGAACGAGCTCCTGGGGCTCTGATTTAGTTCCAATTGCTGCTCCTGTAGATTCCTTGCAGGAAGTGCAGTTTGCAGGGCTGAGCAGCAAGAGAGATCACCTGACTGGCATCTCAGCAGCACTTTTTATCAGCTGAGGTTACCCTTTATGTTATGGTTATTTTTATAAGGAGTGGATGAAGGAAACAGCAAAGTGTGTATTAGTAGAGAGGAGACCTCTGGAATTCCCAGAGATCCTGAACACAATTCCATCATTATTGCTGCTGCTAGAAAAAGAGGAATAAATGCTATTTTCTGCCTGGCCAATGGAGCATAGGCATTTACATCTTGCTTCTGAAGGGCCTGTGTTTTTAAGAAGTTTAGGAAAGAAATAAAGAATTAAATTAAAAATTACATGAAGTAAAATTTATATCTTTCAGTAAGGAAGGAAAGTGATTTTGACCTCCTCTGGAGGAAGCTCTTACTGATGCTAATACCTTAGAATTCTGCATTTAAAGTTGAAAACTTCTCACTAAATGAGGCTTCCAAAAGTGACTCAAGAAAATAAGTCCTGACTTACTGCAGTTATAAAAGAGGGTGGTTTGATGAAGTCTCTTTATGAACAAAGACATGGGTTCCATCTGTCTTCTGCCTCAAGATCAGAGATGAGAGATGCTCTGTAGGGTTCTAGATCCTGAATGTCTCTGGGGTGCAGGAGCTCAGCAGTGATGTCTTGAGGACAGTGTTTTTTCAGTGGTGAGACTGTTGAAGGTGCCATGGAGAGTTGTGTCCTGTAGAAAGTGCAGCAGTAGCACTGACCAGGAGCATATTTTGTTCTACCCCATTAAAGGACCCATCTATTTCTCCCTTCTCCCTGTCTCCTGCTTGAAGATGGATCTGGAGACATTTTTTGTGAAGGATTCCTGTCTCTGCCCCAGTTAGGCAGAAGCAGAACAATCTCTGCTGGAGCACATTGAGAGGAAATTCCAAGTGGCAGTGGCACAGGGCACACACAGCACTGGTGTATGCAGAGAAGTGGAAGCTCCACACAATTCTGATCCATGATGCTTCCCATAGAAAATGCAGCTGAAAGAGTTCAAATTACTCTCCTGTTAAAATACTCATCTTGAGATGGGTTTTATGGGAGTACTCAAAACCACTCTTGCTACTGCATGTCATGAAAACCTCTTGTAATGAGTCTCTAAGGTTTTAATCACAAAAAATACTTGCTTCCTCCAAAACATCTGAATATTTAAAGTAAAAAAGAATAGATAAGTCAGAAGATAACAACCAGACATTTCAGGAGAACTGACTCATTCTGCTGGATGCCCTTTTGCAGCTGTGGTCCAAAGGAGTCAGATTAAGGGAAAAAAAGATGATTTCACAGCTGAGTAGCTGAAGTCCTGAAGCATAAGATATGATTGTAAGCATTACATTAGCATGGAGCTGCATGTTTGAAACTGAACTCTCTCTGTCCCCAAATACAGCAAAGTGAAATAATTTAATGAGGTTAAAACTGATATTTAAAAAAATTAAATGTAGATACTGTTTATTAATTGCTTGTTTTAAGTGTGCTAGGCTGTCAGGACAGATCTTATAAAATGTGGAGTATCCTTTCTGCAGATGTATAAAAAAGTTACATTTTATTCTGAAAGTCTCATTTAGGCAAAAACTCCAGATTAAACAGATTACACAGGTCCTGGCATATCATTCATCTCTTCCTTGAAGATTTAATGCTTATCAGACTCAAAAAGATAAAAATGTAGGAATTAAAAAAATAATGAAGGACAGAATGGAAGCTATTATTAAGCCATTATATGAGTCAGTCACACATTCACATTTCTATACTGTCTATACAGTTCTGATCCTTCCATCCTGCACATTTTAACAGAACTACCTCTGTGGTGGGAAGGGTGACAAAGAAGGTGGCAATAAAAAATTTACATTGAGAGGAGGAGAGTCTAGGAGGGTTTTTTTTTTGTTTTTTTTTTTGACAGGGCAATTCATATCATGTATGAATGATACGAAGATAACAAGTAGGAAATGGTAATTCACAGGTTTTTAAAAACAAGGAATGGAGAACCTGCCACCCAATTGTCAGGTTGCAGATGGAAGAAGTGAAAGGAGTTTGTTTTTCACTCAGGCATAATTGTCAAACTGACTGGCACAGGTTAATGAGAAAGCCAAAAGTATAAATAGAAAGAGATAAATGAATTCACAGTAGTAGATAGGTTCATCCATTTTTTTATACATGGGATAAATCTTTAATCCACTCTTAGAGTGGCTATTTTGGGTTAAATAGACCTTTCTCTGGCTTCACTGTTCTCACATGAGGCAGTGCAGCAAATTTACAGGTAGTTAGTGTAGGGGAAGATGTGAGTTAATTGCCAGTGCTAGGTAAAGATCTCTTTTTTATTAATAGTAATGTTATACCTCTAAAAACATAAAATGTTACTGATGCAGACAGGTTTAGGCCATTCCATCTTTCCACAGTAAAAAAGGTGTGGCCTACTCTGCAAGTTTCTATGGTTTTAATCTTTGTAGTAAAGATATGATCATGTTTGATTTATGACCAGTGTAGTAGTGCCAGTAAATTTTCTAGTGTTGGCTGCAGTTACACTTCTAAAGAGAAGTTTGCCATCTTCTGCTTCTTTTTAGGTTAGAAAACCCTGTTGTGTTAAAAATGGTGTGGTGGCAAGTGCTCTGTTCTCTGTAGCTTTCTTTAGGGCCTTGGCAAAACAGAAGACACTGTTCAAGTACTTCTGTAGTTATTAAAAAGCACCTACAGCATGGTTTCACTTATTATAAAGCACAGGTTTTTTTTGAAAATACACTCAATATTACAACACAGAAAATATGACACGAGTCTGATTCAGGTTCAAAATGTGGATGTAATGTGAATTGCATAAATGAAAGTAGGTTTAGACTGATAATGTTGCATTAAAATAAGAAATGTACTCTTTTATAAACTATATTAATGTAGGTACTTCACCAAACTTTGTAGTGTGAGGAAGATTTCAGGTCCATGTCCTGTTACAGAAGTGGAGTGAAGCCACCAAAGCACCCTTCCTTTATATAGGTGTTTCCATCCCCCTGCTCAGTGCATGCAAACACACATCTGTTCTTTGTAAAATCAGAGAGTTCATGTGATGTGTTTGGACATGTCTGAAATTTTTAGAAATACTTCACCAAACTATTGTCTGACTTGATGGAAATTATGGACACAGAAAAGCTCTGGGAACCAGGCCTGATGAGAGTTTGCATATAAAAATGGGGAGATGAAAGTTGGTCTGATATTGCTGAGAATCATAGAATCAGTAAGGTTGGAAAACACCCCTAAGATGGAGTCCAGCCTTTAACCCAGCACTGCTGTGTTCACCACTAAGCCATGTCCTCAGGTGCCACTTCTGCCCTTTTTTTGAACACTTCCAAGGATGGCAACTCCAAAATTTCTGTGATTGGGTGTGGGAGCTCTTATGGTCTCATTTCATTCACTGCCTCTCCCATAAAAGAAATCCTCAATATTTAACTTGCTATTGGCACAGTTGGACAGAGATGCTGGATGTCCCTTTGTCAATAGGGAGGGCATACATGGAGGGTGGCTGGAACACAAACTCTGTCATCACTATTTGCTGATGACAAATCACCTCATTTGCTAATCACAAATGATTGTTTGGTAACACAGGCCAGGACATTTTCCCTCAGAGTGTAACTGCCCTCACCTATCTGCAGGTTAAAGGCAGGTCACTGGTCTGCTCTGCTCATTCATTTTTAAATGAATGTTCCCTTTCCATCCCTACTTCTGGTTAGAGCTCATAGCACAGGAGCAGCATTTACTTGCCAGGATTTGATTTCCAGTGCTCGACACGAGAAGACAAATTTCACAACCTGGAATGGTCCTTCTTTTGTCCTGCTGTTACTGATCTGTGATTCCTGTCATACATCTCCAGTCTCTGGGACTATTTGCACTGAAGTCTCTTTTCTCTGTTTGACAGTGTTAAGTATCATTTAAGTGTGTTTATTTTAAGGTCTCTACACAAGAGCTGTGAAAAAGAACCATCATCTAAATAAGAATCAGGGCCTCTAGTTTTGCTTTTGAAAAAAAATGTACCGATGTTTATATGATGTAAATGCAAAGGAATGGTGCATAAATCTGGTTAAGTGTAGTTTAATATCTCATGTGTTTTTTAAAACATTCATGCATCTATTTGGCCGGTCTCCAAGGACAGATCCAGTCTTAGGCTGTCAAACAAATGGATTTTTAACGCATTTCTG
This sequence comes from Aegithalos caudatus, assembly GCA_013389925.1. Lineage (NCBI taxonomy): Eukaryota > Metazoa > Chordata > Aves > Passeriformes > Aegithalidae > Aegithalos > Aegithalos caudatus. The sequence goes on along the minus strand of WEIU01001089.1, from coordinate 1,204,317 downwards.
TGTAGTTAAATCTAGTTTGGATGTAGCTGAAACTTCAAAACGCTGAAGTACAGCAGAAAAAATTAATTATGCTAACTTTGTATGCATGTACCTTTCACTCTGCCATCTTTAATGGCATCAAAATAAGCTCAGGAAAGCTTGTTTCTAAACATTTTTCTGTTACACGTTCAGTTAGAAGAAATTCTCAGTTGTGTTGGTGTTTTGTATGTGAACTTTACAGGCATTTCACTGCAGATTCTCTGTATATTGGTCTTGCTTAGGTAAGGCTGAGGTTCCCCCAGGTTCCATACATGAGTTTTGTAAGTAATTCTTTCTTCTGCCTTGCATTTGCAGAGAGTATTTGTATTGCAATCATTGTGCAGGATTAGTGACTGCAAGAGAAAAGACTTAAGCTGTTCAAAATTCTTTAGCAATTTATTTACTTTTAAAAATATTATACGTATTTCTGCTTTTCCTTGGTGTTTTTCATTAATTGTTGCCAACTTTTAATAGTGATATTTTAATACTGAGTGATCTTAGAGCTACTGGAAAGACATCTGTATATACCAAGATGGCTCCAGGACTGTTTTAGTTTGAATCATCCCCTTTTTGTTTTTCTTGCCTTTGTAATTTCTCCCAGGTATTTATGTAAACTGTCAGACCAGGAGTTGCGGCAGAGCGCGGCCCGGAACATGGCAGATCTAATGTGGAGCACAGTGAAAGAACCCTTGGATACAGCCTTGTGTTTTGATAAAGAAAGTCTTGATCTTGCATTCAAATACTTCATGTCACCAACTCTGACAATGAGATTGGCTGGGCTGAGCCAAATAACAGTAAGAACTTTTAAAAAATATCAATTACTTTCACAAAAAACGTTTCTTGTTGCGCTTTATGATTTACAGGCTTGTTTGTGGGGACTTTTTGCTGTGTGAAAGCAGCTGGATCCTCTTACATGCAGCCTTAGGAAATAGCAGACATGATGGTGAGGGCAGGCTTTGCTGGGAGCTGAGTGCAAGTGGTGGCTGTGTTCTGCACCAGATGGAGCTGGCTCACATTACCTGAACAATTCCCGTGCTGAGCACCACCCTCAGAGCTGTGTTTTGTGACAGCTGTGTTGAAATGGAGCCCCTTGCACGGCAGCATTGTTGTTGAGAAAGGCTTTCAATCTGTTTGCATTTTTACCTTTGCAGCATCTTGACCCTGCTGCAATTAGCTGCTGCTTTGTATTGCACAAACCTTGTTTTCTGTTTGTTACGACAGTTTTGAGAGAGAGAGTGTTTCTGCATTAGTTAGCAGAAGGCTGAATTGAAGAGGTGAATACATAAAGCATCAAATAGAAAACAATTAAAACTAAAGAAACCCACATCGTTCCTTTTCCCATGAAAATGCTCCTCATTGCACTGGGGAAGATACATTGGGCATTCTTGATTTGTCATTGCTGCCTGCAGTGGTAGAGCAACAGTCCCACAGGAGGGCAAAAGTGAAGTTTTTTATCCATTGAGCCTGGTCAGTTTTGTGTTTTCCAAACATACGTGGCCTTCTCTCTTGTGGTGATGTGGTGTCACTGAATACAAGCTTACTTGAACATGATTTTGCTTCTCACTATAGTTCTAGATAGAGGTATTTACAATTTAATAAATGGCATTTTAAAGAGACCTGTAAGTACTTTTAATCAGATTATTGCTGGCTTTTAACCAAAGTAAATATTTATTTACGTACAGGTACCTTACTAGATTGTAAAAGGCTGGGAGCTACATCCATGCAGTATAATTGATCTGAAAATCTATTTCCACTTTTGCATAGTTCCAATTACATTAGATTTCAGTTCCTATAAATCCTTTCCTTTGGTTTTATATGATGCTCCTTGTTCAACTACCAGTGTGTGCTTTTTTTGTGTATCCTTGCCAAAACAAAGTCTGAAAATAGGAATTAATCAGCTGCTTTAATTTTTCAGGCATCTAGCTCATTTAAGGGAGTGTGAAGTTGTGTTAAGTAATTTTATGTTTTCACCTGTTGTGGTTGGTAAACACTGTTGTAAAAATGAGAGTTTTTAAATAACAGTCTGGTATTACCAGAAGAAAAATGTTGCAGTATTTTTAGACTTAAACCAATAGTTTTCAGCTTAAAAATAGGATATTGTAAGCTAATTGTATGCTAATAAGTTATCGAGTCTGTGTTTTTTTATGTGAATAGTTTTTAAAACTGCCCTAGAACACTCAGGCAATTTCTTCTTCTTTCTCATTCCAGTCATAGTTTTATTTTTGTTGTTACCTTGTTTCTCTTCCATTTCATCTCTCAGTCACCTGTTGAGATGGTTCAGCTCCAAAATACCTTCTCTGTCTCTTATAGAGAAAATAAAATTTGATTTTCATGTCCTTTGGTGCCTGGGTCTGGAAATGAGCCCAGGGAGATGCTTTTTAGTGCTCAGCTTTCTTTGCTGAAGCCTTTCTACCTTTGTGTCCTCCATAAATGACACTTTGGTGTTGCATCACTTGAGTGTCTGGGAACAGATGCCTTTGTTTCTTACTGTGTTTCATAGATGGTAAAAAATGAAAAAAAGATCTCTTTTCCCTCTGGCATTCAAGGAAACAAAACTTGAAATGAAAAACCTCTTAGGAGGTGAGGTAGAGTAAGGTGTTGCAACACTGTCCATTGTGTGCTATGTCTTGTGCTGCTGTGGCAGAATTCTTAGAGTTTTGTTGACATTATTGTAAAAATGGATTGCAAATCCCAGTCTGAAAAAACAGTCTTTGTCAGAATTGCTTTGGAGAAGGATTTGGTATGGAAGTGTTGATCAGTGATGACCCTGGATTTAAAATTGATGGTGGGAACAGCTCAAGACTCAAACAGTGTTTCTATTATCAGTTTTAAATCCAATATTTAAAATATTTGAGCCCATTCAAAATATTTTAATTTGGAGGTGAATCTTAAGAAAAAACACTGAGCTTCCCTTGTGTTGTCTGACCCAGTTCTAATTTTCACTCCTAAATATGTTTCATTTGGAATTCTCTATTAGTAACCAATCTACTAGTGAATGTGTAGTCAGGCTGTCATGTCTCACCAATTTCATGTTTTCCATTTTGTTTTTTCGAGATGTTTTTTCCCCTGAAAATTGTTGAGGTTGGACACAAATAACTGTCTGTAAAGACTTGAGAAGATCAGTGAATTCACCTGAATTATATAGTGCATGTATTAGGCTTGTTTTAAGAGAGTAAATATTTTGACAAAGCTGTGCAATGAGTTTAATTTTAACTTCAAAAATTCACATTACTATGCCTTTAATTCTTTCTTTTAAATATGCCAAATAAGTTTTATTACATAATTTAAAATATTTTTAAATGTTATATGCATGTAAAGAATTGGATACAGAGCCATTGATGCTGAGGGAAGAAGTGGAAAAGAGATGTAAAACTTTGAACAGGTTTTTTTTCCCCTCTGTAGTGTTTTAAATTTATGAGCTCGGGCATGTTTGAAAGCTTCATTTCCTGTAAAAACACGTGGGTTTTGTATTTTTGTAAACAACACACTTAAAAACATATAAAGTCCTATAAAACTTGTTTAATGTCACTAATACTATTTTGAAATATAAAAATGCCTCACCAAGTATTTGGATAAAATTGTAATTTTTTTCCCTTCCTTTTTCTAACTGTAGAATCAACTTCATACCTTCAATGATGTGTGTAATAATGAGTCATTAGTTTCAGACACAGAAACGTAAGTAGGAACCTTATTCTGAATACTTGAAGTGTTTTGTGTGATTGCAGTTCTTCTCTTTTGTTGCTATGGATTATCCACAGTGGGGGAGCAGTGATAATCTGAGACATTTATTAGAAATATTCTAATCAGGGGGTTAATAAATGGTTTTAAATGGTAACTGTAAAATATTTCTAAATGTTCCTGGGTGGGATTTTTTTTGTATTAATATCTAGAATCGAGGTAAGCTTTAGAAAAACTTAAATATTGAAATAATAAATACCTATAATGGCCCATTATTTCCATGGTGATAAGTAAATAAGAACCAGCTACTTCACATCCAATTCATATAATTTTTGCCATCTTCTCATTTCTCTGGATTATTTGTTTAATCAAGTCTTGTATTACCATCACTGGCTTCCAACCTTGTTAACTTTTCCACCCAGTTTGTGAGGCAATGGTATTGTTGTTTTTTTTCTTCAGAGTCCTTATTTTTATAATTCAGGTGTGTTGAAATTTTCAAGGGGCTCACAAATCTTCAAGAAGATTCACCTGTGGGATTGTATTCCAGCCAGGAAATATATTTATTCACTTCTGTAGTAACTCTAAACTTAACAGTAGAATTGTCAAGAATTTGAATTAAAAATACATATTCTGGTAGTTGAAATAACTGTTCTTGTGAAGTAACTGGCAAAATGTGTAAATTGTAGAATTTTACTCATAATAGACTTTTTAAGTTTCTCCTGGGGGGTGATGTACTCTGTTTATGTTGGAGGCCACAGGCACACACTCTCCAGTGCTTTATTAGTGGGAAGTCTCTCATAGCAGCAGTGTCTTGTTTTTGTCTGATACTTTTATTACAAATTTCATTTTAAAACTTTTTGAAATCTTGCGTCAGTCATGACCACAATTCTGGAGATTTCATGTAAAAAGCACCTTAGATGTTTGAAGAGAAATTCCTGGGAATGTGTTGCTGTTTTAAACATAAAGAACCAGAATCCAGGGCACTCTTGCTTCTGTGGAGATATGGAAATACCTTGGGAATAAGAAATAAATAGTAAATACCGCAGGAGGGGAACATGTTGGGAATGTGAGCTCAGCTGGGGGGTTTCCTACACTGTGCTCCCAGTTCATGGTGTGTTGTTACACTGGGACTGACAAAATTTATCCAGTTCTTCTTCCCTCACACTGAAAATCTGAAGTAGGAGTTGTTTCTAGGTTGTAGTAACATTAACAAGTGATTGTGCCAGTTAAACCTAATACAAAGCTGATTTTCTGTGTCAAATGTAAAAAAGAAGTTGTGAATGTGGAAAAAGGAGAAGAGTGGTTAAATTTCCCTGCAGAAGTGCAGATGTACTCTGCAAGAGCATCAGAGTTATTTTAAAGCTGAAGGAAATTGTCAGATTCTCCTTTGGGATATTACTTTCTTGGCAGGGGCATCTGTAAACAGGCTGTCATTTGAAAGGAATGCAGCACGAACAGAAAACCTTCTTTTCCACCTTTGTAGTATGTGATTTTTAAAAAAATCAGAATTCCAGTTGTTCTGGTGTTTTACCTGAAAGGTTGGTTGCAAATCAGTATCAAGCATTGCTGCTTATCTTGAGATATCTTGTGGAATCACTGATGTCTTCCAGCCAAATAATCAGAAAGGGCTGGAGCAGAAGGATGGGGAAAACATCTCACTTGTCCAGTTTGTTCAGTACAAAGCTTCCCTCTCATTACAGACTCTGCTCATGAGAAATTTTTGGATGAAAAGGCACTTAGGGAGTTGGCAGTGGCTGAATGAGCAGCAAAAGGAAAGCTTTTCATTCCTGTGTTCTTTCCTTAGCAGAGAAAGGAAGTCTTAAGTTTTATTTTGTACCTTTGTAGATCTGTACCTCTGCAGATTTGCCAAAAGAAGATGTTCTGCATTGTGTCTGGTCATCCCCATTATATGTTTTGACTTTTCCAGATGCGTTTGGAACTGTCAACCTTTGGGATTTCTCCTTCTGTATCTTGATAAGGTGGGTTTGCGGGAGGTACCTTTAAAAAAACCAACCCAGCTTTCAGTTAGTCCTGGCTCTTCCTCGTTCAGAATTAATATCAGGATTTTTAGCAAATATTTTGCAACAGTAGCTTCCCACCTTTATCCTGAGCACTGCAGTTTTTCCATGGTAAGACAAGCTAAAGCATCTTCTGTCTGTGAAAACACTGGATTTCACCAATTGCACTTGGAAGCAGCAGAAAGCTGAGACAGAGGGCTCTGTTTTGTAGCTGTAGGTATTTGTGTGGCTTTTGAGATTTCCTTTCCCTGTCTTCTCAAGGGTTGAGGCTTTGTGGTGACCGAAGATGTGCGTGGTCCAGATGTTGGCAATGTCTCAACTGCTCAACTTCATCATACCCCTCAGAGATGGACTTTTAATTTAGCTGTTCCTGTCTCTAAAGATAGAATCAAATTCTTTGCAATCTGAGGTACTGAGGAGTGTGAAATCTACTGAAGCTAAAAATAACAAACCTGAACAGAGCAGTCTCAGTGTCTTTGAATAAATGATTCCTGCAACTGTTTTGCTGATGTCACTTAGTGAGAAATGATGATGCTTTTCAGGAAGTGAAAGATACCCTTTTTTTGGTGTTACTTGGACCACAAGAGGAAAAAGTGTTGGTCTTTCTTTAGTGAGGATGCTGTCAGCTTCTGGCAATAACATGTGTAAAGAGAGATTTTGTTTTGCTCTTCACTTGGCAGGCAGCCAAGTATTCGGGTTTCAGGTTCCAGGTTGACACTGAGGGAACTTCCTGACTTGTTTAAAAACCTTGATTACCCTCCCTTCAAAAGCTTCCTACTGAGCAATTTCAGGTGTCCAAAATTCCTTTCACCTGTGAACAGAAAGAACTGGATTATTTCTTCTCCTTTCTTTCCCTCTTTATCCTTATTTATTGAGATACTGAACTGCAAATTCTGTGTTGCTTTTCCCCTTCACTGCAGTTTCTTATGTTAACTCTTCCTTCCTCAGTTTTTGTCTAAGCTTACTGACTTGAGTTTCTGGCAGCATTATTTAAACACCTCTTCTCCTCTCTACCAAATTCCAGGGATCTTTTCAGATTTTCTCAAGAAAAAGAAAAAGAAAAAAAGTGAATTTTTTCACTCAGCTCACTAATGTTTCTTTCTTGTGGCCCACACAGCAGTTAAACAAATATTCCAGATGATGTCAGAGTGGTGGTTTCAGCGCCTGCAGAGCATCAAAGAGGAAAATTGATGCTCAGAAGCAAAACCATGTGCTTGAATGTGTGTTGGGAAGGTGCCTTCTGTATCCTCTTTGCATTTCTGATCCTAAATAGTTGAGATCAGGGTTTCACATCTGTTGTTGTGTTGTAGATCCTATTTCAGTGATGTTGTCAAGAGGTGTTAGTGTTCCTCCCTTGCAAGCTGCCAGTTACAGAGCTGCATTTTTTCCTTGGAGCTTTTATGTTCTGGTTTTCAGTGACGTTGAGGACTCACTGTTGTCTTTCATCCAGCTCTGAGCTGGTGTGTTTTCCTAGCTTTGTGGGGAATTGACTGATTGAATGAATAAAGTTTTCTTTGACGGGGGTTGCTTTGCTGTGGGGATTTGTTCCTGGATTTGGGTCATCATGTGGGTACCAAGTATTGCTCCACAACCTTAGATTAAAATGTTTCCAGGACTTTAACCCAGTCCTTTCATAGAGAGGTGTTCTTTGACCTACCAGGAAAATGCAGAAACTGGAGGATAAGAATGAACAAAACTCAGTGCAGTTCCAAACATCAGGTTATATCACCAACTGCTCAGTCCCCCCTCTCTTCCTTGTAGTCTCATGGACTGCCTGAGGAAACTCACGTCAAAAGTGCTTGAATTTCATTTCTTGGATGTAAACCAGTTATTTTTGACAGACATGAATTATCAGTGAGCTCACATAAAAAATTCTAGGGAGAAATGGAGTAAGTGTTATGTACATTTCCAGTGTGAGAGAGATTTAGAGACAAAAGAGAGTAGCTGCTACCTTTGCTTTTTATTCTCTTCTCCCTCAGCCACAACAAAAAGCCATGGAGAGTATCAAGTTCTTTAAATGACTTTTCCTTTTGCTATCCAATTATTATATCCACAATAAACAGCTAATATGTGTAACTAACTCCCAAGGTGAATTTTCTTACACCTAAAGTCTGTCTGATTTGGATACCTAATTTGTAAAACCATTCCTTGTGCTGCTACTTTGATGTGAGAGGGAAAAGCATATCTATGCTTTGATCATAATGCATGATCTTCACTCTCACCATTTCCTTTAATACAAAAGAGTAAATTTTTTCAGGAAAACCTTTGTTGAAATGGAAGTGTTCAGGAAAGAAGACAGACACCCTTCATTTACACTGGAAGTAGTGTTTTTTGGTGACTCCTTGAATCTGATACTGTAAATATATTCCTTAGTAAATCAGAGAACAAAACACTTTGTGGGAGTAATAACTTGATCATTTAAAAAGGTACTGATTGCTGTGCCTTCAGCCAATTTTTCTGGGAGGAACAGTTCTCTCTGGGAAGCACAAGGGCTTCATTCTGCCTTGCACAAGGATCCTCTTGTTTTTGGTCACCCTAACAAATCCATATCAAATGCACATTTACCTTCAGAAATCTGAGATGTTGTTTCACCAGAGCTGAGCTCACCAGAAGGATAAAGAGTTTGTTGCTGCTGAGAATACATCCATTAAAAAAGGCATTCCTTCAAAAGAATTATCTGTGGTTTTTCAGAATAAACATGGTGTGAATTAGAGACAGAGAAACTACCATGGTAATTTAATAAAATGTGAAGGAACTCACTCTAGAGGAGAGCTTTTGTTCTTTCTTTTGGAGTGGTTAAAATGCAACATATGACTGGATACAAAGCCTAATGGATATTGTGCCATGAGCAGGAGGGTTTGGATACAGAGGCCCCCTGGCCAGTGAGCCTAGCAGTGCTTTTATTTATCTGGGATTCTTTCTCAAAGCTACAGGTTGAAAAATTCAGATGCGAGAGGAAAGGAAAGGTCTTACTTCAGACTTTGTTAGACAGAAATCCTGGCTGGGTCAGAAATGTGCATATGCCAGAGTTTGGTTTGGGTGGGCATTTTTTGGGTGTCAGGGATAGTTGGGTTTGGTTTTGAAATGAGGCTGTGGGAAGTTAAGGACATGTTGGATTCATGGAACAGTTGTAGCTTATCTTTTCAATCCCTGTTTGAACAGGTCCTCTGTCAAACTGACTTTACAGTGTGAAACTCATTTATTGATAAGCCATAAATAATAACTGTTGGCAAACATTTGTACTTTGCAGGCCAGTCATTACTTAAACGTTATGGGACATTATCTTCGAGCAGTGTGAGAATATTTGATCCCCCATGTCCTGGGATTAGAAGAGAACAGTCTAGAAATGATGTGGAGTAACAGGAACTTTTGTCCTTGAGTTCAACCATGAGGATCAGGCAATTGAAAACAATTGGAGCACTGGCAGTGTGCCCCTGAATAGTGAATCCTGCTTGGAAAACTTACAAAGGCAATCTCTTTTTATCTAAAGAATCCTGTTTCCTTCTTGAGGATGATAAAGATTGGCAATCCTGGATTTTTAAGAGTGACCACAAATGTGACATGGGGAGAAGTGATAAAAATAACTCTTCCTCAAGTCCTCTAAGACACCCTGTCCCTCCATCCTCTGCTCCCTGTGTAACAGAGCACTGTTATTCCAGGGCCATTTAAACCAAAAGCTGGGTTTTAAAGACTCTGATGTCCTGTAATTGCTTCTGGTGCCAAAATCAGGGTAAACAAACATTTGCTTGAAGAGAAGGAATAAAAAGGAGCTTATGCACTGCTTTTCAGACAGGGCAGTGCTTTCTGGAAGTTCAGCTTTTGTTTTGGAAAACTCCTTTTCCTTGTCCTGGTCAGTTTGAATATTTGCTTAAGGAATGGCAGTGGGTAAAGTTCCCTGTTGGTATGGATGGGCTGAATGAGAATTTGGAAGTATCTGTGTGCTGCATGTATGTATGTATGTAAGTATGTATGTGTAAGTATGACCATGGCAGACAGAGTTTGGGAGAGTTGCTATTTGTTTAAGAGAATCTAAAAATATATCCATGGCTTCCTTAAGAAAATATTTTCTGTCACTCCACCTTCAACTACATTTCAATATTTGTAGAATTTCATGATAAACTTGGATTAAATAGCAGTGTCAAAATCTTACCTGTGAGGTCTTTGGAATTGTTTGCATGTGATCTGTTGAACATTAACTTATAAAATTAGTAGAATTATTGGTTAGGTTTGCTGATGGTCCAGAGGGGAAATGTTGATATTTGGCATTAGTCTTCCAGCTAAAGAAAAAAAATATGGAAATCATTTGCTTCCTGCTTGGAAAAATGAACATTGACTATGGTTTGTGTTCAGAAGGTTTTTGTGCCCTCACTACAACAGCAGATATCAACTTGCAGGATGTGCTGTGCTTGAGAAGAGCACAGAGTAAATGTTACAGGCAGATCATTTTATGTTTCCACTCTTTTTTCGTCTCCAGGTCAATTGCAAAAGAACTTGCAGACTGGCTTATCAGCAACAATGTAGTTGAGCACATTTTTGGACCAAATTTACATATTGAGGTTTGTATTCAATTATTATTAATTTGGTATAAACATGGAGCATTAACTTGTTCTAGTAAATCTTTCCTCACTCTGTTCTTTCTTTGCAGATCATCAAACAGTGCCAAGTGATTCTGAATTTTCTTGCAGCTGAAGGGAGACTTAGTACTCAACATATAGACTGTATTTGGGCTGCTGCACAGGTATATATTCAATTTTTATAATTGCAGGAGTGGTGAAAGACAAAACAGAAGTTAAGTTGATTTTGTTTCACATTCTTAAAGTTGAAGTTTTTGTTTTTTCTTTTTGCTGCTTGAGCATTTTGCTGACCAAAATGTCAAGTTAGGTAACTGCCACAGTTACTGGGTTATTTATTAGATGCAAAAAATCACCCTGACTACTTTTATACAAGGAAAACAATAAAGTTGTATAGCAAGGACAGAGTGTTTTCACTGAAAATGGGGATAAAGGTTGTAAGGTAGTTGCAACATTTTTACTATTGTGCTAAATTGCCTTGCTCCTGTGTATTGTACCTTCCATTTCTGGTACTCCTGGTGGGAACAATCAGGTGAAAATTGTGGCAGTCAAGTTTACAGCTGTGCTCCTCTGCTGGTGTTATAATCTATAGAAGGCACTGAAATTTTATTTTTTGCTTGCTAAAGCTGGAAACTCTGATAGGCTTTTTGCCTTCAGAAAGATTTATTTGTGTGCTGCTTTTAATGGGTTGCTGTGCTTGTTATTTTAGATTGTGACATTTTTTATTTAGGGGATTTGAATACAATAGGCATGAGCAGGCCTAGGGAACACTGTTATAGCAGGTTAGAATTAAAGAAGGTTTTTTATGTGTTCAGTATTTCTTTGTCATTTATTTCAATCAAATAGTACTGAACACGCATTCTGAAGCCAGTGTGGTCCATTGTCATTAAAATGTGCAGCTGGAATGTTAATTAAATGCTCATTGGAACAGCATTTCTCCAGCATTTTTCTGTGTCAGAGTAATTAAATAATTATTTATTTCACACTACATTTTAAAACAATATTTTCACTTCCTTGATGTTTCCACACAGTATCTCACACACTGTTAAACCTCTGGATTTTTAAAATATATTTTATACTGCTTTAGGAATAATATAATTACCTCATTTTGATAATACTTTTACAGTTAGAGTGTTCATTTTGACATAGTGGTATTTTCACAATGTTTGATATCAGAATTAAGTATGACCTGATTACCCCCTGTAAAGGGCTTAAACCTCTAACATTGTTTAAAAGGCTGACACCTTTAGACTGAAAGAATAGAAGGACTTAAAAGTGTATTTTCCACTTTTTAAATTAGCTTTTAGACAAAAAATCATCTTTCCCTAAATTGGAGTTATCTCAAGATGCTGATATATGCCTTTGTATAGAACCCACATGATTTCATTGCACTGTGAATCCTGTGAAAGTTGGTCTGTACACAGTAAATTGCTGACACGGATATTTTAGTGCCAGGAAGGCAAAATAAAATAGATCATGAAAAAAACACTTCTGAGGTGCAAGTATGGTAACCAACGCAAGAATTTTTTTCTAGAAGTTTCCTGTAACCATTATATTTTGAATAACAACATCTTTACAAACATAATGAAACTCTTTTAAGTGACTGTGAAAAGCAGCATTTAACCAAAGAGGAATCATGAGAAGTACTGTCACTTTCATGTGGAAATAGAGTAGTTAGCTGAACACCTTGTCATAGTTTTTGACATCCATCACTGGAGAGACAAAAGAATTCTTTATAATTCTCACACACTCTGTTCTTGAGTAGTCTTTATTTGTATTTACCACTGCTAATAAGGTAATCATTGCAAATACTGCTTCCCTCAAGATTTAGCCTGTAAGCTAATACTTTAGAAGTTGTATTTAAGTTCAAATACAAAACAAACTTCCAGTTCTTCTTTTCACCTAATCTCTCAGAACTTGAACTAAGGAAGGAACTGTTACATTGGATTTGTACGTTTGCAGGCATTACAGTGTCAAAATTACTTTAGTCAAAATTGCAAATCTGCTGGAGTTTGAAATTATTCAACAACTGCTTCCTGAGAATGTGTACAAATACATTTATTTGCTGCAATATTTGATTGATTTTGCTGTTCCTGTTACCTTCTCTGTTTGTACCTTGTAGCTGAAGCATTGCAGTCGTTACATACACGACTTGTTTCCTTCTTTGATCAAAAACTTGGACCCTGTCCCACTTAGACACCTTCTTAACCTTGTCTCAACTCTACATCCCAGTGCTCACACTGAACAGGTAAAGACAAGGCCAGCAACATCACTGGCATGAGAAAAGGAATTAAATGAGGGTGTTAAACAACTGTGATGGATTTGTCTTCCTAAAGGGATATTCACTAATGCACAGAGGGGAAACTGAGTAAAGCTGTCGTGTGTCTTCAATTACACCTTTCCTGGCTTTTGAAGGATAATTTTTAGAGATTTTCAAAGACTCTGTAACCACTGACGGACGATTTTAACATCCTGTCTGAAGTTAGAATGTGTTTCACACAACATTATTTAGTTGATCTGTTTATTTGGATGAGTTTATTTTGGTGAGCTGTAGTATTGGTATAGAGAAAAAAGAACAGTAGATCTTTATATCCAAAACCTGCTGCTTAATGGGACTTTTCCCTGGTTTTCTTCCCAGACCTTGTATTTGGCATCCATGCTGATCAAAGCCCTGTGGAACAATGCACTGGCAGCTAAGGCTCAGCTGTCAAAACAAAGCTCCTTTGCATCTTTACTGAGTACCAACCTGCCCATGGGAAACAAAAAAGGTGTGTGGTTTTCCAGTAGATCTGGGAGTTAAATTTGGAATTTTCATAGTCTCCATGTGAGTTTGGACAAAAAGCAGGTATAGAACTTTCTCCTTTAAGTATTTTTTAAAAGAGTCATGCTGGCATATTTTTCCAGCAGAACTTGAGGCTGTAGATGAAAGCATGAAAAGACTGAGTGCTTTTGGAAAGCTTTGTGTTTCAGGTCCATTCTGTTTGTATAGCTGCAGTAGTCTGTATTTTTCTTTTTTCTTTTAATTCAGAAAATGATCAGTGACTATTTTTGTTCTACTGCACATCTGTAACTTAATAGCTACACAAAATCTTACAAAAGCTTACTTACTTTTTACCTAGTTTTTGGTATTACATGCTGTTTCTGATTTGGTGATTTTGTTTTTTACTGGGCTGTGTATTTCCCCACATTACTAAAGGTGCTGCCAAGACATTTTACTGTAGTTTCCCTTTCTCTTCGTACTGCTGGTTTTTATGAATCATGGAACAACTTTATGCTGACAAAACAATATTTAGTCACTTATTTTTCCATCCTGCTTTTTTCCTTCAGAAGAAGAGGAGCTCAGAAGAGCAGCCCCTTCCCCTTGTAAGTATAGTTTTAGTTGTACACCACCATCTGGCTCATTTGATTCTACAGTGCTTTTGAATTTGGAACAGAATTAAATTTGAAATTCTGTTCTTATGAGAAATCAAATGAAATGGTATTTTGTGTAGAATCGAGAGAATTTGTATAACTATGGCAAGAAGAGACATCAAAATACAAACACTGTAAAATGCTCAGTGTTCTAAATGAAATTTTTAGTGTTCAGGTACACATTGTTTAAGTTACATCCCTGTTTGCTGGAAGAGTGCTCAATATTTGAGGCAGATTTATGCAACGCTGTTACTTTCCAGTAATTACCTGTCACAGAGTAACTGGGAAATGTGATTTTGAATTAGGGTCACCAGCAGCAAGCCCTCAAAGTAGTGACAATAGTGACACCCATCAGAGTGGAGGCAGTGACATTGAAATGGAGGAACAGCTGATTAACAGAACAAAACACGTCCAGCAGCGACTTTCGGACACTGAGGTAAGAGTGCGAGTCTGACTCTGGGAATTCTGTTAGTTGCCTGTTATTAGCCATAAAAACGATGTTTTATCTGTACTTGCTTCAAAACCACTTCAGACAAATGTATTCCTGCATTTATATTGTGTTTCAGTTAGGTTAATCTCAAAGTAATGGATAGCATGACGTTTTTGTGTCACACTGGGGCTCTGTGCATATACAAAGTCTGCACGTACACCGTGTTAGCAACAAGGTAATGCAAAAAATCAATTATTAAACCTGAATCTTGCTTGGAGCATTTTGTCATCAGCAACCAAATTGAGAAAGAATGAATGGAAACTCGTAGATGTGACACATTTCCTCCTAAAGGAAGAAGGATGTTTGAATGATGATGATGATATTAATTATGTATTTCTAGCGGTGCTTTATTTTTCCGCCAATCTTATTAAAAAAAAAAACCCTAAATAATTTCAGGAATCCATGCAAGGAAGCTCTGATGAGACAGCCAACAGCGGTGAGGATGGCAGCAGTGGGCCTGGGAGCAGCAGTGGCCACAGCGATGGATCCAGCAACGAGGCCAACTCCAGCCACGCCAGCCAGTCTGCCGGCAGCCCCGGCAGCGAGGTGCAGTCGGAGGACATCGCCGATATCGAGGCCCTCAAAGAGGAGGAGGATGAAGAGGAAGAAGACAGGAGTCACAATCCCCAGAAAAGCAACAGGAGCACAGATCTACGGGGCAGAAAACTGGAATCACAGACGGGCATTTGCCTGGGGGATGCCCAGGGGGCGTCGGAGAGGAGCGGCGCCAGTAACGGGGCGGGCAAGGACCACGTGTTTAACGCGGACGCCGTGCCGCCCGTGGACAATCGCATCCGCATGCTCGATGCCTGTGCCCACGCCGAGGATGCAGAGCACGACATGGCAGGGGAAATGAGCACTGCTCACATTTCACAAGGCTCTCAAGATTCTTGTATCACTCACACAGGGGACTTCCTTGGGGAAACGATTGGGAATGAATTATTTAACTGTCGACAGTTCATTGGGCCCCAGCACCACCACCATCATCACCACCACCACCATCACCATGATGGGTAAGGAGCTGGGCATTTGTTCTGACTCCATCCATGAGAGAAATAAAAGTGGTAGCAAAATCCTCCATTTGGGCCAGAATTGGTGTATGAACATTTTGCTGTAGCTCAGGATAATTTTGTCCTACAGAGATGGTCATTATCACAGACAGTTACACAGATACCTGATTTGTTAACATCTGATTAAAGGTTTCTCTTGAGTATTGGTATTAGATAAATAAGACAGAGTTAAGGAAAATATTAAAAATATTTTTGTAAAGGGCTGCATTTAGTTAACATTAAGAAGTCAAATCAAACATCATGCTAGTGAGACCTTCAGTTTACTTATCTGTAATTGTTTTCCCAATTCATACAAGGGCTGCTGTTCAAACAGATGATTCATCCTGACTTTAGCTTTAGGGAGATGTCTGCTCACTTGTAGTCTGCTATAAACAACTTCCTCTTTGATATTGTCCATTCTAATATTCTTCTTTTACAGGCATATGGTTGATGATATGCTTAGTGCAGATGATGTCAGCTGCAGTAGTTCTCAAGTCAGTGCAAAATCAGAGAAAAATATGGCAGATTTTGATGGGGAAGAGTCTGGCTGTGAAGAAGAGCTTGTACAGATTAATTCCCATGCTGAGCTAACATCTCATCTTCAGCAGCATCTCCCAAACCTGGCCTCTATCTATCATGAACATCTGAGTCAAGGTGAGAGTCTAAAAGAAAAATTGAAAAATTTAGTTTGTAATTTTGAATTTTTCTGCTGTAATTAAAGTAATGAAATTATTTTAACCATTTAACCGATTGTATTTGTCCAAAGAAACCATGATGACTGCTGAAAACTTAATGTTTCTCCAATACATTACTTTTTGTATCTGTGTTCACTTGTCAACACAGAAACATTCATTTGTGTTTAGCTGTGTTTTGGCTGTGTTTATCTTTTTAAATCCCCCACCTTCCCACTTTGTCTGGAGCTCTGAATGCAAGTTAAAACAAAGACACAAAAGAACCTAGTAAGTTTTTTTTTTCTAATAGGTTATTCAGTTGTAAAGAAAGGTGGTACTGAAATGCAAGATTTTCTTTATTTTCCTCTCTGAAACCTTCTGCAGTTTTTGTGCTGGTGGGTGCACATCACTGTGACTTTGTACATTTGACATCATAAATTAACCTATAAATGAATTAACCATAATGGGCTCTAGAGAAGATAATTCTGGAAAAATTACTTAAAACATGGCTTGATACTTTTGGGAGTTTGCTGTAAAGGGCATTTTATGCCATTTCATCTTACACTGCCAAATCTTGTGGTTTACTTCAGGGTGCAATTTAAGATACTCCTAAAACACTCCTCAAGAATTATATCATCTTTCCATATGCTGTTTTTTGGCAGCTTTATTTTCTCTTTTGCCCTCTCTTTAAATATAATGGAGAACAGGGTTGGTGCAGAGTTCATGTTTTTCTTCACTGGCCTAAAAGAAACCAAATTTGCTCTCGTCCAGCAGACAGCAAACCCAGTGCTGTTTATATAATTTCCCTGAAGTAATTGGATAAGAAGTTTTTATGGGAATAATTTTATCTTGATGTTGAAATTTTGGATTTTTTTTCTACACTGCAAAGTTGAGTAAACTTCATAAATCTATAAATCAGCATTTTTTTTAGTATTTTTTTCTGTAGATATTACTTGTGTAACTGAAGATTCAAATTACTGGTTGAGCATGAGGCCTTCAGTGCAGTTTATTTTTGACACCCCTAGTTTTGCATGTGCAAATAATTACAGTGTTCTGTGTGCAGTCTGAATTTTCTACTTGACTTTGCTGTTCTATGAAAATAGCATGAAATAGTGTATCAATGAATGGTGCCAGCTGTGGGCACAGAGAGGAAAGAAAATGTCTATCAGTGTTTATGAAAACATGATGAGTTTCTAAAGCCCTGCACTTTGATGCTTTAGCACATGGAAAAATGGTGTTTGTTTTTGCTGGTTTTTAGTTGGATGGAGGGAATCACAGTAGGAGGGGAATTTATTGAAATGTGCTCCTTCCCTGCGTTCCAGCCATGGTGGTTATGGAGATAACTCCCTTTGGAGCATGGCACCACAGAAAGGCTGAAGAAATCTTTTAATTAAAGTATGAATTAAATTACAAAGCAATTGCATCTGCAGTTCTTCAGTGCTGTTTTTAATTGCACTCTGCCATTAGCCAAAAGCAGTGCAAATATTGGCCCAACTGCCCTGTTGGTTTCTGGTATGGTCTTTTAAGAACCCATATGTGAAAAAAGGCTGCAATTACAGTGTTGTTGCACTTTGAAATTGCCAAGCTAACAAATAAAATGTGTTGTTGTTTGTGCACTTAGGGAATACTGTTCAATTCAGATGGTTCCTTCTGTTTATTCACTAATGATCTTTGTTTTGTGCAGGACCAGCAGTTCACAAACACCAGTACAACAGCAATGCAGTGACAGACATTAATTTGGATAATGTTTGTAAGAAAGGAAATACCCTGCTCTGGGATCTGGTCCAGGATGAAGATGCAGTGAGTCAAATACCAGAAAACACTATTTTAAAAAAGCAAATAAATGCATAATACTCATTGACCTTTCTTTCTACTTGCTGTAGATTCATCTCTCTGAAGGGTTAATAAATGAGGCAGAGAAGCTGCTCTGTTCTTTAGTGTGCTGGTTCACTGACAGACAGATTCGAATGAGATTTATTGAAGGCTGCTTAGAAAATTTAGCAAACAACAGGTAACTTCACTCATAAATTATCTGTTTCATAAGTATCTTATTTTTGCAAAGTACCAGGAATCCAAGTTGGCTATAATACTTATTTCACTTTAAAGGAAGACAACATAAACTAGGCAAAAGCATAAGAATAAAAATAGTTTCCAAAGTGTTGTGGATGTTTGTGATGCTCCATTTCTTTTTGTCTTGGTGTCCTGAATTTCTCATTTTGTATTTGTCTGTTCTCCCTTGTGCCAGAGGTTATTGCCTTCCTGCCCTTGGTAAAATCAGGTCTGCACCTCAGTCACTTGAGGGCAAGGTCAGGTGCCTTGGCCTAAGAATTTTATACTGAATATTCAGATTTTACACAGGTGGCTGAGGTGCAGACAAGTTCTTTTCCACCAAGTCTGTTATGGGGTCTGATTTCTGTGAGGAGGGAACACCTTGACCTCAGATAACTTGTTTTAATAGGAGCCAAAGCTGTGAGATTGTACTGGTGGAAGTGGATTTTGTTTTCATGATACAAATGACTGCTGGACATCACCTGCTGTGTTCTGGTGTTACATTTTTGCTGAGAACTGCATTTGTGGGTTGAGCTACAAGCAAGCTGAGAGATTAATTTCAGCTGTGTGTCCAAGGAATTACATGTCAAGAAATTGAATTAAGTGTAGAAATTGAATTCAGGTTCAGAAAATTTCTTGGTTAACTTTGTGGGAGATTTCACAAGCACAGGAAGGACTTGAGCCTGTTGGAGCACATCCAGAGAAGTCAATGAGAGGGATGGAGCCTCTCTCCTGTGAGGGAAGGGTGAGAGAATTGGGATTGTCCAGCCTGGAAAGAGAAGGCTTTGGAATCACCTAATTGCAGCCTTCCAGTATCTGGAGGGAGCCTGCAATGGAACATGGAGACTTTTTAGTCCTTTTGACAGGACTAGGGGGAATGGCTTCAAACTGAAAATAACTAGGTTTAGATTAGATATGAGGAAAAATTGTTGATTGTGAGGGTGATGAGGCCCTGGCACAGGTTCCCCAGAAAAGCTGTGATTGCCCCATCCCTGGCAGTGTCCAAGGCCAGGCTGGACAGGGCTTGGAGCAGACTGGGACAGTGGAAGGTGTCCATGCCCATGGCAGAGGGTGAAATGAGGTGACTTGTAAAGTCCCTTCCAACCCAGATCACTCTGATTTATGATTTACAGTGCTTTCCATTAGTGCCTTCCTTTGGTTTGCTCACAGAACCTGAGTTTCTCAAAAGAATTTTGAATTCCACTATTTCAATTTTGGAACAATCACATGTTGTTGTTGTTTCTCTCTTTCTCCTTCAGATCTGTAGTAGTTTCACTTCGTCTTCTTCCCAAGCTGTTTGGAACATTTCAACAATTTGGGAGCAGCTATGATACACATTGGATAACAATGTAAGTAGGCCCCTGTCCCAACAATGTTGGCATTTAGGGGACTCTGATGTATAAAAACCTTTGGAAGTTGAAGATAATACAGAGTGCAGCATTCCTTGGCAGAACAAACCACATAACTACCTGATCTGACTGACAGAACTTCAGGGAAAGATGACAGTGATTATCAGCAATTTTCCTTGGCCTTTTTGACATGACATCTAAATAAATGCCCAGTTCTGAGTTAGACTTTCTCTGAATTAGGGCCTTTAGGAACAGTTTTCATGGGCTCAAAAGGGAGTGTTCTGTCAGTCCTATGCCTGAAAATAACATTAGGAAGCCTTAAGGATTGCAAGGAGGAAGAGAGTACGGTACAACTCCTGAATTCATGGTAGATGAAAAGCTGAATGTTTACTTTGGGGTTATGTGTGTGCCATTTTCCTTGAACAGCAGACTTTTCTGATCTTTTTAAGCAAACCATAATACTTTCTGTCCTTTAAATTGCCACAGGTGGGCAGAAAAAGAACTAAATATGATGAAACTTTTCTTTGATAATTTGGTACACTACATCCAGGCTGTCAGGGAGGGACGACACAAACACGCTCTGTAAGTACACAGCTGACTTGTAGTGTTTGATATTTTATGGTTTTAACCATTTCTGCTTTCTTCTGTTGCTGCTGATGTGTTCTTGGAAGTAAATACTTTCTGTAGGGACATTTTCTGCTTATGGAGACAAAAGTCTGTGAAAACATTTTAAATAGCTCCTTTTTCTTAAACTGCCAACTCGTGTCATTTTTATTAGACATCATATTGAATATTTGTGTGCAGATAAAACATGAAGGTTTGGATATTCAAGTTAAAGTGATTTCATATACTAGAACTATTCAAATGTTTTAATTTTAAAATTTGTCATTAGCCTTTGCATAATTTTTTTTGTTTGAATACATCTATCTGTACTTTCTAATCTGTGTGATTAAAATCAGGTGTATATAAACAAGCAATAAAATTTCCAGCTCCCCAGTCCTAGAGGAAGAGACTGTTCATGTTTTGACAGATGTCAAAGTCAATATGGGCACCCACATCTGAAAAGTCTTGCTATTTGTGTGTCCAATTTAACTTCTTCAAATGTAACTTCACCCTTTATGTTAGATGTTGCTTTAGTGGGGAATTACTTAAGAAGGTGGGATCCTTTAAATTCAGGTAAAATGATAAATTGTTCTGCTCCTTTTACCATCAAGCTTTTACTGTACAAATAGAAATAAAGTCAATATTTTTATATAAATTATGCAAATATTTTTATAAAGAATAGGTATAATTTGGAATTGGAAATTCAATGTAAAAATAGTGGCATTTTACATCTAAGGGGAAAAAATAAGGTAGATTCTGCAAGGTGACAAAATTATACACTTGAATTGGACTGTAAGACAAAAAACTCACTCCCATTCTCCTTCTCAATTCCCAACAAAAAAAAAAGGACTTTATCTAGTGACAGACAGCTATTGTGTCATTCTGCTCTTTGGGGTGGTTCTGCAACATCTTCAGCTGTGCTTTAGGCCACACACTGAACCAGAAACTCAGAAAGAAACTTGTAAGAAACAATTACTTATGCTTTTAAGAGGCACATGGATGAGTAGGAAAGAAGTTATGGCAATAAACAACAAAACAAACTTCCATTTTTTTCCCGAATTTTCATTTAGATACAGCCACAGTGCAGAGGTTCAGGTTCGTCTTCAATTCCTGACATGTGTGTTTTCAACCCTGGGATCTCCAGATCATTTCAGTGAGTATTTGAGGTTATCTTACCACAGAAGCACCCCAGAGTAAGGCAAAAATACTTCTTAATAATTCATGTCAGCTTAATATATTATTTTAAACATATAGTTTGAAATAATCTCTGAGACAGTTTCAAAAGAAGGAAGATTTTCTGACAAAAGCACAGAACCAACATTGGAGTTCAAATTCTCTTGCAGTTCTGTGAGAACAAATTTTCATGTTCTCTGTGCTGCAGTTTTTCCAAATAACAGGATTGTGGTAATTACTAAAGGAAGATAATACATTATGTACTTACAGGCTTTGGTTTGTGTCTATAATGTTCCCAGAGGTCTTTTACTGGAGTACTATATTCCAAAAATAAATAATCCTTATATTTTAATATTGTCAGAAATTAATTTTCCACGTGAAGAAAGAAATTACACTTTGTACAATTGATATTTGGTGGTATCACTATAAGAGAGTCAAATTGTCATAGAATACACTTATATGCTGTGACCTGACAGAAATATTCTGATTTTTCTGTGGATTCTTGGGTTCTCTGGAAAATTTGGTGTGATAAAGGAGTAGTTAAAAATACTTCCCTAATTGTAGGGTTGAGTTTAGAACAAGTGGACATCCTGTGGCACTGCTTGGTAGAAGATTCTGAATGTTTTGATGATGCACTACACTGGTTCTTGAATCAAGTACGGAGTAAAGACCAGCATGCCATGGGTATGGAGACTTACAAGCATCTTTTTTTGGAAAAGGTATGTGCAGAGTTCATTGCAGCCTTATAATTCCAATAAAAATGTATCATTCCATATCAACACTGTTTAATATATTTAAAATTGTTTCTATGGAAATCATCTCTTCAGTAGTCCAGGAGGGCCCTGCTTGTCATGCAGTGTTTTTTCTCTGCTTGGAGAGAGGAGGGAAATGGATTAGTGGGAATTCTTTTCACATTACAATTTACCTGAATGCTTCTTTACAAATAGCACATATGTTCTATCTGCAGCTGTGTAGCACTTTATTTAAATTTGGAAAAACAAAACAAAACAAAAAACCAAAAAAAACCCCCCAAAACAACAACAACAACAACAAAAAAACAACCCCAAAAAAAAAAAAACCAAAAAAAACCCACAAAAACTATAGTTTGCTTTATGCTGTACAGCTCAACCTGACTGAAAAATGGACTTTTCCTTTTGGGAGGGGCCTATAAATCTTAGCAGTACAACCACTGAAAAGACAAACATGCAGAGCTTTCTCCAAGGGATTCCATCCATCTGTTTTGACAGCTGACAGTACAAAATGGATAGATTGTGCAATAATTAATGTGGTCTGCTTCTTTCCCAAGGTTACACAGGTTTTTGTCAAGTTTTGCACATGTATAAGTTTTTTTTTGGATTGGCGTCACATATGCTAACAAATTCTCTTGCTGTTGATAAGTTAAGCAGCTGATGTTAAAATTAAGGAACTTTTTTCCCCTCTGCATTGTTACATTTCAAATCAGTGGTGAAGTGAACTGTTGAAGCCAATTATAGTTGATTTTTTAATTGTATCTGAAACTCAGAGTATGATCTTTTTCAAGAACAAATCTCTTTGATCTACTGCATATGAGTGTGATTAATAATAACAGTGATTAGTAATAACAGTGCTAGTGAAATAAATACCCTGTAATTGCTCCCTGTTCCACCAGTGACATTTTTTTGCATTTGTTTAGATGCCACAGCTAAAACCTGAAACTATCAGTATGACTGGCCTGAACCTCTTCCAGCATTTGTGCAATTTGGCTCGGCTGGCTACGAGTGCTTATGATGGTGGCTCCAACTCTGAGGTGAGCCTGGATTCTGTCTCTTGCTTTTCTTCTCTCTGGCACATGTGGATTTTATCTCTCAAGGCAAAAATGGGAAACCACAAAAAAGTGATACCTGTTGCCTGCATCTCTTTGTGAAGTTTATCATAACTGCACTGTATCCACTGTTGAGTTTAAAAAATAGGCTTGTAACATTTACTTATCTAATGAAAAAGAGTCAAATGACATTCTGTTAGTAATACTTAACTCTGACTAGAAATCTGTTAAGTGTGTCTCAATTTATGTGTTATGTGCTTTAGAAGCTTTTTATCCAGAGCAATTACCTCATAAATAAAACTATATTTAGAATATATTCTCTGAATTGATTTGAGGCAATTTTTTTTTTTGCAATGGCTCCTGATTGTAGCTGTGGTTTTACGGCTTCATTTGAAAGTATTCCTGTTTGTCAAGCATGAAAATTCACTATTTTGAATTTCAACCAGTTTTCCTCATGTTTTAGAGTTTGAAAATGTTTCTGAGAAATTGAGGGTTTTGTAGTAATTAGTGTGTGCAGTGGTGACAGTGCAAGCAGTGGAAAAAATGAGATGTTGCTAGTGATTGAGTGAAGAGGCAAAAAGAATGTCTCAGATCAGAAAATGCTCACTCTCAGTAAAACCATGAGGCAATCTTTTGTTTCTGTGCTTGTTTTCCTTGTGTCAAACAGCTGTGTGGCATGGACCAGTTCTGGGGCATTGCTTTAAGGGCACAGTCTGGTGATGTCAGTCGAGCAGCCATCCAGTACATCAACTCGTACTACATCAATGGTATCAACTTCATTTTTTTTTCCCTTTAAAGTGGTTTAAAGAATACCCAGCACTATCCTTTTATTATTCTTAGTATTAAAATGTCTCGTTCCAAAGCTCTGCCTATAAATTGACTTGAACTTGTATTACAGGTAAAACTGGTCTGGAAAAAGAACAGGAATTTATTAGCAAGTGTATGGAGAGTCTGATGATAGCTTCGAGTAACCTGGAACAAGACTCTCATTCAAGTCTGACCATTATTGAAAGAGGGCTCTTAATGCTGAAAACACACCTGGAGGCTTTTAGGAGAAGGTAAAAAACTCTATTGATATATTTGGATGCAGAATTTATTTCTATTCCTCTTACCATAATGATGAGTGTGTTAAGAGTGATGATTAATTTAAGGAATGGTTTCTTTGTGTAAAGGAAAGACAGTAGGGAATAATTGTGAAAGGTAATAAACAAAGTTTAAACAGTTACCAGAGTTGGCCCTTGTTCTTGTATAAATGTGTGTGGATGTGTTAGTGTTTCCCCATCCCTCACCAAAGAAACTTCTTCAAAGTTATTTTAATTTTATTTGAAAAATAGCGAGGATGTCAATAACTTCCTCTTATTGAAAAAAGACTCCAAACAACTATTAGCAGATTTTGTCTTTCTCTCATTGTTCAGCAAACATTTGTGTTAAATAAGCTTTGACAAAGACACTTTTTCCATGTTTTTCCCTGCTTCCTAAGGTTTGCATATCACCTGAGACAGTGGCAGATTGAAGGCACTGGCATCAGCAGTCACTTGAAAGCCCTGAGTGACAAACAGTCTCTACCTCTAAGGATTGTCTGTCAGCCAGCTGGACTTCCTGACAAGGTGAGTGAGTGAAAATTCCTTTTCCAGGCACACCCTACCCCTGTTAAATGCTAGTATTTCCATAGCTGTCTTGGGAAAATAAAACACCTGCTTTCTTTCAGATGACCATAGAAATGTACCCCAGTGATCAGGTGGCTGATCTCCGAGCAGAAGTCACCCATTGGTATGAGAACTTGCAGAAGGAGCAGATAAATCAGCAAGCACAGCTTCAGGAGTTTGGCCAAAGCAGTCGCAAAGGGGATTTCCCTGGTGAGCTGGTCCTACCTGGAGATTTTGCCTTTACAACTTAAATGATGGTGGGGTTTTTCCCCCAGATATCCCAGTTAAGCAAGCATTTAGATTTATTTTCTTTAGCTTTAGTTCTAATTAGTATCACCCTCACTTCTAATTAACAGTGTAGTTTCTTGAGCACTACCATTTCAGTGAAATAGCAAAGAAAATGTAAATCCTGCAAATCATAAAATCTATCCATGTTCCATATTCCAATAGATTTTCCCCCACATTATTTTTCTTCTTGTTTTTTGAATTATCTTATTTTCTGTAAACTGGAGGTTGTGTTGCACACAACTTGATAAAATTCTACATTTCTGTATATCTTTCTCTGTATTTCACCTGATTAATACACTTCTGGCTCTGCCATTGATTCAAAGTTTGAAGCCACAATTCAAATTCATAATTTATGCTTTGTATACATGTATTCCAGTCAGGTGGAAGATCTTCCTTATTCCTGCAATTGCTTTTTAATTTATGGTCATCCTGTAGCAGAAATGATTCTTCATCCTGCTTTGAGGCTCCTAATTTGGAATGTCACCTTGCTTTGTGTAGTGAATGTGCATCCTGTTGTTCCCTCTTAGTGTGTTTGTGAGTAAATGAAAATTCCTGCTTTATCCTTCAGGAGGATGTTTTCTAAATCCTCCTGATGTTATATATTACAGCATTCTTATCAGTTACTGCTGTTCAAAATGTTTTCTGAATTATCTTTGTTATCTTTATGTTTTCTCAGGTTTTCTTTCTCATTATAAGCATGAGTTAGCATGTGATGAATAATTATCTGAATAAATTCTGTCCATGAACAGCTCTTTCCAATGCTGCTATTAGTATATGTTTAAACATTATTCAGACATGCTTTTCACAGTTTACAACTTCTAAAAAACATGCTTTAATGAGAAACAATGTAAGCAAACCAGACTGAATTTTGGACCCATTAATTGCCTTCTTTGTAAAATCCTTTTCCAGCCACTCATCAGAAGCAGTTTTAGTAAAGAAACTGTCTTGTTTTCCACCACATAGCAGAGAATATTTATTTTTGTTATAACTGACATTTTAGAAACGTGTGGTCATGTTGGGCAAAGTGTACTTGTAAGAAGAGACGTGGTTGCCTGCACCAAATGGAATTTAATTCTTAATCTTTTAATTGTTCAGGTTTCTTGTTCAGTGTTGAGTTTTTTGCAGGGTGTTCTCAGTTTTTCACTTCTGAAGTGGGTGTGACTTCTTTGGTTCCAACTTATATTTAAGTAAGATTAATAATTGATTCTTTGACTTGACCACAAGTGTGTGGTACAAGGGGATTTTGTTGACGATCACAATCATTTTCCATTATCCTTCTGTGGCATAGTGTCATTTATTACAAAATGTGGAAAGTGTGTTTAAATTTGTATTATAAAACACTTTTCACTACAAAGTTGGGTGACCTGGTATTGAAAGGGTTATTTGTGAATACGTGCAAGTAAATTTAGTAATGTAATAACCACTTCCTTTAAGGAAATGACATCAAGTTTTTGCTTCTAATGAGGGGTGTCCTCTGAAAACTGTGAAACTAAACTATGATTCCAGAATTTTGCTGAAAAAGGCTTTTATCCTAGGTGGCCTCATGGGACCTGTGAGAATGATTTCATCTGGGCACGAACTGACAACTGATTACGATGAGAAAACGCTCCATGAGTTGGGGTTTAAGGATATGCAGGTACTGCCAGCATGAGAGCAGTCACTGGACACAGTGGCCAGGACTTGGTGTTGTGTTGTGCAGCTGATTGCTGTACCTAGGGCTGGTGTGATCAATATGTGGGGTGACACAGCTCAGGACTGCAGGCTCCCCAGCCTCAGGGGCAGGATCAGGAGTGCAGCTACACCATGAATGCCTTAAGTGAGAGCAAATCCAGGCTTCATTGTGGCAGTTGCTGAAAATGCTGCTATGTAAAGATTTGACTGCAAAACAAAAATTTGTCTTTAATTTTTAAAATTTTGCTCCTTGTGAGAACATTCCATGGTTTGTCATGAAGTTGTCTCTGTGCTCCTTGTCTGCGTGTGTTGCAGATGGTGTTTGTGTCCCTGGGTGCCCCCAGGAGAGAACGGAAAGGTGAAGGTGTCCAGCTCCCAGCTTCCTGCCTACCTCCTCCTCAGAAGGACAACATTCCAATGCTTTTACTCCTGCAAGAACCTCATCTTACCACCCTGTTTGATTTGTTGGAGATGCTGGCCTCTTTTAAGCCTCCTTCTGGAGAAGTGGCTATGGAAGATAGTGAGGTAATTTAGAGTAATTTTATTAGAACAATTACATTTAAGTCATATTTAATTGGATCTGGTTTTCCTGTGAAGCCTGCTTTTTGTCTGTCTGTTCAGTTGCTAGAGATGTTCATTGCCTGCTTATTCACATGTGGTAAAATCTTTATAATTTTCCATTTTTCTTAGCAGTATTGTTCTGATACATTCTAATGTTCTAAATGTTGTAGAAACTATAAAAACAGTTCTTAAGAAACAATATCGATTATTTAAGTAGACATGGTGACTCATAGTGGGAATTGACTTGAAAGGTTTGTGAAGTTTTATTGCAAAAACCCGAGCTTTGTCTTGTATACCATCATCAGCTTGAGGGAAATTAAATCATATATAGTAGATTTGAACCTGTAATTTATTTGTAAGTTTTATCTGCATTTAAATATTTCAAAATATGTGATATGATTTAAAAATAATGTTACTTAGTTTCTTGCAAGTTGAGACTTCAACTGTCATATCCTAAGTATGGATTAAATTCTTAGATAGGAAACAGCTTCTTAATTACAAATAAATCAATTTTTGGGCTTTGAAATGTCATTTTCTCAAAGAAGTTCACAGTAAGAATGGTTGTGGTTTGGTTTGTCAGAGTGCAAGGTGTGAAGAGCTGCATCTCCATGCAGAAAACTTATCCAGACGTGTCTGGGAACTGTTAATGCTCCTACCAACGTGCCCTAATATGCTGCAGGCATTCCAGAATATTTCTGATGAGCAGGTGAACAAAGTTTTACATGTTTATCTTTATAATACCTGAATTTTTAGTTTCCATTGTTTTAGTTGAATTTTCCCCAAATAGGAATGTTATATAGTAAATATGTTAAGTGTGCTGAGACAAGAGTAAACCTAATAAATCTAAAACTAAACAGATGTCAGCTTAGCTCTCAAAGTTTGTTTTTATCATTTATTTTCAAAATTTATTTTATAAATTTAAAGGATAGTCAGTACTAATGAATCTTACTTGGATCTAAAGAGTAGTTTCTTTAGCTGCATCCTGGCTTTAACACTGTGGCTGTTGGGACAGTGATACTTTTGTACTCTCTTCTCTCTGTTCACAGCATGGATTGCTTGGAAGCACAGTTGATTTCTTGTCCTACAGATGAAAATATTATTCAGCCTCTTTAAAAGTGGTTGAAATTACATCCTAACAGATTTTAGATATTACAGCTCTTTATGCACACATGCATCAAAATTTTGGTGGCAGTTACAATGTGACATTTGCTTTGCTGTAATTTAAAATTGTGTGTATTTTAGCATATAATTATGTTGCCTTTTTCTTATTCAGATTGTTATTCATGTATAGAAATACTCTCGAATTTATCTAATTCCAGATAACAAAGGAATTTAAACCCAAAATAATTTGTCCGTGCCACTTGAAAAATCCTCTCCCTGAATTTTTAGATAGATGAGCATTACATATCATTGTATTAATTTTTTGCTGGGTTTTTTTTCATCTTTTAAGGGTAATGATGGCTTTAGCTGGAAGGACCTTCTGCGAATAAAAAGTGCCCATAAACTTTTGTATGCTCTGGAAATTATTGAAGCTTTGGGAAAGCCCAACAGGAGGATAAGACGTGAATCTACGGTAATTTTCTTGCACTGAATGTCTGTGTTTCTCTGAACCAAAGCACATATTGATGATTTATTTGATAATGTTACAATTCTTGAGCTGTTTTTACAGTTAATCTTGTTTATCTTTAGGGAAGTTACAGTGATCTTTACCCTGACTCAGATGATTCAAGTGAAGATCAAATAGAAAACAGTAAAAACACGTGGAGCTGCAAGGTTTGTTTTTCCTACAGTATTCCATGATACCTCAGAGAGTTTTTCAAGAGAGATATAAAATAAAAACCCATGTAAAGCATTATTTATCCTAAAATCTCTTATCTCAAATTTTAGTGATAACATTTGGAAGTTTTTCTATGTTACCAGGCTTGTAAATTTGTCATAGCCATGTACAATTATTTCATTTGTTTTCATAAAATATTCAGCTGAATAGTTAAAATTTATTTATTTATTTATAAATCTTAGGTTGGTATCTAACTGATCTTAATGGTATTTCTGTATCTGCTTTTTCTCATATTGGTTCTGTAATATACTTATATTGGTTCTGTAATATACTTACAGTTCGTTGCTGCTGGAGGGCTCCAACAGTTGCTGGAAATTTTCAATTCTGGAATCCTAGAGCCTAAGGAACAGGAATCATGGACTGTGGTAGGTGTTCATTCAACCTTTCTCTTCAGAAGAACATTCTTGTTACTTGTAAAGACTTTTAATACTTTGGGCCTTTGTTGCAGTTATCTTTCTGTTGTGAAATAGATTCATTGTCTGATTGAATCCACCAGAGTCCATGTTGTAGCATATTTTTTTTTTTTTGGAATGTTTTATATTCCTGGAAGAGTTTATTTAAAAAAAATAAAGTATATATATACTTCTGTGGTTTTATATTTTAAAACCACCCTTCCTGTTTTTCTATGGATTTTTGGGGAAGGTTGTCCATTCTTAAAGTTGTAGAACTTAAAACTAGCTCATTGAACCTCAGAGGGAAAAAACCCTGGGTTCCTTCCTCAGGAATGATTGAAACTGTGCTGATATTACTAAAACAGATCATACTTCTTTAAAGAAGTCAAAAGTAGCCAAAAAGAATGGAGTATTTATGGTTTGCTCTTTTTTCTGCTTATTTTAGGTTGTTATTTGAAAAATTATTTATTATAGTCTGTATTAAAAGCAGTAATCTGTTAATTATCTTTCCCTTGTCTAAGAGGCCAAGAAATACCTTTTCCCCTTGATGTCAGTGAAACAATTAGCATAGTAGCTGTGGTGTTAATAAAGACACTTTTCAATAATAAACATATATAAAAATGACTAATAATCATCTTTTTCATTATTATTCTATCATTAATTTGAGCTAAATTTAAGTTACTTCTAGTTTTGTATCCTTTATACCTTGCTGAGGTTTTCAGTTGCAAATTCCATAGCAGTCACTGAATTATGTGTAAAATAAATCCCTCAAAATTGAAGATTTCTTTTCCTTCCCCTTCCCAGTGGCAGCTGGACTGTCTTGCTTGCTTGCTGAAGCTGATCTGCCAGTTTGCAGTGGATCCCTCCGACCTGGATTTGGCTTACCACGACGTCTTTGCCTGGTCTGGGGTAGCAGAGAGCCACAGGAAAAGGACGTGGCCGGGCAAATCCCGCAAGACAACGAGTGACCACGTGAAGGGCCTGCACATCCCCCGGCTGACTGAGGTACGAGACACACACAGCCTCTGTGAGCTTTGCAGAGTGACTCCTTTTCTGAAAGAGTAAATGTGGAGGCTTTAATTTAGTAATAAAATCATGTCGTGGAAAAGTTAGTAATACTAATTGATATCAGTAATATAATTGATATTACTTGTTCTCTAGAAAAGCGTTTGAGTAGATTTTAACCTGGCAACGGAAAGGTGTTTTGGTGATGGGTGAACACATTGGGAATTCAGAATTCCAGTGCTTTGTCTCTGTTTCTTAGATTTTGTTTCCTAAATTGATCAGTCCTTTTTTGCAGTAGCGTATTATTATTGACCTATGGTTATAACATGAGCTGCTCTTGTCCTTGCTAAATCCATTTTGGATTCTTTTAGTAAACATTAAAATAAATTTATTAGGAATATTTAAGTGAGTGGGAACTTACCTGCAGCTGTAAACCTTCCTGCCAGATTCCTGCATGCTGATTTCCTAAAGCAAGCCAAGCACATGGAATATTTTGGCATCAGGGAAACATTCACTGTAAATCGACTTTCTTGGGCACAGGACCAGCTGTGACTGCCAAAAGTGCAGGTCTGAACTGTGAGCTGGAGCCAAACTTCCCCTTTATTATACCTGGAAAGACCTTGACTGTTCTATAAATATCAGCCATTTTTGACAAAATAAATCCCTAAATCACTAGGGCTACAGGGAACTTACCAAATGTATTACATTTTTTAACATGGAAATGCTGTTGCTTCCTCTAACTGGTTTTAAATTTTTAGTTGTCAATTGATAAATATTTTTTGATTGTCATGAATTTGATATTTAAATATTTTAAGATTTTCTTCAGACTTGAATTTTAAAATTCTGTGTAGTCTGTCAGGTTCGCTAAAGCTGAATATTTTAAGAGAGTGTTTAACCAATAAAATGTGTTGATCACAGAGACAGGCAAAATTCAAGTGTCCAACCTCATTCTCAGCCCTGGCTCCTCAAACCTAAGGCTTTTAAAAGGCTGTGAGTAGTTTATGTTTAAAAAAATGCCATGTTTTTACTAAAAGCATTGAATAAATGGTTGGTTTTCCTATTCAGTTGAATTGTCTCCCTTAGAGAATGAGATCTTAGCATCTAGACCTAGTCAGTGAAACATGGGATTTTAGCTGTACTTTAATAAAACCAGTAAATTGTTAACTGTGAAGATGCTGTGATTTGCCTTTGGCGCTTCCTCCTCTGCACAGGTGGGTTTATTTAGATTCACACAGTGTGTATAATTGAAAAACAGATCAAAAAGCTTGTTGTTATATTAACTTGTTTTTTTGTTTTTTTTTTTTCTTTCGACTTCAATTTTTAAAGGTGTTTCTTGTACTTGTCCAGGGAACCAGTTTGATTCAGCGACTTATGTCAGTTGCTTATACATATGACAACTTGGCACCTAGGTACAATATCTTTTTATTTTTGTGATAAAGCTGATCAAGTGTTGCTCATTTTCATCGCTGCTTTAGTTCTCGACTCCAGGGCTCTTCCAGCTGTGGTCCCCATTGACAGCCACATCAGAAACTGAACTCCAGAGGCTGTAGACTTGCTTTTCTTAGTCACCTCCTGCCGTGGCAGAGAGGAGAGGGGTGAGAACTCTGTGGTCAGGGTGTAAGGCATGGATGTATAAATTACATATGACATAAATTCTCATGCCAAAATCCCTTCTTCATTTTCTCCAGAGCATTCTCAATTTCAAGGCAGCGTAAAGGAGAAATTAAAATAAATTAATTTCCATGTTGCTTAGTCATCTGCCAGTTTTGACTTATTTTTTCCATCCTCCTGATACTGAAGGCAAAATCTGACCTATTGGAGATTTTGGTCCTGTTGCCTTTTTGTCCTGAGAAAAGCAATTCTGTGTAAGGCTGCATTGTGGCAGTCAGTCTGATGCTGGGGAGGTCAGGTTGTTCCTACATTGGTGTTGTGGAATTGATTCCAAGTGGATAGGTGTTACCATATTTTTAAAAGATTGTTAAGGACATTCAGAACATTTCCAGTCTGCAAGTGTGCTTAACTCTAGCTGAGTTGCAGGAATAATTTTTAAGTATATATGCTATATTTTTGGTTTCATAGCCTTTTATTGTAATTAATAAAAATGGAAGCAAATAAATGCAAACATTTGAAGTTTGCAAATGTTTATGCAGAGTGTGGTTTCTTTATGAAGAAAACTAGATTTCTTCTGTATGGGTCAGTTCTTAGCTGTGACATCTCTATTTTAGTTAAAATAAAGGGACTGTGGGTACTTTCTTGACTTTTAATCTTGTAGTCAGTAAAGCTTTATGGGGGTGACTTGAAGGTTTGCTTAATTTTATTATTGTAGCTAATTTTGAATACTGCAGTCCTTTTAAGATGAATGATTTTCCAAGTGGTTACTTAAGAGTAACTGTGTTGTGCCTTGTATTTCTGAGTGCTAATCTGTTATGTTCTGTGATAAAATTCAAATGATGTTCTCTTCTTCCCATCAGGGTGTTGAAGGCTCAGTCTGATCACAGGTCAAGGCATGAAGGTCAGTGCTGCAAAACATCTGCGTCAGGAACTAATAACAGGGACAGCAAATCGATGATAATTTATGATTTTGGTTTAGTCCACCATCAGAATGCTGGAAAATCGTTTTATTCCAAGGAAATATCCGTGGTTTCTGAGTGAAATCCAGTCTGAGTTTTCACCGATCTAATTTTGGGCCGAAATCCAGTCCGGGTTTTCCCCCCAGTCTGGAATCAGGGTGAAATCAGGTCGCGGTTATTCCCGATCCAGTTCCCAGGGGAAATCCAGTCCATGTTCCGCCCCCAATGCAGATTGTCTGTGAAATCCCATCCAGGTTTTCCCTGAGTCACTTCCCAGGAGAAATCTGTTCTGGTTTTCCTTCAGTCCTAATTCCAAGTGAAATCTGCTCCGGTTTTCCTTCAGTCCTAATTCCAGGTGTAATCAGGTCTGGTTTTCCTCCAGACCTAATTCCAAGTGAAATCCGGTTCAGGTTTTCTCCTGATCAAGTTGCCCAGAGAATTCCTGTCTGGGCTTTTTCCTGCTTCTGTTTCTGGCTGAAAATCTTACCCAGATTTTCCCAATGCACTTCCCAGGCTAAATCCCATCTGGATTTTCCCCCATTCCTGCTTCTACCCCAATCCCCAAACTTTATCTAAGTCTAGGAAGGGGGAAAATTCACTTTCATTTTGGGAGTGAAACTGGGATAGGGGTTGGAAGCATCTTCTGCTCAGTGAGTTTTTCCATGGGCAGCAGCTGCTTCTCTCTTGCCGAAATATTCCTTATTGTGCTTGTGGCAGAAATTCCATGTGAGAATTTTCAGCTCAAGCTGCATCCATGAGCAGAACGGCAAGTTCAGACAAATCCCATACTGCACTTTATCCTGCATTAATAACCAATGGCAGAGGTATCCAGACAGGATCCTATCAAAATGCAACACTTTGCAAAGAAGAAAATTAGAAATTCGGGTGAAAGTTAAGGAGAAGATGATGGGGCTCCCAGGAATAATCTCTTGCTGCACCTGAAAAATTAAATTTAGACCTTTTTCCAAGAGCAGCTTTTTATAATGCCAAGAGGAAAAGCTTCATTGGCAAGACAGGTGGGGTCCTATCCCATTAAAAGCTGTCCTGGACACCCTTGGACACATCTGTAATTGAGTGTTCAGGCCTTGTGTACCGGGAACAAATCCCAGTAGATATTTGCCCCAGGAATTGCTGTCATTGCGTGTGTCTCTGCTTGGGCTCTTGCTGCTGGCAGTCTCTCTCCTAAATAATGAAAGATGAAGAATGGTTTCCTGAACCTCTGCAAAACACTCACTCTTGCTCTAATTTCCTTACAAAGGTGCTACCTAAGAATTTCCAAATTGCTCAGGGGCTGCAATGTGATTGCAATGGAACTTTTGTTTGAGGCAACACAGATGTGGCCACAGAAATTAGTACAAAGTAGGAAATAAGTGTGAAGATGTGATGCAAAGCACCAGCTCACAGGTTAAGAAGGATGTAGGAAAGGACTGTGCCTCTCACTGGTAGTATTTAATCTAATTGGATGGTCACCAAGTACAGTGGTCAGTATTTAATCAGCATATTGATAAAACTCTTAGGTTTCTTGTATCCTGACTGCCAAGAAAGATTTTGTCTCTCCTGTTAGTGTGACTGAAATAAATGTAATTTTGGACTGTGCAACCCTTCTACCCAAGAAGCTTTTGCTGTTGCTTACAGTGGGGTTTCTCTCCTCCTCTTTCAGTCACTCACTATTCCATGTGGCTCTTGGTGAGCTGGGCACACTGCTGCTCCTTGGTGAAATCCAGTCTGGCTGACAGTGACCATTTGCAAGACTGGCTCAAGAAACTCACCCTTCTTATTCCAGAGGTATGGAACTGGGGAGGTTGTTGCATTCCTAATTAGTGTCATTAACTTTGGGTTGCCCATAAATTCAAGACATGTCTTTTCCTGCTAAAAGCAGCAAGATCTGCTTCAGTTAATTGCAGTGCTGTGTAAGAAGTGCCCATTGGAAGGTGGCATGTCTGTGGTTGGTGGCAAACCAGGTTACAAACTCTCACCTTTCTCCTTGACTTCTGTTTGAAGGTCATTTTTTCATTGTAATTTTTTGAAATTTCTGTGTGATGCCACCTGACTTGAATTAGTTTAAATGTACTTCCCCTATTACGTTTTTTAGATTATTACATTTTTTACTGTATATTTTTCTATAATTAGAATCACAAAATGAGGTGAATGAGAATTGATACAAAAAATCTTTGTCATGAGCAAAGCTTTGTCTAGCTTTAAGTAATTTTTTCTCATATAATAAAGACTCGAAAATTGCATCAGTTATACTCACAGTAGAAATTTTTTTG
Organism: Aegithalos caudatus; assembly: GCA_013389925.1. NCBI lineage: Eukaryota > Metazoa > Chordata > Aves > Passeriformes > Aegithalidae > Aegithalos > Aegithalos caudatus. The sequence goes on along the minus strand of WEIU01001089.1, from coordinate 1,169,196 downwards.
TATTTACTGGTGATTGCTTAAAGGTGCAAGGTAGACATGATATAATAATTCTTATCTGTTGCTTTATTACTCAAGCACAGAAAAAGCTTACAGGCTGGGTCCATTTAAAATCGCTGGAAGTGAGAGAGTGCAAACTTCCAAAGTTTGATTAGACTGTGGATATTTTTCTTAATAAAAGAAAGAAGAAAATAGTTCTCCTAGTGAAATTAAATTCATTAGTAGTATGAATGAGTAAGGGTAAATTCAGGATTCACATAGATTTCCTTGATTTACCAGATATGATATTTTCTATTCTAGTCACTGTAATCATTCCCAAAGAAAATACATAACAAGACACAGAGCACAGAAAAATTATCTTTTTACTTAGAATAGTATATTTTGCATTTTTCTGTAAGCAGTTTAAATGCACATTCTTTGTAATACATATTTGAGAAAGACACATTCAACCCAGATAACTTCATAGATATGAGAGGAATTCATCTACCTGTGAAAGAAAAACATACAAAAGAAAATAAGCTTCCAAATAATGTGTGCAATCATGTAATTTTATTATTTTTCCTAGACTGCAGTTCGCCACGAGTCCTGCAATGGTTTGTACAAATTATCTCTCTCTGGCCTGGATGGGGGAGACTCCATCAATCGCTCCTTTCTGCTGCTGGCTGCATCAACCTTGTTAAAATTTCTCCCTGATGCTCAAGCTCTGAAACCAATTAGGGTAAGAATTTGAGAACTGACAAGACTTTCTCAAGGATACATTTAAATATATTTTTTTAATATAAAAACTAAAAATGGTAGCACATTATCATTGTGTCTGACATACTGTTTCAGATACACAGAGATATGAAAGCTTCTGGTTTAGATGTTCCAGAAACTTGCCAAAAGTGGTTAAACTGTGACACTGCAGTAATTTACAGCTTGGCTGTGCCTGGAGAAATGCAGAACAGCTTTTAGGAAGTGCTCTTGTTCTTAAATTTCCATGTCCACATACACAGATATTTAAAATAAAAGAGTTAAATTTAAAAAGTTACAGAAGCCTTTGAAATATTTATCTCTTTTTCAGGAGAGTTTTAAATTAGAGATGTGTTAACTAATTGAAATCAACCCACGTTTCTCATGTTTTATCTAGTCTAATCCTGAATGTTTTTGTGATTTGCAGTGGGTTAGATGAACTCCACAGTATTCTACAAATCTTTTACAGGTCATCCTGACAATTTTTCAAGAAAATTAATAAATATTGCAGAAGAAAAATAGAGCGTACACTGTTACCCTTGTAAAATACATTGTTCTTATACTTACCTTAGAGGCCTGAAGAAAGTAATACTCTTGTAACACAGTTACTGCCTTCACTGTGTTTTTTTAATACAGTTATTTTGTCTTCCACTTCAGAACAAAAGCAATTTCTTTCCACAGATAGAGGATTATGAAGAGGAAACTGTGCTGCGACCTGGTTGTAAAGAGTATTTTTGGCTGCTGTGCAAACTGATTGATAACATTCATGTCAAAGATGCAAGTCAGGTAGGTTTGCCCTGCATTCATACCAATGTTTATTGCTTTTAATTTGTGTCTCCAGACATTTTTTCTTACCATCTGATGAACTGCTGTGAGCAGCTCTTGGCTGTTTTCCATCTCCCAGTTTACTGTGATGTGTGTTTAGTAGTTCTTGGAAGCTTCAGGTAGTGACTCTGTAGGATCAAGAAAGGGAGGTTGTTATAACACACAAAGAAGGTGAACTTAGATGAAGGTTACAGATGTGGGAATACTGTAATTATCTGTGAGATTCATTGTTAATAATTCCAGTGTGTTCCAAGAAGGAGCTAATCAAGTATTTGATTAAAGCTGAAAGAGTTAAATTCAGTTAACAGCCACTTAGCATAAGTTAGAAAACTTACCTTAGAGCATGCTTGAAAATGAGTTCTAATTATCTGTTTTTCTGTGTGCAGTAATAAAATTTCTTCCAAAAGAAGTCCATAATTATTTCCCATTTGTATTCCATTTTCTTTCTTTTGAATCAGACAACCCTGCTGGATTTAGATGCACTGGCGAGACACCTTGCTGACTGCATTCGGAGGTGAGCTTTGCCCGCAGGAATTTCACTTGGAATTTGCATTGCAGTTATTGTTAGTGGGGCAGAGCTGTGACATTCCTTCTCTCCCTCAATGTGCATATCCAGCAGAGAAATCCTTGACCATCAGGATGGGAACATAGAGGATGATGGGCTCACAGGACTGCTTCGCCTTGCAACCAGTGTTATTAAGCACAAACCACCCTTCAAATTTTCTCGGGAAGGCCAGGTGAGGAGGACACTGCAAGACCACTGAGAGGTCAAAACAGGACCTTTTTTACCACATTTTGATTGCAGGGCTCAATATATGAAAGTATGTCATATTTCCAGCCTGATGATGGACAAACCCACACATATTCCTTTATTAACAAGTACCACATACATTCTTTCCATTTCTGTGTAATTTCCAGATAGAATTCTTTCATCCCTGAAGTTTTATTTATTTTCATTTATTATCTTTAAATGTTTTTACTGTTGATCAGCATTAACTGGTGTAAGACCTTAACAATAGCTGATTTTGACCAGATCCTGGGCAGTCTGATCTAAAAGTAACATTTAAGCTCTACACCTGTGCAGTGGCAGAGATTTGTTACAAGATTATTACATTCCACCTGTGCTTGTAAGGTGGAAAAGTGGTGAGGCAGGGGAAGTTGCTAAAAACCTTTTATTTTGAGAACTTTTTAAAAAAGGAAATTGTGTGTAAAAACTGATTTAGACTGATTTTTTTTCTGGTGACTGTACAGAACTGAATATTGGGCCTTTACAGCTGAAAAGTAGGCCCTGGTGTCTAATCATATTGTTTATATCTTGTCTGTTGATTCCATTACCATAAAAAGGCCCTGCAGGTAATTTGATTGTCCAAATGTGACATTGCTGACAGCATTTTAAAAGACTGCTTCTGTTGTTCTACCAGATAAGTGTATTTTACTTACAGAGAGCTTGCAGTTTAAATTAAAGTAAGAATTCAATTCACAGAGTGCAGTGTGGAGGAGGATGTGGAAATTAAAATAGAGGTATGCAAAAGTCAGATTTATGTAGCTTGGATGTATGGAAAGCTTAAGAAGAGCTTGAGACACTAATCTTAAAAGTTACTGAAAATCCATGTCTGGATTGTCAAGTTATCAGTCATAAAACCTATCATATTTTGTTATTCTTTTTCCAATTGGCGTGTTCCTCTTTAGAATATAATCTGGTTACAGTGCGCTTAATGCAGCATAAATTGTTGAAATTTGTGATTCAGAACTTGTATTCAAGTCAGGAAGTTCTGCATGATAGAGGTCCAGAAAGTCCACAGAAGTTCCTAGAAAACTGTTGATATGTGATGTATCTTTTAAGAATGCATTCAAGCTGCTAAATGTGCCAATTTAACTGTTTTCCAGGAGTTCCTGAGGGACATCTTCAATCTCCTGTTCTTGCTGCCCAGTCTGAAGGACAGACAACAGCCAAAGTGCAAGTCCCACTCCTCCAGGGCTGCTGCTTACGACTTGCTGGTGGAAATGGTGAAAGGCTCTGTGGAAAACTACAGGCTGCTCCACAACTGGGTCATGGCACAGCACATGCAGTGTAAGAACCTCAGGCACAGCCAGCTTTGGAGTGTTCATGGCCTCTAACACTGCTCTGGGAATTCCACTCTGTAGTTCTGCTGTTTATTCCCCATCACCTGGGGTACTGTCACACAAGTGTTGGCATCTTTTGCTCACCTACCAAATTAAATCCCATAATAGTTTCTGTATCACCTATTCTTAAATGTGGGTTAGAGTGTGTGGCCCTGTAAAATGGCATGTCCACGTGGGTAACAGTGGATTTTATGTGTTTCATCCTCTTGTGCTGGATTTTAATTTCCCTTTTTCCTTTCTAACATAAGCCATGGACTATTTATACATAAACCAAAGTATAGAAACCATGGAGGTACTGGAGTTATGAACAGCCCTGTCATATTTTCAGAGCCTCTGGTGTCATTGTAATTGACTTCAGTCTGTACCCAGATATCTGCATAAAGCAGTTTTGCTGTGCCTCTTGGCTTCCATGCTTCCTGTGTTTTGGAACCACAGTTCCTATGTATAATATGGAAATCACCAAAAATTCAAGTTCGTTAATATTTTATCTTTGATTTGCAAATCCTCATTATGCATTTTTACCCTGCTAGATTTCCTTTCACGTGCCCAGTTTCAATTTCTCTAACCTGAGGTTCTGTAATTTATTATAATCTGTGGAATTGATTTTAGTGCCTTATGATTCAGCAAGCAAAAGAGAAATCTGATTATAATAATACTTTGTGTTCTATTCTCATATGCCTGGGGCCTTCCAAGGTCTCCTATGCTCAGAAGGTATATTATGAAGAATATATTTTATGAAAATATTGGATATTTATATTTGCTCTGAGCACATTAATTGCTGCTGAGGTTGTCTCTGTCTCTACAGGTGCAATCATTTGTGCAATCAGTGTTTTCCTCACTCCAAATCTCAGTAATTCCTCAGTATTGAAGTTTCCTGTAACATTTACCACAGTTGTTACTTTCTTCCGAACACTCTTCTCTGGATCATTTGTTCCATCCCAAGTTCTCCAGAGCCATCTGCTCTGTGGTCCTGCTCCATATCCAGTATTTCTCACTTGCATGAATGTTAATTTGATTACAACTGGCTCAGTGCTGCTGTCTCTGTGATGTGCACCCAACACAGGACTTGGGATACCTCATTTGTTTAAGGGCTTGTTATTCTATTGGTGTGATCCAGAGATTATTGAAACTGGGCTTTTCCACTTCATTATCCCTGTAATCTTACTAGTCTTCAAAAAATCTCTCTCTCCAACCTTCTTAGGTGAAACATTAAGGGAAATATTAGAAATTTCCATCCTGTCTTTGGTTTTAATGTGTTTTCTTAGCAGGGAAGGCTTCCAATTCATTCAGGTTGATCTTATTGAAGAGTGGATTTTAGGTGTTTTCAGTTTTTCATAAAATTTCTTGCAGTGTTTTGGAGTTTTGCTTTTTTAAAGACTGATAAAATCCTTCAGTTCAAAGAGTAGGTGCTTTACTTTCCAGCCAGTTTGAGATCATGTCTGGTGTTATGGATGGAGCAGGAGCATCACCAAAAGGTGGAATATAGAGAAATGCATGGTCATTCTGAGAGGAAAAAATTCAGCTTTAGTTTGCTTAAAATAGAATGTGAACATTGCAAGTTTGGTTTCAAGTTTCCCCATCTCTTCCTGAGAAAAAGCTGGTTTCTATAACAACAGAGAGGAATAAATAAGATAGACATCAGTGAGCCTCAAATTTGCCTTTCTAGTTAAGATCCATATGGAAGAATGAAAAATTTTATTACACAAATTGTCAGTCACTTAAAAAATCCCAGGGTGGGGAACACAGGGTCATCCTGAGAAAGTCCTTGTCAAATTCCTGAATGCTCTATGTCAGATGGAAGGAGGTGGAAGATCCTCCCAGCTGCTCTGTGAAGTACAGAGAAGTCAACTGATTGTTTTGCAATTACAGCTTGATGAGCTCTAAGCAGCGATAGATGCTGAGTCCTTACATCAGAAAGGGTGAATTAGGATGTTGTAATTTAGGGATTGCAGTTATGGGAGGGAATTTTGGTTTATTCTGCCATGCTAATGACCTTCTTTAGGAGGTGAAAACAGGCAGGGGAGCTTTGTTCCAATTGGCCGAACAGCCCAGGTAACCCAAGGTCACACCACTGAGATTTGTTGAAACAGGAGAATTAAACCTCTCTTCTTCCCTCCTTGGAGCTTCAGGGCTAATAATTGTTTTGTTGCCAATGCCAAAATGAAGATTACAACTGTTATTTGTTGTGCAACAGAACATCTTGTGGTCTGGTCTCTGAAGACATGAGGATGCCAGATAGTTTCCTGAACTTCTATCTGATAGTGTGGATTGAGAAGAATCCTTAATGAGTCTTTCATGTGTGACAAAATAATTAAGGATTTAAAGTTTAAGTCTTGGACCCCATATAGCTTTTATGAATTGTAAAATAAATCCAGCCTATTTTTGGGGAATCTTTTTTCCTCTTTGTCTGAACATATACTTCAGCAGAGGTATTAAATTATTTGTAGGACACACTGTGTTTTCAGAGAATGACATCTCTGGGGATTAATAGCAAAGCTGGATGCATTGCAGGGGTTTGTGTCCAACTTCTTGGATACCAAGGAAGATTGTCTAAGCTGGTTACCATCTTTCCTGGCTGGCAGATGAGAACTTCCCTATTCTTCTGATTCCTTGGCAGCCATATCAGAACAAGGCTCATGAGTCAGTCAGCCCTGCCAAACTTGTCTGGTGCCTCCCTGTGTAAGAAATCCATCACTACATGGTATGAAATACAGAGGAATAGAAAGCTTAGAAGAAAAGAAAATGGCTTTTTCAATCTGATTCACTTGTGCTTTGGAGAGCACAGTGAGCCCCTTGCAGTCCAAAGTGGTGTGGCAGAAAGGCTGCCATCTCTATCTAAAGATTCTAAAGATTTTCCTGAGGAATATATAATCCATTTTCCTAAAGATCAGGCACAGTCTGCCTCGTGCATATAAGTGTACAGTGCATAACCTGGTGACACTTTATTAGTGTGAACATCAAGCTTTTCATTGTATTTCTATTTTTGCAAATTGCAGTTTGAATTTACTGTTTTCCTGCCTGTGTGATTGCTGCTTTTCATAGCTTCCCATGCACCTTACAAGTGGGATTATTGGCCACACGATGATGTCCGTGCTGAATGCAGGTTTGTGGGGTTAACCAACCTGGGAGCCACGTGTTACTTGGCCTCCACTATTCAGCAGCTGTACATGATCCCAGAGGCCAGACAAGCAATTTTCACTGCAAAGGTGAGTGTGGGGCTTGGATAGAAATTTACATTCAAGAATCAGTGCAAATATTGAAAAAATACACATTTACTTCTAAGAGTTACATCTAGATAAAGAATATTTCTTCAGCATTTAGTCTGCTTTTTATGTAGTTGGATTCTTTTGCTGGTGTCTGAAGAGATTTTTTTCTTAAATATTTGATGTGGTATGTTCTTAAGGTGGCATTGAAATAAAATGTTCTAAAAGTCATATTTCTGTTGCTTTCAGCTAGGTTGATTCAGATTTGGGTTTATGTGAATTGTCTGTTGTTTCTTAACTGCTGATTTGTTACTTTGTTAACAAATATTTTTATGAATGTTTATAAAGTCCATAAGCATGTATCTTGTGCTGCCAGAAGTACAGCAAGTCCTGTAAATTATCATACATTGGTTGGCTTCCAGAAATGCAATATTATCACTTGTATCTCTTTGTTGTAAGAGAGAAAATATCGTTTTGGTCCCTGACATCAGCAGGGCAGATAGAATGTGTGAAACACCCTAACTGGCAGTGACCTCATAATTTTCTGCTACTGTTCATTGCTGGTACTTGTCATGTAACTTCTGGATTTGCCTTTTATAAATGCAAATAAAAAGCTAAGTAAGAGAAGCTGCTGGTCTGCACAGGAAATGCGTTATGGAGAGAGATGTCCAGAACCCTCAAAATCTCTGTGAATTAAAAAAAAATATTCCAAAACCACTAATACTTTGTAATACTTTCCCAAAAGCTCCTGCCTGCAATAAATTTTTAGGAAGTAGAGTTATTTTTTTCTCAGGTTTAATGACCCTCCTGCTGCCAGAAAAAATGTAAAATGAGTATAAAAATTCTAAATATATGATAATAGACTGTGGGTTTGTGTACACAATCATTTTTCTAATGGTCCATAATAAAGTAATTGAGTTTTATTTGAATGTTACATCTTTTTAATGTATGTTTTTGGAAAGTAATAAGCAAAAAGATCAAATCTTCTTTTATTATTTTCTGTTAGTATTCAGAAGATATGAAACACAAGACCACTCTACTGGAACTCCAGAAGATGTTTACATATCTAATGGTAGGTGTGAAAGAGGGTGTTCTAGGAAGTATCCTTTAGAAAGTATCCTAAAAATATTTTAGAGATTCTTTGTACATAGTTCAGGTGAGTCAGTGAATTACAGAATTGTTGGGGAGGTGGAGTTTCCCTGGTGATAAAATAAAATACATTATATTTATTCATTGCATTTTCCTTGCTCCAATATTTAAAGATTAATCCATTGGAATACAGCAAAATTTTGAGATTCCAGGACCAAACAAAATTAAAGCAGTTCCCAGGTGTTCACTGCTGTTAAAACATTGAAGCAATTCTAAAATAATGAAAAAAACCTGAGGAGAGTTGAGTGTCTTGACACGGTTTTGCATGAGAAATTCACAATCCCTTTGAAGAACAAATGGGGAAAAGAATCTTGACTTGTAATGCCTCCCATGAATCATAGAAATGATTAAATTAGGTGTTGACATAAGCAGAAAATAATACAGGAACATAAAGTCATACCAAGACTTAGAATTATTTAGATCTTGAAGAAAGCCTTTATTCCAGAAAAGGCAATATTTACAGGAGGTGCTGTCTTGCTATGCATCCTTAACAGAGTAAATTAAGTCCAGCATTCCCATGGTGCAAGGCAGTGGAACTGGGATATATTCTAAAGAATTGCTTTATGCTGCAAATTCTTTTCTCTGGCTAAACACATCCTGTTGAAAACTAGATTAAACATAGAGGAGTCTGAATGAGAATTGAGCACTTGGCAAGATTTAAGTCAGCAATGTCCAGAAATACATAAATACAAGCTGATGTTCTCCCATTTTGTATCTGAACAGATATGCAGAAACTGCACCTGTCACATCTTCAGCCAAGACATTTTATTTTAGTGATTCATTTTATGAAGTGTTTGCTAAACATTTCAGTACTTTTTTACTAATGATATTCTACTGGTATCATGCTAATGGTTATCAATTACTTAAAAGCTACTTTGCATTTCAGCAGAAACATTTAAACATTTAAGAAACTATCCTGTCTAATAAGCATATTGTATGTAAAATATGTCTTTTTTAAAACAGATACTCATATGTGTGCTTGGTACATCTGTGTAACTTGAAAATAAAAGGATTTGGGTTGATTTGGTTTTTTTTTTTTAAATATCTTTTATCCAAAGGAAAGTGAATGTAAGGCCTACAACCCAAGGCCTTTCTGTAAAACCTACACCATGGATAAGCAACCCTTGAACACTGGAGAGCAGAAAGACATGACTGAGTTCTTCACTGACCTAATAACAAAAATAGAGGAAATGTCTCCAGAACTGGTGAGTTATTAAGAGGGTGCAAAAGGGAGCTTGAAAACTTAGGGATTTGCTCAAATTTCCTTGACAGTATTCATTCATTCATTCACAGAAAAACACAGTGAAAAGTTTGTTTGGAGGTGTTATCACAAACAACGTCGTTTCTTTGGTAAGTGTTCCTTCTGTGTCTTTTAAAGATAATTTTTTTTCTAACTTCTCAAAGTTACTTCATTGCTTTTCTGTTGAATTTGTTCAGGACTGTGAGCATGTGAGTCAGACAGCTGAGGAGTTCTACACAGTGAGGTGCCAGGTAGCAGATATGAAGAATATTTATGTAAGTAATGCCAGGCTGGGATGAGTCTCACAGGACTCCATTACAATGGGCATAAAAAAACACTGCCACACACTTTGTGTCACTGCTTTTTATCTGCACTCAAGTACTGGGGTGGTTTGAGGTTGATATTAAGAGGTAATTTAGTTTCAGTGTTGTGTGCCATCAGCTGGAGCCAACAATAGTCATTGACTATTGATTACTGTTTTACAGTCAATAATCACTATTGTTTTAAACATGCTGTGGTCATTTTATATGAGAATTGTAAATGTCAAAAGATTGAACATTTACAAGTACTACTGCTTATGAAGTTAATTTAAAGTTTACACTAGAGTAATTCCATGTTTTCAAGCTTTTTAAACAACCATTAATCCCTTGAAATTTGAAACACTTGAAATTTAAATTAAAAGGATTTGAATTCTTTGAGACAGCTTGGAATATTGAGTACCATTTCTATGAGTTGGTTCCTTAATTCTGTGTATGGGTTAGGAAGTGGTTTTCCTGTCCAATTTTTCTCTTAGTTCAGGTGTGTGAAATTCTTCTGTGAAAAATTTTGGGACTTAATTTTCCTAATTTATGGAAACGTAAATTAAAGTAAGATTGAAAGGCCATGTAAGCACAATATATAAATAGCCAAGATAAATGTAAACTCCTTTTTTTGTTTGTTCCATGTAGGAATCTCTTGATGAAGTAACTATTAAAGATACCTTGGAAGGTGACAACATGTACACGTGTTCTCACTGTGGGAAGAAAGTGCGGGCTGAAAAAAGGTGTGGCTAAGAAGAAATAAATGTTCTTAATGTTTCTTTTTAGTAAATCACTCAAATTCCATTTGGAATAACAGTAATCCTTTAGATGGATCAGGACTGCTCTTTCCTTCAATTTATACCATGTAGGCCTATAAGGATGTGATCTCTGTGCAAATCAGAACTTAGGAGGAAATCAAATTTCCAAAAGAAAGAATCTAAAGTGTCTAAAAGACACAGGAAAATGTTCATGACCTCTTTGAATTAAAAAAACCCCAGAAATTAGTAGCTTTTGAAGCATTAGTCCTGGCTTAAAATATTACATGCTTTCAAAGGTTGGTTTCTCATTATGCAGGATAATTGTTTGGGTTTCATGTCACCCTGAATTTCTTAATTAAAATCTGTAGCTTTAAAAATGTTTCCATGTTTTGTGAAGTCTGTTTATAAAGATAAACTAAGTTACAATTTTATGTTGTCTTGGTTTTGCAGCTAAGAAATTTCTTTGTTAGAGTTGAAAACCTTGTTTTAAATGACATGGGTGAGAGAGTAACTTACTAGAAAATCATTATTGCAAATTTTATGAGATTTAATGCAGGAGATGTTCTGCCTTGAAATTTGTCTTTTGGAAGTTGGTAACTCCCTGCAGTGAGGGGATTTGTGTTGTTGAATTCATTCATGGCTTATTTTATGATACTATTTTAGAAAACTGGCTCCTGCCATGTGATTAGATTTGCTGTTTCTTCCAAGATACAATGACAGTCTAAATAGAATTGTTTAATGGGCTAAATTTGACCTTCCTGCTGCCAGTCAGTCTGCACTGCTCTGGGGCACTGTAAGAGCTGAATTTTATATTTATGTCTCAGCAACAGATCTCCAGTGTTACACTTGAAATAAATGTTTAAAATCTTTGTGAAAATACAATTCACCCTACTAAGCTTTTGTAAATTGTGTTTATTTGTGATCCTTCAGGGCATGTTTTAAGAAACTACCTCGTATCTTAAGCTTCAACACCATGAGATATACATTTAATATGGTGACCATGATGAAGGAGAAAGTCAATACCCATTTTTCATTCCCTTTACGTTTGGATATGACACCCTACACTGAAGATTTCCTCATGGGAAAAAACGACAGGAAAGAAGGTTTGCTCATAAAATGGATTCAGCAAGCTTTGGCACTCTATCTGTGTATCCACTGTGTATTTATCTGTGTATTCACTTCCTCTATACAGAACAGAAGCAAATAAAATCAAACATAGCTTTAATCAACCTAAATTCCCAAAGTCACATGCTGTATTTCACATGAGAAAAATGGCCAATTTTTGGTTTATAATACTGTTTAGTTTGAATTAATCTTATATTTGCAAAGTATGAGAGGAATTGCAAACAGTTACATATAGTTTGTTGCTAATGTTGAAGTTTGGGTGCTTAGGAAATAACTGATTAAATATGATATTGAATTCTTTCAGGTTTTAAGGAAGATGGTGGATATCTGAAGGAAACTGAGAGTTATGAGTATGACCTGATTGGTGTGACAGTTCACACAGGAACAGCAGATGGGGGGCATTACTACAGCTTTATCAGGGACATTGTCAATCCTCATGCTTACAAAAACAACAAGTGGTGAGCTATGCTATTTATATTTCCATATTTTTAATAACTGACGCTTGTTGGCTTTGTCAGATGCAGTTATATAGGGGATACATCCCATGGGTTCCTCTGGAAAGCACAGGATGTTGGGATTTGATAGTTGTAAGGATATGAATTTATTGGCCCAGGGGTCAGGAGCCAGGAGAGTCGTGTGGTCCCTCGGACACAGGGGGGTGGCAGGAATGCTGTGCTGGCCTCACCACAGCCCAGGATTACTTTCTGATGGGACTAGGTTTGAAGTATTTCAGAACAAAAGATTTCCTAGGTTGTCCTTCCTGAAATCCACTTGTTACCTTGGATGAGGATCCAGCTACGTTTCTGCATGTGGAATTTGGGAAAGGGAAGGGATGTGGGCATGGAAAGGAGGAGGGTCCTGCTAGGAGACAGAAGAAAGCAGGGAACACTCTGCCTGCTATTTTGGTTGTGGTTTCTCCATTTCTCACTGGAGCTCTGGAGCAGGAGACAAGGTTTCCTCTATTCCTCCTTCTCTAGAATAGCCAGAGCATTTCTGAAACTGGATTTATGGCCTAATCTCTGCTCCAGTGGGGATCCACAGCAGTACCTCCTTGTTTGATGTTATTAGATGGAAGTCACTTTGGGACCAGATTTGCATTTGCTGGGATCTAAACGAGACATTGGAAGTTAATAATAGGAATATTTCAGTCTGAGGAATCACTGGAAGTGCTCATTAGGCTTTATTTGGCCCTAGAGATGAGCAGCAGTTGTTACAAAGCTCCTTCCTTGCAGGTACCTTTTCAATGATGCTGAAGTTAAACCCTTCGATTCTGCCCAGCTCGCTTCCGAATGTTTTGGTGGAGAAATGACTGTAAGTTGTGACCTGGATTTTTGTCATGTTCAGCTCTTCTAGTATCTGTTACAACCCAGGCCGTTGTATGAGGTTTTAAAAGGAAACTGTCAGGAGTATAGTACAGGTATTACTAATGAATCTAAGTTAATTAGTAAAGTGTCTCTCCAAACAAGAGGTATTTCTTTACTAGATCTGGTTTTTATCATACCATTTATTCAGGTACAAAAAAGTGAGTCTGAAGCTAATTTAGGGATCCTTGCTTGGGGTGGCTGCTTAGCTCAGACCATTGATGAAGAAATAATTCTTCAAGCTTAGGTGTATTCTGGAAAAAAAAAGGACATTTTGATCTTACACATTATTACTACAAACAACACTCAAATGTTCTCAGGTTGTGCTTGAATTAATCATTCTTTATAGCTGTGTACATGATACAAAGCACATTATAGATAACACAGTATCTTACTAAAGCAGTCCTGTGCATAAGACAACTTCTCTGTCTGGGAAAGATAATACGCTGAAATAAAACCAAAAAATTCCTTTGTTTGGCAAATGGATAAAATACCTTCAGGTGCCTCTAAAGAAGAGGTGTCAGTGAGATGGATGGCCCAGGAAATTGCTTGGGTTGGAGGTAGAGTATTGCACAGTAGTTTTGGAAATTCAGAAGAGGCCACTGTAGAAGAAAAAAAGAAACAAGACTGCTTTGAGCAAGAACTAAACTGTCAGCAACCCTCATAAATATCATGAAATAAATGTGCAAGTTAACTATCACAAGCTCTTAGAAACTAAAGCATTAAAAAGCTTGTAATTAATGGTTTTGCTTTCTTCTTGACAGACAAAAACTTACGATTCTGTTACTGATAAATTTATGGACTTCTCCTTTGAAAAGGTATTTCTCTTCCAAACCCTTGTTCTGTGATTATATTTCTGATTTAGTGATTTCTCTCTCAAAGCAAAAATTATACAGATGTTTTTTTCTCCAAGACACACAGTGCTTACATGCTGTTTTATAAACGGATGGAGCCAGAGGAGGAAAATGGCAAAGACTACAAATTTGATGTTTCATCAGAATTGCTGGAGGTACAAGTTGATTTGTTTTAACACCAATTTTAAAACACTCTAGGAGGCCCTAAACACATCAGAAATCTGAATAAACATAGGAAAGCAAAAATAATTTAAATCACTGAGGTGGCAGTCCTTTCATTTCACTCTCTTCCTTAGGAGATTGTCATGGGATAGGAAGGGAATTAGGATTTACATTTTACATGAATTTTAGATGTTTTTTTCATTCTGTCCTGTATATGGGATAAATCCCTTTTGAGCACCTGGGAAATCTAATGTCCCTGCTCCCTCTGGCCAGAAGTTTTGCTTCAGCATCTGCCCAATTTTAGGTTCTTAATTTAAAATGTCTCTTCATTCCTAGCCTGCAAATCAGATCATGCTTTTATCCTTCTTCATCTTAAAAATATTAATAGAATTTTTCAGAGTTAAATGTTTAAACCATATTGCTGTGAAAATCACTATGAATTGTGATCAAAAACATCACTTAAGAGAGAGGGGAACAGGGGATATGTGGTATGATATCTCGTTCTGGTTTAATGATGGAGATTCAGATCTTACTCTTTAGGAATTTACCAGAAGTTCTCAGAGCTCATCAAGCTTTGGGTTGGACTTCAGCTGTGATTCTTTTTAAACTTCTTGTTCTCAATATTTTAACCCAAAACTGAATAATTCAATTGTAAAAAACGAGGCCACAGAAAGAGGAGGAGGTTTGAAGCTCTGTTCTGCAGTCCCATGACAGGCAAAGCCAATACTCACTATAGTATGAGTAAAACAGCTTTGAGCCCATTCTTTAAACTGAAGAAAGTTCTTTCAGAAATAATTTTTATACAGAAAAATTTTGGGTTTTTTAGCCTTGGAATCATTTAAATATTTTTAAAATCATGCTTAAGTAGTGAAATAAACTGCTTTCTTGTATCTGATGGTAGCATTTTTTCTTCAGTGGATATGGCATGATAATATGCAGTTCCTTCAAGACAAGAACATTTTTGAACATACATATTTTGGGTAAGTTTTTCTTTTAAAATGTAATATTAATGCTTCTTTTCTTCTTGCAGATTATCATTATTTATTTTAATTAACAAATAAAATTACTGACTCTAGGTTTATGTGGCAGTTGTGTAGTAGCATCCCAAGTACACTACCAGATCCAAAAGCGGTTTCTCTGATGACAGCAAAGGTAAGGATATCCAAAGAATCTCATCTTCTGTTAACTGTTTCCTTGTTGACATTTGAATTCATGCATTCTAAATTAATGGTGCCATTTTTTTTTCCAGTTAAGCACTTCCTTTGTACTAGAGACATTTATTCATTCAAAGGAAAAGGTATTCGATTTACTTGTAAATTCTCATTAAGTAGCTGCATGAACCTAGTGAAAAGCAGATCTGTACTTTCCATTTTAAAAGTGGGATTTTGAGCTGTAAAATTGCCATATATGATGCAAAGTTAATGTTTAGAGTGTCGTGTACCACATTTATAGTGAGCACTGCACAATATAATGTGTATGTAAAGATGTATGGACTGGTATTTATCTGTAGGTGCAATATATAATTAATTCCTAAAATATTTATTGTTTATAATTATATTTGGTGCTTTACTGAACCATTTAGAAATGTTTAAAGATTATGCTGGAATTCATTATTTGAAGTTACAGTTTATTTCTGTATTTCTTTTCACAGCCTACAATGCTTCAATGGATTGAACTGTTAACAAAACAGTTTAATAACAGTCAGGCAGCTTGTGAAGTAAGTGACTTAGGAACTCAGCAAAGTACAAACCAACTTTCTATATATTGTTTAACTTTCCTGGAGGTTCGTATCCCTGGAATATTTTGGACTATGAACTACTGTATTTGGTATATTTGTGCTCTTTGAGATGAAATTAGTCCTTTCTGATTGCTGCAGATCCTGAGGAATGACTTTTTTATTTACAGAAACCACTCTTGAGACCACAGGCAAAATTGTTTTGTCACTGGAATAAGAGAGAGCCAGTGTCACAAACTCTTGATTTGATCAATTATGCAGTAATTTGTGTAATGAAGATGTGCTTTAATTAACTCACACAAGAGACTTGGAAAGACAAAGAAGTCGGTGTGGTCTCATTGAAGGCAATTTTGAGATACTGAAGAAAAGTTTTGAGAGTGTTTCTGTGATAATTTAAATGTACAAGGAACCTAGCACAGACTGTGTCCTGCATTAGACTTTATTCAGCAGAAAGGAATTAAATCCATTATTATTTTATAAATTGATTCTAGGTTGATAAATTATGTGACATTCAATATTTGAGTGTGCAGTTGTCTCAGTGAGGTGGCATCCTAAGATGCTTGAATAAGGACATTTATTATAGTACAGAATACTCAGGTACAATTAAAATGAAAGTAAGAACATTGATTCTTCATTTTAAACTGTCTTTTCTTGTGACTCAAACAAAATTCTGGGAGTCAGAAGACTGAGCTGTGTTATTTGCTGAGTCTGACTTGGAATGAGTCATCCTCTATTAGTTTTATACTTTTTGGATCTCTGGAGGCTGTGAGGCTTTTCCATGTGTTAAAATGCAAAAGGAATCTAACTTGGGAAGCTCTGTTTAATCCTATCACTCTTCTACAAAATTCTTCAGGTTATGCTTTATTGTAAGCATAGTTTTTTTGCTGTTGACATCACTTTGCAGGATAAGTGTGTTCTTCCAGATAATTTTCTAATGGCATGCAGAGCACAGGGATAAGAGGATACCAGATATAAATTTATATTGCTGTTTATTGCTATTGATCTTTATTTCTTTATTCCTTCATGCACAGAAGACTTTTAGATTTCCCTTGGATTAAAACTTGCCTATTCCTTAATCATAGTAACATCGATTTCTCTTCAGACTTTATTATCATGCAAAAAAGAAGATTGGACTAAGCAAGTGTGGAACAAAACTAACACAGTATGTATCTTCTGCAGTGGTTTTTGGATCGTATGGCTGATGATGATTGGTGGCCAATGCAGATTCTAATAAAGTGTCCCAATCAGATTGTGAGGCAGGTAAGAAA
The DNA here is from genome assembly GCA_013389925.1 of Aegithalos caudatus. Taxonomy (NCBI): domain Eukaryota; kingdom Metazoa; phylum Chordata; class Aves; order Passeriformes; family Aegithalidae; genus Aegithalos; species Aegithalos caudatus. The sequence goes on along the minus strand of WEIU01001089.1, from coordinate 1,152,364 downwards.
AAAAGTTCCTTTCCAAGTCAGGTGACTGCTTGACCTGTGACCAGAGGCAGACAATTACGATGGCTGTGATTCTGGCAGTTTTATTGAATACCTGTAATTGTCTGATTCTTCTCCATTCTTGCAAACGATTTAGGGAAGATATTTGGCCATGGGAGTGTTACTGTTTGAAACAACCAAACAGCATAGTCAGGATCACTAAATCACAGTAGATGCAAATCAAGGTTTCTACAACTCCCTCATGATCTCCACAAATCTGAACACTTTACCTTAAAATTTTGGGGTTTTTCTGAATAATTCAACAATAGTTCATCAAGCTCCACCTTCAGAAAACAAAACAAAACAAACTATTTACATTCAGTACTCTTCAAAGCTCGAGTTTGAAACTTCTGTAGTAAATTTTTGTGGGTAGAGGTAATTTTACAGTATTATGCCCCAAAGCTTTGTTAATACCCTTTTCTGGAAATACTTAAAAAAACCCCACCTCTCTATTAGTAGCATTTGGACATTCACAAATCCAACTATTAATAGTGTCACTTACAAGTGTACTTTCTTTGCAAGTTGTTAAGGTATAAACTTTAACAGTTACTTTATCTTACCTGAATTCTTCAGTTGGATTTCTGGCTATTAAAGTTGATATTCCCCTAGAGACCCATACATAGTTTTTGCATATAATGCATAAGTAAAAGAATATATTTCATGAGAAAACTCTATGCAAGATCTTAGGCAAGGTCTTCTCATGAATGCTTTCAATTTTCACATAAATTCCTATGAGCCAGCAGCAAAATTAAAAAACACCTTGCCAAAAGTATCAAAATGTTTCAGAAAATAGAGATAGAAGAAAAAAATAGTCATGTTTCGGTGCACACCAATATTAAAAGCTGGGTTTAGGGTTCCTCCATGAGATCTGTTCACAGAAACCAGGTTTGACTCTTCTGTTAAAATAAAATCTCAGCTTTGTCTTTCAAACTTTGAACCTGTGAAGAGCTGGCAGTGGGACTTGGAGACAGAATATTCTTTGCTAGGAATGACACATTGACCTTTTTGTAAAGGATTGAAGGTGTGGAGTTCATTCCCTTCTCCCTTTGCAGATGTTCCAGCGCTTGTGTATCCACGTGATCCAGAGGCTGAGGCCAGTGCATGCACACCTTTATCTGCAGCCAGGAATGGAGGACTGGTAAAATAATCCCCCTGCAAACTTCTGTTCATTTCATGCATTGCTGCAGCTGCTTTTCTAAATGAGTCACTCAGAACAGTCATGTAAAGCTGAAGTAGTGCTAATTGTTATTCAAACTGCTCTGATTTACTTAAAAATACCAGTAGGGGTGCAAAGGGCAGTATCAAATTGTTTGAAACATTTGCTCCCTTGGAGTAGGTTTTCAGTATAGTCTTTATTTTCCCTGTCACTTGGACACTGCAAGTGTAAATCTCCCTCCTTAGACTTGAGAATCCTACTGTGAATTGGATCTGGAGGCACAAAGGTGGAAGTTTTTATTTTTACATCCAGCAAAAGCGTTTGGAGATCAGCAGTTAATCCTATAAGTAAATCACAGGTTTTGTCAAAACCAAGGAAGAACCCTCTTGGATTCTCCTTTGCTTTGCTTATTATCAAGAAAACTGTCATTTTTCTCCAGTTATGAAATACTTAAACTCTTTTTGGTACATGATGAGAACAAAAAAGTGATTTTTCTTTCACCTCTTGTGTTAAAGTTTTGATAGTGATAATAGATTTTGCCCAGAGTGAAAATGGCAGTTAGTAATAACTATGCTGCCACATCAAAATTCAGGACATGAAGATACAATTTTCATGTCAAAAAGTAGAATTTAATTTGCTTTGGAAGCCTTACTTGAGTCTGTGGCATGGTTTTATTCAGTGATGAGGTGCAGCCCTGAGCAGATGTCTGAGGCTGAATGTTCTCTGCCTTGCACAGGGGTGTGGTCAGGAGGGTGCCTTGCCTGGGTTCCATAGCTGTAATTGCATTCTCATTAAATTTGACAAGCAAATCAAGAGGAGGATTTTAAGTAGGAGATCCCCAGCACTGTTGTTCTAAGAGTTCTTTTCCTGAGCAGCACCTTGATCCAGAACACTAATTTGACAAACCTTTCAGCATTTCAAGTGCCTGTTGCTCCCTTTGCTCGGGCTGTGTTGTTACCAGGCTATGGATAGGGGTGAGAGCTGCGAGAGCAGGAATTCTGGTGAATTCCTTTGTGTGGACAGGCTGGGGCTGCCTTTGTGCTGTGTACTGTGTGAAACACCCACCCTGGCTGCTGTTGTTGCTGCAGCTCGGATGACATGGACGGGCCCGTGGAGGACATCGGGAGCCGCTCGTGCGTCACGCGCTTCGTGAAGACGCTGCTGTCCATCATGGAGCACGGCGTCAAACCCCACAGCAAGCACCTCACCGAGTACTTTGCCTTTCTTTATGAATTTGCCAAAATGGGAGAGGAGGAAGTGAGTATAGCCTTGGATTTGGGGAGTTGCTGGTGTCCGTGCACAAGGGTATTTTCAAGTAATTCCATCCCTGCGTTTTTCAGAGCCAGTTCTTGCTCTCTCTGCAAGCCATATCCACAATGGTTCATTTCTACATGGGAACCAAAGGGCCTGAGAATGTAAGTCTGAGTATTTTATATAACAAGAACTAATCTTTCCTGTTTTACATCTGTGATCTTTACTGCTGTGTGTCTTGAATAATTTTTCAGCTGTTAAATTAAAATTGCTTCACTTCCACTACCTTTTTCAATGTTTAAGTGAATATAATATTAAAAAACCCCTCTGTTGACTATTATAGTTTAGTATGGAAATAGGTACTGAGTAAAAGTAATTAAAGTTGCTCTTAATTTGATACTAATGGTAATGCTGTTAACAGTGGGTTACTTACTCCTGTTGTCCAACTTAGTTTCTTAAATTTACATGCTTTTTTTTGTAAATAGACCATATTTTCAGCCAGCCTACCTCTTGCATTTGTAAATACAATTTACCTTATGCAAAGTGAATGTTTCAATGTGAAAATCAATTGATTAGATACTTATCTGGTTTGATTCAGGAAAGTTGATGAAGCTGTTGGGAATAAGGGACAGGATATGCAAAGGCCCATTGAAATGAAGGCTCAAAATGTCCACACTGCAGTTCTCTGTTTTTTCCTTAGCCCCAGGTTGAAGTGCTTTCTGAGGAAGAAGGGGAGGAAGAGGAGGAAGAGGAAGACATCCTTTCTTTAGCAGAAGAGAAATACAGGCCTGCTGCACTTGAAAAGATGATTGCTCTGATTGCTCTTCTAGTGGAACAGTCTCGCTCAGAAAGGCAAGAGCTTCTGATAAAACAAAATCAATTTAGAATTTATAGTTTAGAAAGGAGTCAGATTTTATGGGTTTCTCTGAGGCTTTTATTGTGGGCTTTTTTAACAGCATAAATGAGCTTGTATATGAGCCCATTATATTTTTAATAACTTAAAAAGGAGTTGTTATTGTTGACCAAATGAAAGACTTGGATTAAACACTTGAACACATTCAGTTGCCCACATTTGGTTTTCTTTTATCTATCTCATTCAAATACAACTTTTTTTTAGTTGAGTTTTACATCAACACCTTTATTGTTTCTTGTATATTGTGATACTGAAGAATATGAGCTAACACTCAGTCCTGAGTGTCTCCCTAACCATAATCATGGCTGAAATAAAATGATCATTTTCATTTGTATTTTAGGCATTTGACCTTGTCACAAAATGACATGGCAGCACTGACAGGAGGAAAGGTAATCAAGTTTAAAATGACTGCTTTAGCCTCCAAACCCTCTGTGGTGTGTAGTTGTAGGCAGTGTACTGTATCTGCTTATTTGTTGCAGGGTTTCCCTTTTTTATTTCAACATATCCGTGATGGGATCAACATCAGGCAAACCTGCAACCTCATTTTCAGCTTGTGCCGGTACAACAATCGCCTTGCAGAGCATGTGAGTAGCAGGGACTGCAGCTATTGAAATCTCCTCTAATAAGTGTCATGGGGTGTTGTTATTATTTTAACTGAATAAACACAAGTCTAAGTGAGTTCTATGTGTTTTCTTTTCAAGATTGTGTCCATGCTGTTCACATCTATAGCAAAGCTGACTCCTGAGGTATGTAAACCTGTCTAGTAAATAGTCTGTAGTCATATTTTCCTGGTTTAAATCACAGAAATATTCCTTTGCTCACCAAACCTTTTGTGTGGAAGATGATCCATGGAAGTTTTTGTGCCATTAAATGAAGTCTAATTGCACTGTTTGTGAAGTTTTGTAAAACAGAAATTTGCTGTGCCACTTAGGATGAAAGTTTTTATTCAAATCAAGTAACATTTCTGGATTCTCCACCTGTATTAATTTCTTGTAAGAAGTTGATAACATTAAATTATTGTGTGCAAGAATAAGTGGAGATAATTACTTATTATCTGGCTGTTCAAGATTTGTGGCAATGTTTTGCAGTTCTCTGCTGGCAAACATGTTTCCCATTCAGAGTAAATTCCTGCCCTGGTAATAACAGAAGTACTGATGGATCCAAATGGATTCCAGATGCAAAATATATAATTATGTGACCACTTTGTTGAAACATTGTTAAAATCTGGGTGAGTCTTGGCAGTGTAAAACCTCAAAATGGATAAACTTTTGGATAAACTTCCCAGGATCCATATTCCATGTTATGTAAATACAAAAAAAAAAAAAAAAAATCTGAGCCAGTAGAGTCTTCTGTAAATATAAACCAGGATAAATTGGTGAATTCTTCAACAGTGGACAGCTTGATTCTTTCCTTTTTCCAGAATAATGTCTATATTTCCTATAATACATGCATACATATAAGTATATATATATTTCCTGTAACTTCCCCTAGACCAGATCCTGCCTCATGTGATCCTGTTGCTTTACACTGACTGTAACCAGTGGCTTAATTTATAGATATGTATGGATCATGGTCAGATTAAATAGTAAGGGAATAAAGTATTATAAATGTTCATGTCTGAAGTTCATAGAAATCTTATAGATATTGGGGTTTTAAAAAAATATTCTTAAAAATGTGGATGAAATTAAATAGATGAAATTGGGTATTTTTCCATTTTCTGCATTACAGGCAGCCAATCCTTTTTTCAAATTGCTCACCATGCTCATGGAATTTGCTGGTGGACCTCCAGGAATGCCACCCTTTGCTTCTTACATTCTGCAGAGGATATGGGAGGTACAATATGTAAAATAAAACAGAAACAAAATTGTCTTTCTCTTGTTGGTCCTTTTATGTCTCTTTTGCATTTTGTTGTCATCCTTCCTGCATCAGTCCATGATTTTTTTATTACCATTCCTTGTCTGAATAAACAGCAACAGCCAATAGACATTAAAAAGTTCTCTTGTAACTTAATGTAGGGTTAATGGCTCTTTCATTTTAACTTCAAGTTTTAGTTTAATGAGAAATTAATTGATTCATAATAAGGGCCTAGAATGCTTTTTCTAGACAAATTCCACATCATTTTCTCAGTTATCCTTTTGCAAGGCCTGTAAAATGTTTAACACCCATCATTTGGTTGTGGGGTTTTTTGGCCTTTATGTACAAATTCCTTGAATATTCATTGGACATTTTTGGTTCTCTGTAAAATATCCATTAACACTTTTACCACATAAAATAGTGCTAAACTGAGTCTGCTGGATAATTGCTGTGTGCAGGACCAACCTTGCTTGCATTTCTAAAATCAGAGAGAGACTTTTTAACCAAGTCAGCACAGGGATGAATTCCTTGATCTGAGCCATAGATGAGCAATTAAAGCTTTCACTTCACCTACCTGCTGAGTTCCCAGTGCAATTTACTGTCCTCATTCCTGGCTGAGAACAGCATGGCCAGTCTGGAGACTGCTGAGGACCAGCTCATTCCCTTTAATTCCCTTTAAAAAATGAGGCTGGAACACCGTGGGCTAGGACATGGATTGCTGTTCCAAAGGGTTTCCTCCTGGTCAGGAGCAGCTGTAGGATCACAAGTGTTGCCAGTGATATGATGGATGAGCTGTAACTGCTGCACCCCAGGTAAAGGGAGTTCAAACAGCACATCTCAAGGGGGGCACAGTGACACCCAGCTGGTGACACAGGTCCAGGGATATTTAAAATGTGCAGGCAGGGCTGTGAGACCCAGCAGTGGATGCATGGCCTTGGGGTGTAGAATCTACTTTTACAGCCTCTGCAGCTTCCAGAAGTCGTTAAAAACATTGAGCTCTGCAGACACTGAGAAATGATTGTCTCTTTCTTGGACATCCCCTCCAGCCATTCCCCAGGAAACCTGACAGAACAATTTGTCATTTCTAAATAAAGGAAGGAGATTAGTTCTTAAGGTGTTTATTTTTAAAATGAGATTAAAATTTTATAAGCAGAGTTATGGTCATATCAGCTACTCATATTCTTCAGGTGGAGCAGAGGAACTGAGAACAGCCTCAGCAGCCCAGTTACTACTCTGATTCCTTGGGGTAAAATTTTTTATTGTCTGGGCACCTGGGCCTTAAGGTAAAAAAGAAAAAAAAAAAAAAAAGAAAAAAAAAAGAAGTAGTTTTTAAAACTAACAAAAGAACAGCCTGCATTTATTGACCTCATGTCAACAGATTTCCAGCTACACAGAGCCAGAAAAGCACAGGAAGCCTCATTTTCTCCTGTTCTCTTAAGGTTTGCTGACTGCACAGCAGCACTCATTACCTTTGGAAAGTGCTGGATTAATTTATTCCTCGAAATTGTATATTCAATAAAAAATGTAATAGTTACCCTCAGCATGAAGCTGTATGAGCATCTTTGCATATCATTTGGTTCTTTTGATATAACTCATAAAAATACTGATTCAGTGTTAAGGGTTTGTGCTAGATATTTTTTAAAAATATTTGTTTTTAAAGACAAGGTTGTTCCATCTTAGTGATTAATATTTCAACTCCTAAATATCTCATAATATGCAGAAAGAACAGGCAGAGTAATTTTCTGAGCTTAGACTGAACTTTCAGAACTGTGAACAAGGTTCAGAAGCACAAACCAGTGAAATATAATAACATTTTCTTTGTGTGCATAGGAGTTCAGTCTTGCAGGTGCTTTGATAGACCTAAGTGATTTAAAAAGAAGTGCTGAAAGTGATTTTAGGGGTTTTTAATATCATCAGTGCATAGTAGGAAGATTAATGTATTCCTTTTGATTTTTCCCCTCTCCTCTAGGTCATCGAGTACAACCCCTCGCAGTGCCTGGATTGGCTGGCTGTGCAAACACCTCGGAACAAACTCGCTCACAGCTGGGTCCTGCAGAACATGGAAAACTGGGTTGAACGTTTCCTCCTGGCACACAACTACCCTCGAGTGAGAACTTGTAAGTGAATTTTAATTGGAGAAAATTTGTCACCTGTTGCAGTGAGTTGCATGCTCCTGTATTTGTCTTTTCTTCCTCTTCAGTTGGTTTGGAATTGCCGGGGTTTAAAATCTTAGGATAGCTGTGGTGCCTCATCCAGAGGTATTACTAGTTTTGATGGAAACTCTGTTTTCATTTGGTACCTTGAATGATACATTGGTAGTTTCTTAATTTTAAGTGGTCTGTCTGCAAGTTCCAGGAAAACCTAAAGAAGGAAAAGAGGTAATTCCAGAGGTTTTCCATTGTGTCCATCACATGGCTGTACAATAGGTGGGACTAGTACATGTTGTTCTTCCACAGAAATCTTCATCTTAGTCCTTTGAACTTGTGGGTCAAGGAGAAGCCTCCTGTGCTTTCTCCCAGATTCCAGGGTATCCTGGCTCTCTGGTTTGTTCTGCCAGGAATCACACTGTCAAATTGCCAGAGAACATTTTCAGCCTTCCCTGTGTCAATTTTTTTTTACAAAGGAGACTCCACAGTACGGGCCACTGATCTTTAACACATTTCTGTGGCCGAGGGAGATGTGAGAACTGGAGGTACAGCTTTGCAATGGGCTCCAGTTGTAAACATCTCTGAGGAGGTAATGACCTCTTGATCGAGCAATGGACAACTTCAGTCATGGAAAACCTCTGGGATGCATTGTGTGATGGGATCTGGGATCACTTTCTGTGGTGGGATGCATTTTGTCAGCACAAGGAGAACCAGGCAGCAGATAGGGATGTAGGTAGCACGTCCCAGCACCACTTCTAATGTGCCTTGTACTACTTTTATCCACTTGGATTTTTTTTCTAGTGCAAATATAGTAATAGGAGGGTCTGTAAAATGCTTTGAAATCTGTAAATGGAACGTGCAGTGCAGTTTAATTGCTATTTACATGGCTGTTACGCAGGTATGTCACTGTCAAAGGTGTAACAAATCTGTTTTTATTTGAAGCCGCAGCCTATCTCTTGGTGTCGCTTATTCCAAGCAATTCCTTCCGTCAGATGTTCCGATCGACCCGCTCTCTGCACATCCCCACGCGGGACCTGCCCCTCAGCCCCGACACCACAGTAGTTCTGCACCAGGTCTACAACGTGCTCCTCGGCCTGCTCTCACGGGCCAAGCTCTACGTCGACGCTGCTGTTCACGGCACCACCAAGCTGGTGCCCTACTTCAGTTTCATGACGTACTGTTTGATCTCCAAAACCGAGAAGCTCATGTTCTCCACTTACTTCATGGACTTGTGGAACCTCTTCCAGCCGAAGCTCTCGGAGCCGGCCATCGCCACCAACCACAACAAGCAGGCCCTGCTGTCCTTCTGGTACAACGTGTGCGTGGACTGTCCCGAGAACGTGCGCCTTATCGTGCAGAACCCCGTGGTGACCAAGAACATTGCCTTCAATTACATCCTCGCGGACCACGACGACCAGGATGTGGTGCTCTTCAACCGCGGGATGCTGCCCGCCTACTACGGCATCCTGCGCCTGTGCTGCGAGCAGTCCCCTGCCTTCACCAGGCAGCTGGCTTCTCACCAGAACATCCAGTGGGCCTTCAAGAACCTCACCCCTCACGCCAGTCAGTACCCAGGAGTAAGTGACCGACACCTTCCTGTGTCCCCTCTCAGCCAGGGTCCCTTGTAACTTAACAAAGCCCGTGGCGAAAGTATTACATGTGGGTTTCCTGCTGGCAGTAATTGGTGTCTTTAGGTCCATTTGCTAGGCTTTAGGGGGGATTGGTTTGGGTTTTCCTTGTCGTGTAGCAGCTGGAGAGCTGGTGTTACTTTCTTGGAGCAGGCACTGGTGTCTCCACTGTTCAGTATTCCAGCCTAGTCATAAGAAACAAGGAGGAATAAGCTTTGATGGTGTTCTTTAGAAAGGAGGTTGCATTGTAACAAAGGTGGAGGAATTCCCCATTTCTTCTTTGCTTTCATTTTCTGGAATAGGGTCAAGATTTAGCCTGTTGCATTCCAGGGGAGGACAGGCTGGTGTTCCCCCTGGATACACCCACATACCTTTGACAGACCTGGGAGTTGTGTGTCAGTACAACACAGTGACACCTGCAGCAGAGAGCAGGTGCAAGTTAAAGTGTGCTGTGTGTGATGCTCAAACAACAGGCTTACAGAGGCTGGAAGGGACCACAGGCCTGGGTTTGAATGATTATATTTCCTTTGGGATCCTTTGGGGTGTGCAGGGACATCAAGAATACAAAGCTTCTCATCACTATGGAGAGGAGGAGGATGCAGGGAATATTTCACATTGGAACTTCTACCTAGATCAGCTCATGGAGGAATTTTACACTCTGACAGTCCTGTTGCTCTCCTCATTGGCATCTCCCCTCAGAAGTCTCAGTTTTTCTTGCAAGGGACCTGAGTTACTCCACTGTGTTTGGTGTTTGCCAGGCATATGAGACTATAGCAAGTTTTGGCACAAGCAGTTTTCTGAATGTTTGATCCTAGGGATGGGGATTTCAGATTGCTTTGTACATAGATAGATGTACATGTAAATGTGACAGTGAGCTGTGCTCTTAGGAAGCATCAAAACATCTAATTTTATAACTTTGAAATAAAGCCTGAACCATACACCACAGTGAGAGAGCTGACTCTAACCAAGTATTTCTGTGTGTTTTAGGCAGTAGAAGAGTTGTTTAACCTCATGCAGCTGTTTGTAGCTCAGAGGCCAGACATGAGAGAGGAAGAGATAGAGGACATAAAGCAATTTAAGAAAACCACCATAAGCTGTTACCTGCGCTGCTTGGACGGACGCTCTTGTTGGACAACTCTCATAAGGTACAGCCCTGTGCTCAGCCAGCAGCTCAGCTGGAATTCCATCCTCAGCCTCCCCCCAGCAGCAGAGCTGTAGTTCCAGCTGCTCTTGTTGGCAGTTGTTACTTTGGAGCAGAAATGTAATGTAGGAATAGTGCCTGTGGGACACTTTTATTGTATCATGTCTTCAAAGAGTGTTTCATTTCTGGTCTTAAGAAGTACAGCTGAAAGTGCTGCTTGGGCATTCTCAGCAGAGCTATAAATTGCCTGTGCATGTAGGTCAGGGCTGGGGTTTGAAATGGAACTGTTGGTGCCCTGAAACCCTTGTGGAAAGGACAGACTGTGTTACCAGGAGGGGCTGCATGCACTCACCTGTCACAGAGCACAGCCACATTGTCCCAAATAATCTTCATGTTGAAAGAAACCATTCATTAGCATCATCCTTTCCTTTCTGCTCTGCTGTAAGCATAAAATATTCTGATAAAAATGTTGTCAGGCATTTAAAAGGACAAACATATGCTTGACTGAATCTATTTAAATGTATCATGTAAAGAACCCTAAACTTCTGTCTTTGGAAGTACATAATTTTCCACAGCTTTGCAGGGGTTATATGGGAAATATTTCTGTTAAGGTTATTTATAAATTACTTTTCATAATATAAAGGATGTCGATGGCAGAGGTATTTTTAAATTAAAAAGGAGGAGGGGGTAATGAGAAGAATTACATTCTTTTGTGATTATTTTCCAAAATCACAGCATGAGTATAGCAATTTAAGCTTTAAGTTATTTTCAGTGTTCTCAATGTTTGGATTTTTTTCCTAGTGCCTTCAGAATATTATTAGAATCTGATGAAGACAGACTTCTTGTTGTGTTCAATAGAGGATTGATTCTGATGACTGAGGTAATTACTTTGTTATTTAATTAGAGCAAACATCTCACCCTACTTCTTCCCCTGTCAGCTTTAATAAGTTTTCTTTTTAGTACTAAAAAGATCAGGAAATTGATTGTCTGCTTCTCAGGACAGAGGGCAAACCACCAACAGATTACGCAGAGAGGAATAAATTTATGCTTTTTTGGTGTCATTCCTTTTGTTACAGGTAATTGGGAATGAATGGCTGAGTGCAGTCACACAGTTGTTAGTAGTTAAAAAGTGTTAAGGGAACAGGTTAAAAACCAGAAATAACTGAAAGGATACTCAGCTGCAGTTGTAACCATACTTCTGACTCTCCTGAGGCAGTTCTCCTTTTCTTTCTTACCTATTGTGTCTTTGTTTGCAAGGAATGGTCTGGAATACAGAAATTTGATTTCTTTCTCATGGAACTAAATCTAAAATGCATTTCTGTAGCACATCTAATTGTTGTAAAAGGGGATTTGGTCCATGAAACCAGACCAGACTTAGTTCAAAATTGAATGGAAGAAAATGAAATAATGCATCTCTGAAATGGACACAGCTGGAATGTCAAGCCCTTGCTCCCAGCAGTTTCACTCTGCAGATCCACATGTCCTGATGAGTGGAATATCCTGGATTCCATTCAGCACTTCCATTACTGAGGTGATGGATGAGAACCTCTGTTTATTAAAAGCAGTGCTCCATGGGGCAGGATCCCTTTGAGAACAAGAATAAAAATCTGGATGTGTTGGAGAAAGCATAAAACCACAATTCAATTCAGTCTCGGCACCTGTAGAGCAGTGTATCCATGACATACTAAACTGGGAAAATCCATGGTGCAAGACAAGTGGCTCAGAGGAAATTGTGGCAGTGCAGAATGGGATTTTGGAGTAGGTTGCTACAGGAGGGGGCAGTCAGCACAACTGGAAGTTGTCAGAAGGACTTGGAGCAAACATCTGTCAGGGATATTTAGTCTGCCTTTAGGCACGTGGCTGGACTGGATGATGCTTTCAGGTTGATTCCAGGCCCATTTTTATATGGTTTGTATAAAAAATTCTCTTAACTCTTTTTATGTCACTGGTTTGCATCTTCTGGGGAAAAGTGTGGTAGAAAGAGCTGGAATTACAGAAACAGTGCAGTGCCATTTGAAAATTGAATTTTCAGGAGCTTGTTTAAGCCTATAGATTAATTAATTGTCGTTAATTACTCCAGAATATCTGTTCCTTTTTGTTATGGGAATACCTCCATCCAGTAAACTGGGTGTAAAAAGTCAGGAACTGGGCTATAAGGTTATCCATATGTGAAATGTGAGTAGATTAAGGCACATACATAGAGATGTATAAAAATTTGGTTTAACTTAGCTCTCATCCATACTAATAATGGATAATTAAGTTTATTAAAAGTGTGTAATATAAAATGAAATTATCTTGTGTAAAACATTGCTAGGAATTAGATTAAATTGATGTTACTTTACAGCTTGAGGTTAGCTGGCCTTTTATTGTCACTTGTTGGCTGGATTTTGCCTGGTGACAAAAACCTGCATTAAGGAATTGTCACACCCAGGAATGTTTTCCACTTCGTGGTGGCTGTGTGTCTTCACTGTAATATAAAAAGGGCTTGGCAAGGGTTTGCACTCTAGGGACTGAGGCTACTGTTCCTTTATCTTTCAAATACCCCAGCAGGTTAAATATCTTCTCTTACATCCTCTGCTAGAATCTTTGCAGTTCGGAAATGAGTTGCTTTTCCTTCCCAATATTTCTATAAATCACAGATGCCCACAAGGTATAAAAGGAGAAGTAATTCATCTGATGTACAACCATATATCCTTCAGCAGCATTTTGAAAAATGACTGGCATCCATCTTAATCCTACCTTTTTCCCCGAATTCATATATCTGTCTTTGTGCACCTCTTGCATCACTTTGTCTGCTGGCAAAGAAAGTTTGGGATTACAGGAATATAGAAATACTGTGTCTCAAAGGACACTTTGTTCATTGGGTTGTAGATAAAAGTGTGAAAACTTGGTAATCATTTTGAGCTGGTAACACAAACCTTTTACCTTGAAAACAAATGAAGAACTTTGTGATTATATCCAACACCTTGTATTTTTTGAGTATAAAATATCTTATTTGAGCACAAAATAAATGTATCTGCAGGATAAAAAGAGGAATGCTACCAAGTACCTTAGTTTGGCAACATAAAGTTTTGGCATTTTTTTCCTTCCTTTTAGTCCTTTAACACACTGCACATGATGTACCACGAGGCCACAGCTTGCCATGTGACTGGAGACCTGGTAGAGCTTCTGTCCATTTTCCTGTCGGTTCTGAAATCCACACGTCCATATCTGCAAAGAAAAGGTTTGATTGTAACTCTTGAAAGGATTATACCTCTTGCCTGTAAATTAATTTTCCTCACCCAAACCATAGTGTTTTGTCTTGCTTGTTAGCTGTTTTTAAAAACTTGCTGTACGGTAGAATATGTGGGTGTTAATGGATATTAAATTGTTACTTATTAAATTACTTACTGAGTTAATACAAAACTAGATTTCATAAATTTAATAGCAGTAGACCAGTGAGATTTAACAGATTCCTAGATGGATTAAGACTGTGGTAGAGGAAAAAGATTCCTCAGCAGTAAAATTCTGTGCTTTATTTAACGAGCTTTTGAGCCATGAGCTAAGCAGCCTCCTGGGATGTTTGCATTTGCAGATGTGAAGCAAGCTCTCATTCAGTGGCAGGAGCGGATTGAATTTGCCCATAAGCTCTTAACTCTGCTCAATTCCTACAGTCCTCCCGAGCTTAGAAACGCCTGCATTGGTAAGTCCTGGCCATGCAGGACCTGTCCTGCACAGGCACCTGCTGTGAGATGGAAATGCCACTTAGGAAAGTGCACGTGCTCTGCTAGAAACTCTGGAGGTCGGGATTGTTGGTGTGATACTGTCAGGGCATCAGTGCCGCTGTTCTTACTCCAAGGGGTTCTGGGTTTGTCAGGCTGCACTGCTTATTCCTGTGTCCAGTTAAGGCACACAGACTGGGGACACAAAAGGGGGCACAGGTCACTTTGTGAGACCGACTTGCCACCTGATAAAGGGCATGACTGAGGAGTAACTCCTCAGTTCAGGTGTCACTGAGTTCACAGTCAAATCCCAAATCCAACATTAAAATTCAAACGTGAACTAAAGCTCCCCTCAGAAGGGAGTGTGGAGACCAAGTTACTCTGAGAAGCAGCTTTTCTGTTCATTTTTATGATTCAGTACTGTGAAGTGTAATAGTGGAACTAAAGCTTAAATAGCTTGTAGAAAAGAATGGATTTGCTTTTTAAAGTATAGACACAGATATTACATACAAATGCCTCTCTTGCATTAGTGGAGCTGTTTCAGAAACGTCCAGGTTTTTTCTAGTTTAGGCTTTTTTAATATTATTTAATGGATTGCTGATAAAGGCCTAACACTGTGTCCAAAATACCCTTTTTTTGGTGTGATTTGTATGCATTTCCCCCTACTTTGAGTATTTTCCCGTTGTCTTCCTGACTGCTGCTGGTTGCCGTTTTCCAGGCATCAAAGCTGCTCTGTTAAAGAAGAAGCAAAGAGGGTAATTTCACTGAGGTTCTCATTCTCCAAGCTGGCCCCTCCCTGGTGGTTGCTGCAGCACTGAGCAGGGTCTCTCCCAGGGGCAGAGGTGAAGGGAATCGGGTCGGAGTCAGGGCTGTCACTCAGGTGGTGCTCACGGCGGAGCTGCGGCAGGAGGGATACGAGAGAGAGTTTGCAAATGCATGAGCCTTAAGTTGAACTGTTTGCTGTTAAGAAATAACAATTTGTAATAGCAAAAACAACTTTTTGTTTGTAGATGTCCTCAAGGAGCTTGTACTTTTAAGTCCTCATGATTTCCTACATACTCTGGTTCCATTTCTACAGCACAATCATTGTACATACCACCACAGTAATATCCCAAGTAGGTATATCAGTGATTGTATTTTGAAGTTCTCTTACACTATTATTACTCTATCGTGTTCCTTGCTGATGTCAAATATTGACCTTTTTAATATATCCCTATTTTATCCGAACTTACACTACAGTGTCTCTTGGACCTTATTTTCCATGTCGTGAAAATTTGAAATTAATAGGGGGGAAAAGCAATATTCGTCCTCCGCGTCCCGAACTCAACATGTGCCTCTTGCCCACCATGGTGGAAGCCAGCAAGGTATGTAAACAAGTGCTCCTATAAATAATTACTTCTCTGTTGTTTTCCCATTTTTATAAAAGTATTGGAAGAATCCAGTAGCTCGATGCATTTACCTTTTCTTTGTAAACAAAGCATAATTCTTCTTCAAGATGTGTTGTCCTCATATACTCCATTCTGGATGTGCACTTCAGAAGCACCATTTCCCTGCCCTTGGGGATACACAGCTTCATATTGCAGACACCATAAGGGTTTGGACCTTGTGGTAGGAAAAATACCCATAGCACACATTTTGGTCATTTCCCAGTCTGTCTGTGGCATTTATAAAGGAAATTGAGGCACCACCCAGGGATTGTCCAGATGGGTTTCACAGTGTATTAAGATTTATTGCCAGACAGCCAAGGAGACCCCGCAGGTTCCATTAGAGTCCATTCAGCTGGGACTGAGGTATAATCTCCTTCTTGTTTGGGTCAATTCCAGTGCCTGAAATGTCATAAAGGGCTTTAAGTCTTTTCACTTCCCATTTTCCCTTCTGTGGGCTTCCTGATGGGATGCCAGCTTTGGTGGGGCTACTCCGTAGTGACTTGCCACGTCCCGTTGTTACAGCTGCAGCAACGGTGGGATTCAGCTCACGTCACTTTGCCTATCTAAAAGGTCAGCATCCAGCTCTTCCTGGGGCTCCTGGCCAGAAATAGTTACCCTGGGAAGGAGAGAAAGAGCTCCCCTCCTTCCTGTCCCAGGCACCTGAGTGTGGCTGAGGTGACTCCCTCTCCACGGAGTGCAGGGAACACCAGTGACTAGATTTTAGATAGCTAAAGTCAGGTCAGGTGAATCCCACCCAAAAAGGAATATGTATGGACAATCATTTGAAGCAGGAGAACTGGTTACTTGCTGTCCAGTAACTGTGGTTCTTCAAGATGCTTTGTCCACACAGATTCTGTGCTTCTCCTGCTGTGCTAATTCCGAGTCCTGTCCTAGGGGATTCTTACGGGTGAAGGAATTGAGTGGTGGTTGAAGCCGCCATACCCCTTGTGCCCTCAGGTACAGTGGTCGCAAGGACACACTGGGTGCAGGCACAGCCCCAGTGGACACAGCTATTCAGAAAGAATCCAATCTCCTGCACATGGGGCCTATGTGCACGTAGATGGGAATCTGTGTGGGCAACACATTTCGAAGAAGCACGGTTACTGTAGGGTAAGTAACCCTTCTTTTTTAAAGCTTTCAGAATGATGCTGTGTCTATTTGTGCACCATCAAATTGACTGTGTAATTCAGGTGTTTGGAAAGATGTTAGCCAGAAACCGTCTCTAGTGGGTTTCCCCATCGTGCATCCAGAAGTGACACTACATAATGTAAATATGTGGACTTAAAAAGCTGTCATATTACATGACACGGTATTTTACCCTTTATATCGAATTCCTAATACATGAGGAAGGAGAATATTTTTAAACCTCTAGAAACCACATCCACAGTATATTGCCCTGTGGTTTTGCATGCTTGTTTTTCATTCAGTTACGTTGTATAAGGTTGCATTTTTTTTGCTTGAGTTTTAGAGGTTTCCTCTTGGCTCTCTGATGCCATTTTAAGCTTATATACATCCAAAGTATTAAAATACCGACATACATCTATCACTAGGTTTGAGACATTCCTGAAAATTCTGCTCTGAAGCTCAGTCTCAAGAAAATTCTGACTTCTACAGATCACAGCTGACAAGTTATGATTTAAAAAGCAGTAGTGTGTATATATTTAGGTGTCTGTATGTGATACAAAGTTACTGCATTCTTTTCTTGTCCTCTTCAAGCTGTGGTATTTGCACAGCTTTGCACCCTCTCGGTGTTGGCTCAGAACCCTCCAGTAAGAGATTTTCCTGGCAGGGAATTGCATTTACCATCCCTCCTCCTGTCACACCCTGGTGCTTGCCAAGGGCTGGCTGAGGAGGCACCTGGAGATTCCCACTGTTTTCCTGTAGTCCAGAATGAAACATTGCAGGGCAGGTGACAGGCAGGGAGGTGCTCAGGGGAATCTGGGAGCTGTCCTGTGGCTTCGGAGGTTAAATGAGGCTCTCTTAAATCTTCAGGGCAAAGACGATGTTTACGACCGGATGCTGCTGGACTATTTCTTCTCCTACCACCAGTTCATCCACCTCCTGTGTCGAGTTGCAATCAACTGTGAAAAGTTTACTGAAACTTTAGTTAAAATGAGTAAGTGTCAATGTGAAACAGACAAAAGATTTTTTTTTCAGTGATAGCTCTGAGTCCTTCTCCACTAAGTTTTATATTCAGAGTTTGTAAGAAAAAGCAGAGCTTGTGAAACTTGTTGTGTTTGGATATCATTTTTATCCATAAAAGTGTTACGCTGTTTATAAGAGAGTGCGGCCTTACCCACATGACTGAAATGTTTCAGGCCTGTCCAGAAAGGAGCTGTGGTAACCAGACTGAGAATTCAGTCTTACTGTGCATTTAGAGTTTAAGACAGGACTCACTAAGGCTATTTCTGGGTGGTTGGCAGTTTAAATGGCTTTGGATCAGATCCTGTGTCCTCAGCATCTCAGCAATGGCATTTAATTGACAAGATTGCAATTTTTGTATTCCCACAACCCTGAGGGCGAGTTCCTCACTGTGCACAGACCTCAGTGTCACCAATAATCTCATCCAAGGAGCAGTGAGAGAATGTCCTTTTATCCCCTGAATCACCCCTCTGCTTGTTGTTTGTCACACTTTTCCAATGCATTTATTAAATGGGCTGTAAAAACCTCACGGACACTACAGCTTTCTGATCATACTAAATGCTTGGAATGTGATCCTGTAGAATGACAGGGGACCTTGGCACTGCTTTTCTGAGGAATTTGTGTGTCTCCCAAGAAGGTCTCCCACACTGACCTCTTCTCTCATGCCACTGCAGGTGTCCTGGTTGCTTATGAAGGTTTGCCACTTCACCTTGCGCTCTTCCCCAAACTCTGGACTGAGCTTTGCCAGACTCAGGTAAGAGTCAGAGCCAATAGAATGGAAACATAGGCAAAACACACTGACTGTGGAACAAAGAACCCACAATTGTAGCTGGTGGGTGGTGTTGAATAAAATACTCTGCCTATGTTACTGCCATCTAAGCAGCTCTGCTAAATCAAATACAAAAATCTGCTAAATTCTGATTGCTCCTTGTATCCTGCAAAAGCTTAACACAGCAGTTCCCCCCAGTAACGGTGGTGGGGGTGCAGAAAGCACCTCATCCTGCCTCTGAAATTCCAGCCTTTTATGTAGCACAAGCACTGGGATGATGAAGGGAAAATGAGGCAGTGTCAGGGTCTGAGTACGATTGTAGAGGGTTGGCTCATGGCAACTGTCGTTGGCTCATGGATCAGGAAGCTTCCCATACACACTGGTGGGGATAAACTGGCCTTTCTGGGGAAGGAGCTTCATCTCTGGAAAATGGGAAATAAGAATTGTCAGTAATTGATTTGTACAATTTACTGGCATCTGATAGACCTGAACTATTTCTCAGTGGGCCTGGCCTGCAGTTCTAGTGCTGACTCTGCCATCTTCTCTCTCCTTGCCAGTCTGCGATGTCCAAGAACTGTGTGAAGCTCCTCTGTGAAGATCCAGTTTTTGCAGAATATATCAAATGTATTCTGATGGATGAAAGGACCTTTCTTAATAACAACATTGTCTACACCTTTCTGACCCATTTCCTTCTCAAGGTATGTGGCCTTTCAGCAATAATTATTACTCCAAGGAATTCAGGCACTGATGCTGCTTCATTTTGGGACGCTGTTTTCACAGCTTCAGTTTTTTGTGGCTGTTAAAAAACTGCTTTGTTTCCACAGGTGCAAGGGCAGGTATTTTCTGAAGCAAACTGTGCCAACCTAATCAACACTCTAATTACAAATCTAATAAATCAGTATCAAAGCCTAGAATCTGACTTCAGCAACCAGAGAGTTGAAATCTCCAAAGCAAGCTCTACATTAAACGGGGTGAGTCTTTTCTAACAAACACCAGGCAGAAACTACATTTCCTACAGAAACTCCCCAGTGCTCTGTGCCAGGTGTTAGGCACTCCCTGCCTCAGCTGGGCTCCTGGGGAGGGCATGGGAAGTTGGGAATATTAACCTGACCATGGGGAGCAAAGTGTTAACAACTGCAGGAGCATTTAATGGTTGGAGTGTTGTAACCCAGCAAGGTTTTGTGTCTCAGCACAGCATTGCCACCCCCAGGACAGATCTGTGTTAAGGTCAGCAGATATTGAGTGGGGAATCTCTGGTGTGAGTAGCTCTAGAATGGGATCTTTGGGCTGCTCAGAGCATGGACAGCATCTCCTTATTGCACAGTCCCTGTGTGCAAGATTCATCAAATACCAATTTGAAAGAAGCCTTAAGTTTGTTTCTCTATTTCCAGGACCTCCGAGCACTTGCCTTGCTGCTTTCGGTGCACACGCCCAAACAGCTCAACTCAGCCCTGATTCCAACTTTACAAGAGCTTTTAAACAAATGTAGAGCTTGTCAACAACAGAGGAACTCATTACAAGAGCAAGAAGCCAAAGAAAGAAAAACTAAAGGTTTGGTGTCACTCTGATGAACCTTTTTTGAAATTCATGTAATACATAATTTTATCCCTGCAGGGTGGGCCATTCCTTGGCTCCGAACCCAAATAGTCCACAAAAACATCAATTCATTACAGAGCTAAAGTTCGTGAATTGCAGGAATTCTCTGCAAGGAAGTAAATGTTTATTGAGATGCTGTGTTCAGTGTGGGAAAGGGAAAGCAAAAGCTGAGTGTTTATGGAGGTGCTGTGCTCAGTGTGGGAATGGGAGCAGTGCCCGTTCCCTGAGCGCGTTCCCTGTCCCTGCAGATGACGAAGGAGCCACTCCGGTGAAGAGGCGGCGGGTGAGCAGCGACGAGGAGCACACCGTGGACATCGGCGACATCAAAGCCGAGCCCCGCGAGGCGCTGACCCCCACCAGCACCTCGGACAACGAGACCAGGGACTCCTCCATCATCGACCCGGGAACGGAGCAGGACCCGCCCTCCCCCGAGAGCGGTTCCATCAAGGAGTACAGGATGGAGGTGCCCTCTTCGTTTTCCGAAGACGTGATGCTGGCCGCGCGCGCGCAGCACACGGAGGAGCGGCCGGGGAACGGGAAATTCGAAGAATGCAAAGACTTCAAGGACCTGCAGGCTTCCAAGGATTCCATGGGAGCCGAGGAGGACTCGGAGTTTCCTTCCACGTCGATTTCAGCGGTTTTATCCGACCTCGCAGACTTGCGGAGCTGCGATGGCCAAGCCTTACCATCCCAGGACCCCGAAACTAATTTATCAATCAGTTGTGGCCATTCCAGAGGACTTCTTAGTCACATGCAGCAGCATGATATTTTAGACATCCTGTGCAGGACCATTGAGTCTACGATTCACGTGGTCACACGGATATCCGCGAAAGGAAACCAAGCTGCTTCTTGACATTAGATGGAGCATGTCTGCTTTTAAGTCTTTTTGTTTTTGTTTTTGTTTTGTTTTGTTAATCCTTCTTCCCCCCCCCAAATGCCGTTTGTATAAGTTTTGCTTATTTCTGTTCTGTGCTTCAGTTTGTCCAGTGCTCTCTGCTTGAATGGCAAGATAGATTTATATGCTTAATTCTTGGTCAGGCAGAACTCAAGATTATTTTTTTTTAATTTTATTTTATTTTATTTTGCATCTACCGTACACTTTCTTAAAGGGCAATCAGATAATGGCTATGTTTTATGTAATTAAGAGTTCACTGTAGTGGCTTTCATTTAATATGGCTGTCTGGGAGACAGGGCCTCCTGGCCCTGTATGATGTAATTTAAACTTATGGCATTTTTACTGTGTATAATATGGTGTCCTCTGTGCCAGTTTTGTACCTTATAATCGAGGCAGATTGCCTCAGATCGCTGTGGTTCTTATTATCAAAATTAAGTTTACTTGTATACTAAACAACCACAAGAAATTTGATTCTGTAAAGAATCCTCTTTAGCTGTGGCCTGGCAGTATATATATGGTGCTTTATTTAACAGAATACCTGTGGAGGAAATAAAGCACACTTGATGTAAAATTAATTGTTTTATTTTTATTGACATGATCAATTGCTATTCTGTGCACTTCATTAAACTGATTGTGATGACTTTTCATTTGTTTATAATACGTTGCTTCAGTCTTTGGATTTCTCAGCAAAGACCTTCGTAAGTGAAACAGCGGCAGAGAGAAATGATGGTCAGAGTTCAGATTTGTTGTAAATTTTGGTGCTTGTTTAGTGTGCATGAGTATTCAGCCACACAGTGGAGAGGGACTGGTGCTTGGTGTTGGAATATGAAGTGCTGTCAAAAGCCAGTGGAACTTGGCATCTCATTTCCCTTATTTTAACATCTCTTACATAATTTTTGTCCTGCACCACTTAGAGACTTCCTTTCATTTTTCCCTCTGCTCTGTCTGGCTGTGCTCCCTCACTTTTTGACAGCTTCTGCACCCCTGGAATGTATCATCTCTCCCATTATACCTACCCCTGTTATTTCTGAGTAATACCAGTTTCCTATGTGACCTTTTGGACTTGTCAGTGCTACTGGTTTTAATATCTGATTAAACTCCATTTTCAGCTTCATTTTCCAGTTGCTCAGCTCATTTGTTTTTCTATTGTCTTCATTTACCGTGGTCTTTTATCTTCAAAATTCTTTCATTCCATCTACCATTCACTGCAGTTTTGCATCACTTGCTTCTCCTATGATACTCTTGCTCCCTTTGAATTTACTCTCATTGGTTTAAACTTTTTGTAATTAATTTGTCTTTTCAAGTTTACAAATTTATATTCCCATTTATTTAGCGTTTTCATCCCGCATTTACAGACCCTGCTGACACGGGTAAGTGCTTAAGTTGGCATCCTCATTATTCAGACATGAAATATAAATATGGTTTTGTTCTCTTTAGGAATAATTTTATTATCTTTTCTGATTAGCTTTCTCCAGACTAACTCCAGAGAAATCAACAGCTTCTAGTCAAAACTCCTACAATCAGGATTTGTCTGTCAAGGAAAACATTGGTCTGTGGATCAAAACCTGAGCTGCAGCAGCTGTTGTGACCCTTTTGGTGAGTAGTTCTCTTAATTAATCAACCTAATTAACACTGTGCAGCCAATTGTGGGGGTGTTGCCTGAGCTGGTGCCCATTGCTGGCTTTAGCAGGTCCTGCAGGGTGGGATACAGCAGAGCTGTGGCGTTCTGCCCTTTGGAGTGGTGTGTTAGCTCATTTGCAAGCAGACCCAGCTATAAGCAGTACTTGGTAATTTCCAAGGGTACACAAATACTGCACCATTGATCATGTCAGGATTACCAGAAATATGATTGCTCTTACTCCCTTCCCCTACCTCCTAATTTCCCCCTTGCATACTCCTGTAATTTTTACAAACATTTTTTTTTTTTGCAGTAGAGTTTTTTGAATGGAAGTAAGCAATACCTGCACAAACATGTCTTGCTTTTCCAGAGCATGTTTCCAGGTGTTTGTTCTGTTTCCCTCACTTTCCATGTTCTGTAAGTCATTACTTCTTCCATTCCATTTCCCTTCTCTCACTTAAATCAGTTTTCTGGTTTGTGTTTTTCTGCCTTCAAAAATGTTCCCTTACCCTGCCTTTGAAAACCCTTTAACTCTAAACCCTTTAATCTTCCACTGCTTCCTCAGTCTCTTAAAGCTTTGATTTTCTTCCAGGTTTTATCCCACTTCTCATTTATTATTACTTATTTCCTCCTGGAATTTCTACCTCCCATTTAACCCCTTCAAAATTAAGCTTTTAAGTACCTTCTCCATGCACAGTCAGCCTCTCCTCTGGCACTTAAAAGTGCTGAGATCTATAAAGAATTTTGCCCGTGATTCTACAAATTGTGTCTTTCCCATTGTATTACTTTCCTCTTTGCCTTTCTCAGCTAATTATCATCTAACATTTTACTTTTAATTGGGAAGTCTAGGAGAAATGTTAGCACCAGTTTTAGAGGGGCATGCAGCTGCTCCTGCTCGTTTTCCCAGGGTTTTGGCAGTCCCACACCCGGAGCAGGCATTGCAACACTGGAAGCACAAGTAAGTCCTGTCTTTTTTAACACCAGTGATTGGCAATCCCCATTCCAGGGAGGGCAGGGAGACAGGAAAACCAGGGGATTTCAGTCATCAGGGGAAAATGGGTGAGGCACAATTCCCAGAGAGTACTGGGGCTGCAGTTTCACTTGGAATTGCATAGAACCACCTACTGTAAAGGATTAAATTGTTGCAAAATCTCTTCAAACATCTACCCACAAAGCTGCTGAAGCCTCAACTGTCTTAATTTCCCTGTCAACCACTACTGTAAATCGTTTTTGTATTCAAAGCATCAGGCTTTTCTTCCTTGAATATTTTGGGGAACAAAAGGTCACTAAATTTTGAGCATTCAGAAACAGATGCTAAAATACAACATTGCTCAAGAGGTTCCCCACGTAGCAGTGGACACTTCAAGCAGCAGCAACACCCAAGAACTGCTCTGTGCCTCTCCTGTCACTGTGGGCACTTTGTTCTTCCTACTACCACAGACCTCAATTCAGAGGGGTTGTTAATAACTGACTGCAAACTTCAGGAGACCCTGGCCTGGAGCAAGGAGCAGCACCTCTGTATCCTCACGGTGATGGAAGCTTTTTGGGTGGTAAGGTTGCCCTGTGTTGGCATTCTTTAAAAATGAAATATATATAGGACTTGACTTAACTTCTAAGAAACTTAGTGTGGCAGTATCAGTTTATGGAGAAAATCAACTTGATGTAAAGTAACATTTTTATTGAGCCAAGCAGGTTTTCCAAAGGCAGCCTGCCCTAGTGTGGTCAATTTGTTTCAGATTGCATACTTCATTTGTACACTTTATTTAAAAAGCATTTGAGAACTAAGTTATCCTTGCTCACCTTGAAATGGTTTAATTAGGAATTACAATTTGTTCCTGTCAAAATTCTCTTAACAGTTGTTCTCTTTGAGGTACAGCATTGCAGAGAGCTGTAAATCACTTCAGTGGAAGGCTTTACAGAACTGCAGAGAGAAAGCACTACTGTTTGTTTCTTCCTAAATAAATGTCACACTGAGGTCAAGTAAGGGAGTACAGTGCATGCAGACCTAATAATTACATGACATTGTTAATTATCTTTCCTAAAACTGCAGCTGCAGACAGTCTGCAGTTAAAAGCATCTAGCAAGTGTTCCATGAGGCTGTAAATGATACCCTCTTTCCCCCCCCAGTTCTTGAAATGGATCAGCACTTTTGTAATCCCTTTCAGCTCACCTCTGCTGGGAACTCCGTCTCATACAGGGATTTAATTTTGCCACTTGATACTCTGAATATTAAGGAACCGAAAATGCTTCCTAACGATTGGTGTAGCTCAGCTGCCTCTGAGGACAGGACTCACTGCAGCTGAATCATTATCACTCTGAAGTTGGAGGCAAGCAGAACAGATATCACTGTCCCCAAGTAAAGCTGTTTCCATACAGTCTGACTTGCCTCTCATTCCCTAAAAGCCCATAAATACTGCTTAAACTATGTACACTCTCATAGAAGTGGGTCTTTATTTTTCCCACAAATAAATTATTTTTTTTTTAGAAAACCAAATGTTAACAAAGTATAAAAAGTAATGCCCTAACAAAACTACAGTGCTGTTATCATTCCATGTTGTTTTTTGACTGCTGCAGTAAAATATGTATTTCTTCAAAATATTGCTTCTTCCAACATTGCCTTGTACTCTCTTCATGGGCGACAGGAACCCCTTTGCATTCCAGCTCCAGTTCTGACTGAGCCACCAGGTCCTGGAAGTTCAAGGCCACTGTTGCATAATGTTCTGAGGGAAGGAAAACAGGACCCTTCAGTGAAGTGCTTTTTAAAGAATGGCATTTTGTTGGTGCAGATTCCCTCTCTGCTGTGCCTCTCCCAGCACAGCCTCTTTTCACAGCTCTCTGGGATGTTCTCTGAAGGACATGGACCAAGGGAGTGTCCAGCCAAGGCTGGTCCCTGTCAGCTTTGGTCCTTCTCCCTGCAGAGGAGCCCTCCAATATCAGAGATCCTTGGAAAAACTCACCGTCAGGCCAGCTCCTACACCGCCACTTCAGGACAATTCTTTGGCTTGGGACCTGTGGAAGATAAGCAGGTTCTCCTTGTTAGCACCTGAGAGAACTCCCATTACAGTTCTCCCTGAAATACAGGGAGGGGAGCATCATCTTATGGAATATTGGACACGTGCATGTAAAGAGTAAGATTGGGGTTTGGTTTTTGAAATAAACTGTTTTCATGGAGCTTCTATGATGCTGCATTCCACTGTTCTGTTTTTGCTGTGGGAAAGACCAGGACTCATTGGTTACTGCACATAAAACACTGATTTTCAAGCAGACTTGGAAACAAGGACAAGGCCAGTTTTCCCCACTGAAGTGTTCAAGTGTGACCGAGTGATTGTGTTACACAACCCAGCCTGGCCCAGTACACATGTATGGCACTCCTGCAGATCAAGATGGTTTTTAGGACATTTCTAAAGTGCAGCTGAGCTCTAATTATCAGTTTTTTCAGGTTTTTCCCTTCTATATGCACCAGCATTCAGCTGGGACAGGGTAACACTTGCCCTGAATAGAAACGAGATCATTTTCCCAGTTAAAAAGGGATAGGGATTGGGGAGATAAACCCTAAATCTGCTTTCTCTCTCCTCTCAGTTACAAAGGATGGTTCTGGGTTTCCTCCTCCCCGTGCAGGTCCTTTGGTGTGGTCAGTCCCTGCCCTTCTGATGGGACAGAAAAGCCATGCAACAAATAGAGGAACTGCAATATGCATTAGAGAAGCTGAAATTTACAAACTGATACTACTTTTTAGAGATCAGAAGGAGCCACCCTCCCCCACCTTTTTAAAGCAGAGTAGGAGCTTTTTACCAGTTCTGTGTATTCACCGCTGACACAGCCCTCAAACATCTGAAGTTTGCCTCCTTTTTCTGCTTCAATCACAGCTGGGCACTTGGAGAACTTCTGTACCAACTAACAAAAGAAGAAAAACACAAAATGCACCACGCTGGGAGACAAGGGAGGGGTGCTGCTGGAATTAACTCAACTCTGATACACCTGGGAGTCTCTGAACACTCACCAGGCTTCTGATTTTATACAGCACTGCTGGGGTTAGTGAGGTGCCACAGTGAGAGCATTAATGCTGAGAAACTTGCACTGGTAAATACAGAGCAGCACAGGCTCTGCCCCCAGCACATCCAGAACTGTAGACACAGTTCCCAGACTGGGAAATGAGGGAAATGGAGCAGCATCTTTAGGAAGGTGCAGGAGAGCTGCTAAGGGACATTTCTGTTTCCCAGAGGCAGCTCTGGGATTGTAATTTAAAGTTCTCCAATACCAGCCCAGACTCATTTGAAGGACACAATCCCAAAATTAGTGATTGTGTATTTCATACCCTATAAGCAACAGCATCATCACCTCCAGTAATTAATCTAATTAAGCTGTGGGTAACAGCAGTGCCATGACTGAGCCCTTCGGGCTCCTCAACACCACCTCCATCAAAGAGCAAAGCTTTTGTTAAGGACAGCACAAGGAAGCTGCACCCAAACCACATAACGATGCAGCTTCACTCTGTTAAGGCAACAACTGGCAAAAAAAGGTCAAAGGCAGCCAAATCAACTTTCACCAAATGGAATTTGTACTTTACACTGTGACGTGTTTATTGCTTACACAACTCTCCAGCAGCATCAACACCAACAGTCAGTTAAAATGCCTCTGAAAGTATCACTTACTTCCTTCTTTGTGAAGATGCTGTAAAGTTCATCAGCTGGAGAGTTGAAGACTTCCCTCATATGTATCCTCACTGTTGGAATTTTTACTCCCACCATATCCAGAGACTGTGGTGTAACAGAGTCCTGCAAAGCAAAAAAATATTCACATGAATTAGTGCGAGATTTTGACTCTTAAAAAAGTGCTGGCAGGGCAAGAGTGTTGTCAGCTGCACACTCTCACAAACTGTGTGACTACATGGCAGTTACACACTGTGGTTCTGTATTTACTCAGCAGTATTATTAATCAGGAGTCACTAAATTCAGTGGAGAAACCTGAAGCCAACATACCTGCACGCTGCTCCCACTTGGCTTTCGTTCCGTGGCCACTTCCTGACCAACAACAGCTTTTGTTGGCAGAATCATTCCCAGTGTGAACTCTGTAATGCAGAAAAACACTTTTTGGAGTGAAACTGAGCTGTTCAACCCCCCTGACGTTCAGATACTCAATGAAGATCACCAAAATCCTGGAGAATGGATAACACTGTGCAGGACATAAAACCCAACCCAGTTTCCCCTTATGTTTCTATCAGGAACAGCAATTTCCCTTCAAAAGGCTTTTCCAAGTTACCTGACCCCAAATCAGTAACATCTGCACAGACTTCTGGCAGCACAGCAGATGTTCAGATCAAAGAGAAATAATACCCAAAGAAATTCTTCTAAGTTTGGCTGAAGACTGGAGTGAAACTCAATACAGAATGGGAACCATCCCTGTCAGAGGCTGCTGCCCCTCTGAGTTTCCAGTGTTAAAGAATCTTTGGATTCTTTATAAAAATCATACACAATAATTTCTCAAGCCAAAAATTGCTTGATCCAACTTGAGAAAATTACACAGTATTTGATTTTAAAAAAATTAATAATTTAACAAAGCAGTTCACAATCAGAGATGCACCTGAAAACAATTTGACTACAAGCTGTAAATGCATCAATTTTTTGAGCATGCTTTCCTGGTTCTTGGAAACAGCTGTAATTAACAAAAATACCACAGTTCAAAAAATAGAAGGGAAAACTTAAATTTGCTTCACCTTTGGTTTAGAAGAACAAGTGAAAATCTGTTAATTTAGGATAATAAAACCTTAGAATCTCAAGCTTAAAGATGAACAGAGAATGTTTTTGTAAAGAACAGAAATAAAGACAGCATTTCAGAAATTCTAGAAAATAACTAATTTAATTAATAACAAAAACAAAGGGACACAAAAATAAGGCAGCAATTCAGGCAATGAAAAGCTTTTAAAATTAGGCAACAAAAAGAAATCCTAATATTGGCCAGTCCTAGTAGGGCCAAGCTGAGCCTGTGTGACCCAGCACAGCCTCAGCCACTGCAGAACCTTCTGGCCACTTCTGAGAGCAGAAAAGGTCCCCAGTGTCAGGACTAATAAAATTCATCTCAGCTGGTGACAATCAAAACCAGTACAAACCCAGAGATTTGTCAATGTCTGACCAAGCTGTTCAGGGGACAGGCACCTGCACAGGAACACTCCCAAGTGCTGAATAATTCACCTGGTTTAATTTACCTGTTTTAAGTGCTTTCAGGTAGTCCCTTAGGGCCTCTCTGACTTTGGTGGTTCCTTCAGTTCTCATCAGGTCCTTCAGAACATCACCTTCCCCTTTCTTCTTGCTAACATTTATCTAGAAACAGGAAAAGGACAGCATCTAAGAGACCCTGTTCCTGGGCCTTTTGGACTCTGGCAACAAAGGAAAGCGTCTGGGCTTTATTTACTGTGCTCAGAGGACAGCTGCAATTTCTAATTCATGAACTTGGGGTAACCAACCTTTGCTAAAAATAAGTCCTCTTAAGACAAAAATAAATGCAGTATCTCCACTCAGTCTAGTTCATCAAGAGCTGCTTCTCAGCAGAGGCTGAAGGGTCTGTGGCAGCCCACGATCAACCACTGTCCAACCAACACAGAGATTCCTTAAGGTCTTCGGGCTGGGGGTGGTTTGCTGTGTTGGTTTGGGGATTTTTTAAGACTACAAGCAGAGTTCTTTTCAAATTTGTAGTTAAAATATCAAAATCAATACTTATAAGCAAACTGCACATTCCCCACTGGTAAATTTGAGAACAGAGTAAGACATTATTCCAAGTCTAATAAACAAAAGCATGAAATGAACTATCCATGTGTAACTAGCCCACTTAAGAACAGAATAAATCAAAAAATGGTGCCTAGCTGTTGATTAACTTTATTTAAGAATTGTGGACCTATACAGCCAAACAAGTGTTGCACACCTACCTCTGTATCATCTACCTCATTTTCTTCTGACAGGTTAGGAATTTCAACAGATCCCTTATGTTTCTCACCAGACTCTTTCACTGTACCTGTATTAACATAATGAATTCTTAAATGCATCATTAGAAACTATTTTCCCCACAGCAAGAGTTTTACACTTGGAACTCAGTTGTACAGAGGTGGTACCTGAAGGGAGTTGCCTCAAGGCTGATTTAAAGGAACTGAACAGCATCCTGAGCCTCTCCTGGGAGCTGTGTTCCCTATCCAGGTGCACCAAGGGATGGACAGGGACCCACCTGCTCCCTGCACTGCTCTCCCCTGCTCTGACACCCTTTACAGCCTGTCCCCAACAATGAACGTGCATCTAAGGGTGGGTAGGGGTAAACAGTCTCCTTGTCCCCTGAATGTGTCTGCTCTGGATTCAGAAGCTCCCTGGGATGCTGGCCATGCCCTCTTTCTCTGTGTGAACACTGCCAACATGGGGCCATGTTACCAGGAAATAGAAGTGTGTACAATGGAGAGGTACTGGCATTGCTTAAAACAGGAAATTCACATGCACATTTAGAGCACTTGATATTACTTTTAACCACTTTACAGTCACTGCACACCGCAGAAACAGTCAGCTAGGACAGGAATTATGCTCCACTTCTGATCCTTCGGGGCCAAGGCCCATCCCACTGAGCTGCCCCGTGCTGCCCTGCCTCAGATCTACACTGAAGAGATTACACTGACGACTCTTCCCCTTTGCCTTGCAGAAGTGTTTTGTTATTTAAATTAACTCACTAATTAGGTCCGATAAAATCTCTTCAGAAAGCAACAACAGAAACAGGCAGGTCTGTCAACTCAGTGTCAGAACATTAAAAATCCAACAAGGTGCCTCATCAGTGAAACTCTCAAATTCCAACAGCCCAGGGCTGAGCAGGGCTGCACAAGGGGAATTATCAGGAGGGCAGATGCAGAATTTCTGGGGGCTCTCCCTTTCACAGGAGCCACCTGGATCCCACTGTTCCTGACCATCACTCATTATTTTAATTACTTCCCTGAGTCCCCATGCACTGACAGAACCCAAGTGCTCGAGATCCCAGTGAGAGACACCAACAAACACCCAGGTGTTTCCTGGCACCAGAGGAGTGAAGGGCTGGTGGTAACAGTGCAAAGATCCCTCCCCACTCGGATTTGAGGCAATGAGGGATTGCACAACATGCAAAGTCTGTTAATCCACAACGACACCACCACACAGGGACAGGAGTGTCCCAGGAGAACGGGTCACTCAGTAAAGCCATGGGAACTGCTTCATGCCATCCTTGAAACACTCCTGGGCCCACAAAGCCACCTCAGTGTGCTCTTCCCTGCTCCCTTCCAGCACCAGGATCAGCACAGGAAAACCACACAACATGGTCTGCAGACAATAAAACCAATCTTATTTCTGGCTGCTCTTCCCAGAAAGGAAGTGCAGGCATGCAAGAAGGACTTTTGGGGAGCAAAAAACAAGCCTGACTTCATTCAGCTAATCCTAGCAATTTTCAGAACCCCTAAAATAAAGTTCCACAGTGACACTGTCTGTGCTGGGCAGCAAAGTCCAAGCAGTGAACAAACAGCTGGTGGATCAACATGACACAGGCAGACTGTCAATGCAGCTCTGCATTTTCACTATCACTGTAACATAAACAAAGCTTTACTACCTTTCTATCAATCAATCAAATTATGTGTTGGAATTGCACTGGAATTCAATAACAGACCTGGGAATAAATTAGTTTCGTTTCCTGCCAGTCCAGTGTGAAGCACACATCTCAGAAAGACCCACGCTTGGAATACCTGCTTTAAAAGGGCAAACATGTTTCCACAAAGCTTCCACCACAATGTGGAATGATCCATTAAAATCCTCATTACAGCCTCTAAAAAATGATAGAACAGCCATCTTGCTCAATTTTAGTGCCATTAAGTATGCTCGGTTCCTCACTTTCTCATTTCTCTCTTCTCTAAATTGCTAAGCACAATGTTTTTCCTACACTGGACTTTCCAAACCGGCAGCAAATCTCAGGATTTTTATCATTTGTCCTTACATACCCACATTTTAATCATAGCTTCAAGTCCTAGTTATCCTTGAAGACTTTAGAACTAATTACAGTTTTTTAGTTCAATCTGAACTCTCACTTCTAATTTAGAGCTCTCAAAACACACACCATGATGGCTATCAGCAAAAAATCATCAGCCTCTGGGTTTGGTGTTTTTTTTTAGAATTTCCTGTGTAGTAGGAAATTTAAAACTTTAAAAAAAAATTAAGCTCTCAAAGCCATGATTCACTCAGCATAGCAAAGCAGCCAGCACAAGTCAGAGCTGTCTCTAAACACTGACCAGCATAAACACCTTGTAGAGAAACAGTTTAGAGAACTTCCTTAGAAATACAAACAGAATGCTGTCTGCCTGCTTCTAACTTTATCCTCTGAAATAAACCACACAAAGCCAAACTAACCTCTGTTTAAAGCTTAAGGTGATTTTAGCTGAATTTTAAAAAGTCAAAAAGCTGATTACAATTCTTTTATCTACACTGATTTAAACTGCACATAAATATAATATTTGCCTTGCTCTCTGCTAACGTTTACACCACAACTCTTAAGTATGGTCTTAGTTTGTAACACACTTGGAACATACAAAACTCTCTAAAATAAACAACAGTACTTAAAGTCCCCTCTTACTGTGGGTGCAGACTTCAATTCCATATCTGTTCTGGTCTCAGCAATATTCCAGTCAGGCGAATCTCCCCACCCGAGGGCTGAGGAATAAGGACAGTATTTAGGGAAGCACAGCCTGTCACTTGGCACTACAATATCCAGGGACAGTTTCCTGTGCCCGCTCACTCCATCAGCTGCTCCTGCTCCTTACTCCAGTGCAAGACATGGGCCACAATTTGCTGCCAAGTTTTGGGCATTTAATAAATGGAAAGTATCAGCAAAAGCCAAACTGCAAACAAAGCTTGTCATGGGACAAGCACAGTGGAGGGCAACTCCAAGAGCTGGGACTGCAAACGGATAAGGCAAAACAAAAAAATGCAGGGGCACAGCCTCCAGTATCCCAAATAATTAAGAATTATTTCTTTTTTCCCACTAAAGAGTTTTATCCTCATGTAATTCTCAATGTAAACTACAGTTAGCTTTTGGAAGGAGCTGTGACGTCTCCTAGGTTTTCCTGCTCTCCACAGGTACGGAGCACACAGCTGTAATTTGGGAATAGTGGAAGTAAACGAGCCCTGGCACTCTGCTGTCAGTATCGCCACAATGCAGGCATTCACTTCTTGCAAAGCAAGGGAATAACCCCGTGCTGATACACCGGGAACGCAGCGCTAAGGAATATGGGGTGGAAACAGCCTGGGTGAAGGGGAAAGAGCCAAGCTCGGGTTTCAAGGTTATTTAAGAATACGCACTTATCCAGTCCAGGCCCACGTGGCTCCCGCAACCTCCCCACGACTCTGAGTCACTGCAGTTCACCGAGACATTCCCGTTTTCCCAGCCCGGAGGGGACAGGTTCCTCTGCAGAGGGACGGCTCCCGATCGCAGCAGGGACCAGCAGCACGGAGCCCGCGGGGCCCGTGCCAACGCCCCCTCCCCTCGCATCCCCCTTTCCCCCCGTACCTTTCCAGCTGAGGCGCAGGTTCCACTCGTAGAAGAAGATGAGCTTCCCTTTGCGGCTGTTGCAGGACGCTTCGCCCTCCACGTGTTTGAGGTCGCCGNGCCCCGCCGGAGGAGGAGGAAGGCGAGGCCCGGCCCTGCCCTTCCTCCCGGCGCGGAGGGCGGAGGCAGCGGGGGGGCAGCGCCCGGAACCTCCGCACTGCCGTGGGTCTCCGCCGCGGTTTCTCCGCTCCTGTGCCCAGGAAAAGTCGCTCCTTCGGGGCTGCTCCCGGCTCCGGAGGAAAGGCACAGCCTGGAAAAAAAGGAGAGGGGAAAAAAAAAAAAAAAGGAAAACAAGACTTTTGGGACCCACTCTTACAC
>WEIU01001089.1:1072393-1118779 GCA_013389925.1 Aegithalos caudatus | reverse complement strand
AGGAAAATTAGAAAACAGAATCTCGTTTTCAAACACTGCGGCGGACACTTTGCGCAGAAGAAAAGAACTGATGTTCTCAAAATTATTCCATCTGAAGCAATGACAAGGCAACGCCTCTGGAATCGGGTTTATTGTCTTGCCCATTTGACACGTGCCAAAAGAAATTAAATACACTGTGAGACAGCGCTGCTGCTGGGGAAGCAACCCTGCAGTACAGCACTGCAGCCCTTCCCGCATATTGCTTGTCCTCTTCCTTACACATCCTTGCAACAGCAGCAGAATTAAAATCTGGATAACATCGCGATATTCTTATTGCTCATTTAATTCTGAGCTATTCCAATGAGTCTCATTGTGTTTTTTCTAAAAATTTTCTTCATAGAGTGTTCTTATTAGAGAGCTACATTATCGCCAGACTCATCGCCTTCAGACTCATCGCCTTCAGACTCATTGCCTTCAGACTCATCGCCTTCAGACTCATCATCTCCAGGCTCTGCGTCCAAAATCACTGCCACCTCTGAAAATTTAACTCCTTTCAGT
This sequence comes from Aegithalos caudatus, assembly GCA_013389925.1. Lineage (NCBI taxonomy): Eukaryota > Metazoa > Chordata > Aves > Passeriformes > Aegithalidae > Aegithalos > Aegithalos caudatus. The sequence goes on along the minus strand of WEIU01001089.1, from coordinate 1,118,242 downwards.
TGCTTCTCAGGGGCAGGCAATGTGGGATGAGGTGTTAAGGAAACAGCTGGCTTCTGGTTTGTGTCTGTTGGAAAGGAATCCTGCAAAAAAGCATAACGCAAGTGAGGCAGAAAGCTACAAATGGAGAAATTATAAAGAGTAGAAAATCATAAAATTGTGAGCCCTTTACTGTTCACATTCCATAAGGACAGAAGAGAGTCATCACTTTTGGATGGAAGTCCTGCTCCTTTTTCTAGGCAGGGACAAACAGCCCCTCTAAGGTTTTTTTATAGAATCATAGAATGGTTTGGGGTGGAAGGGACCATAAGAGATTGTCCAGCCCCAACCCCCCTGCCATGGGCAGGGACACCTTGCACTAGACCAGGTTGCTCCATACCCTGTCCAGCCTGGCCTTGAACACTTCCAGGGGTTACTTTACAAGATTTTTTTTTTTTTTAGTTCCATCAGATTTGCTTTTGTGATAGTTCCTTCAGTTATTTGATGAATAACAATAAAATAGCTTTCACTCCATGCTTTGCAATCAAAAAGCTCCTCACCTGTTTTGTTGTGAATCCCACAGTGGGCTGGACCTCCACATTCCTACTTTCAGCAGCTTTTTCAGGCACTCCATTTTGCTCACTTTCACCCTTGTAATCCAGCAGCACTGTCTCCAGGTAATTGTCTTTTTCAGAGGTCTGATTTTCATCTTTTTCAACATCATCTCCTCTGGTGCCTTCCAGGTTGTCAAATGACATCATCTCAGTTCTCCTAAGAGAGTTTAGAGAATTCACAGCACTTTGAGCTGAGACAAAAATCTCAGCCTCTCTACAGCCAAGAGCAGCATGTACATGGATCTCACAATTAGCAGGATTTTACCCAGGGGAATTAAGTAGCTTCTGGTATCATGAAGGGTCTTTTCTGCATTAGGATTAACAAATTTGCTAAAGAATAAGTAGGAATTTGCCTTTGATACAGGATTAAAAGGTGTTAACTTCCTTCAAGTGTAGAGATGCTTAACTTCTCATCTTAAAGGTCCTTAAAAATGGATCTATAGCCCAGTGGGATATCCAAGGGAAATCCTGTGGTATCAGAATAAACTAGACCCATGGGTTTTATATGCAATTTTTAATAGATTTGTGATAGCAGCAGTCTACTTACCCATAATTCATATGCTTTGGTTTCTCTAAGCTTTCCAGACTTCCATTTTTGTCAACTGCCCACGGGTTATCAATACCCTCCATAATTTCAACTTTCTTAACCAAATCCTGTTTCTCATACTTTCTGAAAAAATACGTTAAATAATAATAATAATAAGTATTGAAGATTGGCTTTACAGTTGCTTTAGAAACAGAAGATTTATTTGTGTAATAAGTTTAATACACAACATTTATTTTGGGGATTAGTTTGGAGTATTTCCTATTTTTCCATAATGCTAGCAGTGTAAATGTTTGCTTCCCTTCTGGAAATTTTTTTCCTCTACCATGTGGCTGTGCTGCCATGCCACTGAAGTTAAGCAGCGAAACCTCCCTTGATATCATCATTTATGGGGTGGGAAGAGACTCGTGTGCCCCTCTTCACAGTTAAAATTTCTGCTGCTCACATTTCTCTGTTTTAGAAGTACTTGTTTCTGCTTTTGCCGTGTGACAACATAAGAAGAAACAACTTTCAGTTGTGTGTGGTGCATCCCACATAACAAATCTCGGGCAATGCTCCCTATAAATGCCAGTAATTTATCAGGCAGACATTTTTCGGGTTGACACTTAATTAAACCCATCAGCTGTGAATCTAAATGACCTGGGTAAGGCAAAGCCTCCCGTACCTTTTCCTTTTCAGATCCAGCAGGACGTAGGCCAGGAAGGCGATGAGGGTTCCGGCCAGCAGCACCCCGAGCACGATGGAGGCCACGAGCTCCGGGGCTGCGGGGGCGGCCGGAGCCTCCCCGACGGCGGCGCTGACGGACGCGGAGAACACCTGCTCCAGCTCCAGCTCAATGCCAGCCCGCTGCTCCCGCAGCTTCCTGAGGATTGAAGGGGAAAGTGTGCATGCTTTACCTCGCCTTCCTTTCGGCTAGTGGATAGTGGAGAAAATACAGAATAAGGATAGTGAAGAAAATACAGAATATCCCTCCCTGCTCTGCCAAGACGTTTTCCAAGGATTCAGACTTGTCGTGTGTTTCATTCAGGAAAAGCTCTGTTTTCCAGCCCTGGTGCTTGTGACCTAAAACTAAAATGCTGCAGAGCTTGGACAGTTGAACTAGATCCGCATCACTGACAGATTACCAAAGAAATGTAAAACACACCTGAAGTGCGAGTTTTAATCAACATTCTGCCACTCTGAGGTCAATATATATTTTAATTATTTTCTTNTTTTTTTTTTTTTTCTCAAACTGACTTTGAAATCTATTTTGCACAATGAAACAGCCTTACTCATGTTTTTGGCAAACTCTGAAAATTAGCATTCAGTAAATAGTGAATCAGCTTTCTGAATTCTGAGAAGTCCTGTCTGCATAAGCTCTGACCCCCAGAAGTCAGGCTGTGCCATACAGACCTTTTCACATCTTCTTCAGGAACTTCCTGGTGGGCCTCATCAAAAGCAATGATCCATACTTGGGTTTCATCAGTGCTGCTCCTTGCTTTTCTTTCAAACTCCTCGGAATAAATATTAACTATGTATACATTCCATCCAAGTTTATCTTCCAGGACCCTGACATCATATGAAGAAAACATTTTTAACTAACTGGGCAATGATAGATTCTTTTACTCTGGAAATTAAATGAAGTAGTATTTAATACAACACTTGGCAGATATTGATACTAATAAAAATACCTTGGCAGGTATTTTAATCTCAGCATGTAAAAGTCCAGGACTATCATAAGCAAAGGAATTAAGTTATTTGTCAAAAATTGTCGTGTGATTGAATAGCAGAGGAAAAAAATATAGATTTTATTTATAATCTATAGATTCCTAAAAACAGTAAAGGTGGGGAGGAGGGAAATTTAGTCTCATAATCCTCATTGTTTTCTCCACTTTTTCCAGAGATTTCATGCTGGATTGGACTAGTGGCCCAGTTATTCCATCATTCTGGTAGCAGTCAGCATGAGCTGCTTCCAAGAAAGTTTTCCATTTAATTTTTACCAAGAACCAGTCCATAATAGCACCAACATCACAACATCATTTTTCCCACCTTCAGAGTGATTTCCCTTCATAGGCACAGGACTCAGTCTTTCCAATGCAAATATGTGTAGCCAAACAAAAGATCATCCTTCCTTGTTAACATGCCAAAAAGGCCCAATTATGGTTTTAATTGTAGGGTGGCCATCACATCACTGGCTAAAACCCTGTTCCTGCAGGGCTGGGATGTCCTGGAGAAGCTCTGCTGCTGTGCCATGAGGTGGGGTTTTCACCTGTAGCAACAGTGGGTTTGGTTTGTGGTGTCTGCCCTATGTCTCCACATTTTTATCTTGCTATCCATGAAAAGTTTTATCCTAGGCTGTTAAAAATGACACAAACATTGAGGTGGGAAGAGACTGCTTGAAATTGTCTAATGACCAATTGTCTAATGTCCAATGACCTCTCTGAGATTTGTCAGCTTCAGGCTAAAATCTTACAAGGCAAAAATTGGTGGATTCCTGTGAATGCGCTCAAATTATTCTGAGCTGTGTCAAATTGAAGGCCTGGCTTTTCCTGGGCACTGGCTGCATCAGCTCCCTGTAGGCTGTCAGCCCCCTATCCCAAAGGGACTAGAATTTATCATTAGATATTATACCAGAATAACCTTCACAGTTTCAAATATACCTTTGTACTTCATGACTGTTTCTTTCCACAACATTGATCTTCTGATTAAGCACCAGCATCACAATGTTGCTACTGGAACTGGAATCAACAGTTACCTAATAAAGAATCACAGATAAGATTTTTTAAAAGCATTTTTACCTCTCGTAGATTGACAAAAAAAAAAACAACCAAAAACCTTGACTCACTAAACAATAACAAAACCCTTCTGATATAAAATCAAAGTCCTCCAAAAATCAATTTTTGTGCCAACATATTTTTATGTCAATGAAAATGGCAACCTCTTAATTCTAGTATGTAAATTCTGTATCTGACAGCCCTATTGACAGTGTTAAGTAATTTTTTGATTTTGCCATTACCAGACTTAGCCCTTCTTGATTACAATTTTGACATGGAAATATATCAGGCTTTTTCATAAAAATCTTCCTTACTCTGACTGTTGTCTGGGCTGTGAGTCTTCTTGTGCCTCGGTCTGCAGCTTGGACTTCCAGATTAAATGTTCCAGTCTTTCCTGCTACAGAAACTGTAAAAATCTGCCCCGTGCGTTCATTGATGTCGAATTCGTTGGTTGCACCTCCCACTAAGCTGTACAGCAGAAATCCATTGTCTCCTGAGTCTGGATCTGTGGCCTGGGTTTAGAAAAGGTGATTTGTGACACTCAGCCTGGGCTGCACACTTCAACAAGTAAACTCAGGTCCTGAGAGCAGATTTAAAGCTCCTTTAATGCAGTGGAAGAAACCCAGCTCTATCACAGGATTTCTGTTCCTTGTGAAGAGCACAGGAAATACTCTACCTGGACTGTAATGACAGAGTATTTGTAGGGCACAGAGTTGGGAATGCGGGCAGAGTAGGAATTGCTGGAAAACACGGGCTCTTCGTTCACATCCTGCACTGAGATCGTCAGCATGGCCACATTCTCAGCAAACAGGCCTGGAGAAAACACAAGTGAACCATCTTGGCCACCAGCTTTTCACCTTTCACATCAAACTTGACAAGTTAAAGAGAACCACAATCCTGTATGGATTGCAAATACAGAACGTGTGCCCATTGCTCCCCTTCAAGGAGCGATGTCCTTCAAGTCAAGAAGTTACCTGACTGCTGGACTTCTGCAGCAGAGGAGACTTTTTTGTTTGCTTGAATTAAAATCACATATTGAGAAACTTCCTCATAGTCCAAATTAACTGCAGTTCTCAGCTCACCACTTTCAGGATCCAGTCTAAAGTGACCTGGAAGGACAAATGTGCACTTTTTTTGTGACAGCTGCCATTTCACTTGTACCCCCCTCCTACCTCTTGTGTCTTAGTTGCCCTTGGGATGTTTCCATGGCTTCTCTGCTCTGGACAATGTGAAATTCAACACTTCCACTGGCCAAGCAGCACAGGCATCATCAAGCTGGGTTCCTACCCCACACCAAACAGCTCTTAAATGTGTAAAGGAACAGTAAATGTGAAAAAGAATTTCACATGATTTCACAAATAAGGAGAATTGCAGCTCCTTCTTGCAGAGCTCCATTTTTTATGCATTTCCAAGTTTTCTCTCTGTTCTATGTTCTTCCTTTGTTGTGGGCCAAATGGAGCCTGGGCAAAGCTGCAAGAGGGCAGATGCCTTAACATAAATGCAAGGAAAGGATGGACTCAAAGAGATTGGCCAGGAGGAAGCTGCTTGTTAACACCACCTTCTATTTTTGGCTCCCTCAGGTCTCTAAATTATCCTAGTTTAAGATTAAAAGAAGCCATTTCTTAGCAAATTTGTACACTTTCTAAAGCCAAAGACCAGCTGAAAAGCCCTGAAAAAAATTCTGTGTACACCTTTCTTTAAAAAGATTCTTCCATGCTCTCTGTCTCCCCCTTTACACACAGCAGCACCTGCCATGCAAAAGACAGGTTATGTTCTCCTGGCTATTTTAGCTCATAAGGGGAATAGTACTCACCTCTTTCATTGCCAGATACAACAGTGTAATCAATCGTTTTTCCTGAAGTTTCAACCACAGCAAAATCATAAATTAAATAATCCACTCCAGTGTTCTCCGAAACAGAAATGCTAATGCAGGAAACAAATGAAAAATCATGATGTTAAATTTACCAACAGTGGTTTTCCAGGTAGGATTTGAATTTTAACTCTTTAAAAGAGAGTTCTCTGTGGAAATCTTGCCCCCTCCCCCTAGTTGTTTGCCAGATCTGCCCAACTTTCAGAGTACAGTACAAACCCTGGTTTTCCAGCCAGATTTTGGGTCATCCTTGAGTAAAACCTAAGGAAAAATATTTTATAGTGTTCAAAATAAAAGGAACAAAGGGTCTGGCTTAGAAAAGCTGCAAAGTAGAGAAATAAAAGGCAGTGCCTCAACTCACATTCACAGAACCCCAAGTAAAGCAGAATTTCCTATGTTTTGCTTAAAAAAAAAAAACAAAAACAAAAAAAAAACCAAACTGATGTCCTTTCTTCTGCATGGAAAAATATGAAAAGGACCTTCAACTTTGCTATGCTTTGCACTACCTGGTGAACACATCCCAGTTATTTAACTCAACATGAAAGCCTCACCTGATCTCACTTGTGTTGAAGCGAGGAACGAATGGACGGTTGTCAAACACACTCAGAGTAACCACAGCGGTGCCATTTAGAGGAGGAGAACCTTTGTCCTTTGCCATCACTGTTAAATGCATCTCTCCAGATCTAGACAGGTTTCCAGTTGTAATTATCTTCCCCTCACTCAAATCCTCTATCAGGAAGAACGGGCTCACGGTGGGATCCGGGAGGATGTAATATTCAATGAGGCCATTTTGCCCCTGCCATGAATAGAACAGAATTTCATGGACCTGGGATTATGTTTGGAAGGGTAGGATAAACAGTGAAACAAGAGAGCCAAAAAGCATCTAAATATCTCTGGGGAAATTATTTTGGAAATAGTGATTTTTGAAGAATGAAAGTCATGGTAGGATGCATACAAATTTAAAAAAAAAAAAAAAAGCAAATACAAAGCAGAAAAAGTGACAATACATTGATCATCTACACAGAAAAAACATGGCAAAAAGTCTCTAATTAAATAAGTTAGATGTAGAGGGGGACAGTCAGAGCAGTGAGGGTGGCACAGGGAGGACAAGTGCCACTCTGCACAGCTGAAGGAGGAGCTTCATTGGGGTCTCAATGCAGATCTCCCACAGTTCAGCAATTTTCAAAGGCAATTTCACTTTTTACACAAAGCCATTGAAAAGGCTGATTAAAAAAGGGCTGTTAGATGATTTGCAACAATGTACCACAGCTGCAACTATTCCAACCAAAATTATGCATGAAGAAATAGGAAGGCACCTGCTACACCTATTTTGTTGTCACTTGGAGATGTTTCATCTTGTAAATGATATAATTACTAGTGATGTTGTCATGGTGATGTGGTTGACTACTGGATATCCCTGCCAGTGCCTGGATACTATTTGATGGGTGTAGTACAGATATATCAAACAAAATTACATTTAAAAATGGGGGCAGAGAGAATCAGCTGGGGTGCCACACTTCAGAGGAGTTTGGCAAGGAGACATTTCCTTGCTCAAATCAGCTATATGATGTTTAGTTTTTACAGATTCTTCTACCTCAAAAGTTCATATAACTTCAGAGACACTAAATTGCTTCAGTCCTTGCATACTTCTGAAGGACTGGTACATGCAGCTCTGTGTAGTAAAGGGAAAAATTAAAGGAAATACAGCTGAGGAAACATGCCCAGAGCCAAGGAGTACATCAGTGCAAGGCAGAGCCAGCAAAACTCCCAATTTCCAGTTCCCACAGCTGGTAGTTAAGCAGGATTCACTTTCTGCTACGTTTGGTGCTGCCTGGCAGGAGAATGGAACAGGATGTGTTTGTGCTGCAGCCCAGAGCAGTGTCAGGGTAACAGGGAATCACCTGGTCGAGGTCGGTGGCGCTCACGGTGAGGACAGGAGTGCCCACAGGATTCACCATGTTTATGGAAGCAGAATAGGAGCTCTGGGCAAACGCTGGGGCATTATCATTCACATCAATCACTGCAACACTGACATGGGTGGCTGCCTAGAAAACAAAATGGTGCCATGCATTTTAAAGTATTTAGAAACTTTTATTTAGCATTGTTTTTTCGTTACTTGCACATGCAACAGAAATTATAAATCAAGCTTCAAAAACGCTGCAGTAAAATATTATTTGGGTTTAATTGTGTCAACTCAGCTTCAGAGATCACTATGGGATTTTAACAGGAAAGGCAGGAATTCAATGCTGCAGTAGGATTCCTGTTGAAATGTGTCTAAATGAGTGCAGTTAAGGAAACCACACATGTTCTGATTCTGTTAAAGAAGTGTCTAATATCTTTTCAAATAAAAAAAATACAACAGAATTAGAACAATCTGCTGAAAATACTTCTCCCACAAAAAATTATCACATCACTTACAGTTCTAACAGAAGCACAGTTCCCCAGCACAGGTCAGTCAGCAAACAATTCAGGGTCAAAGCCTACCATGCATAATTTTGAAGTATTCCACATAATTAAAGTATATTGCTATTCAATGTGGTTAAAGGCTGTAGAAGTCTGACTCTAAACATGATGAGGTGACTCATTTATTCTCCACAATAAATGGCTGGGCTAGATCTCCCCTCCCAGTAGTTCAAAATCCACTCTGAAGGGTTGCTGTTCATTACAGTAATGGTCTCTTACCTTGTAGAAAGGGGCAGATTTATTGTTGACTGCAGTCACTGTAAGGTTGTATTTATTCATGGTTTCATAATCTGGAGAGGTCCTTATCTTAATGATGCCCTCTGTTTCATCTATTTCAAATATATTTTCTCCATCACCTGAGACAGATTTAAACAAGTATCATCAAATAGTACATCTTAGCAGCACATAATTAACTACACTCCTAAATTATATGTTTATTTGTGTCCCAAACACATCAAAACAATTTTTAAGTAGTGTATGGATAATGTAGAAGAAGAACAGAAGTATTTTGAGGTTTGAAAATTGCATGAGCATATATTAGTAATGTACCACACCAGGTGAAAATGAACATTCTTGGCTTTGGTGGAAAGAGGTTAGGAAATAACACAGGTAATACTAATTATGCTCATAATATTAATTATGCTCATAATATTAATTATACTCATAATTGTATAGACAACAAAGTGCCAGTGCAGTGATAGAATTCCTTGCTACCTGTGAGGTTATACAGAACAAAGGCATTGTCTCCTGTGTCTCTGTCTGATGCTGTGATTTTTCCAACTATGAATCCCACAGGCACGTTTTCATGGACGCTGAAGTCAGGCACTGGATCAAACACGGGTGGCCAGTCATTAATGTCAGTGATCTTTATCACAACTGTGCAGTAACCCCTCTTCTTCTCAGGGATTCCATCGTCTTCAGCATACACCACAACCTGTAAGTTACACAGTTATTGGTAATGAGAAGCCATACAAAGAGGTTCTTGCATAAGGATTAAAAAAATCTTGGTGAATTTTAAACTTCAAAATGTTCTTAGAAGTGTAAAGTCCAGTTCTGAATTCACCTCAAAATGATTCTTGAAAACTGGAGTGGTTGGGTGAATTGAAAAAGTCTGTGTACAACCAACAAATTCACCAATATTTTTACTTGGAGCAAAATAGGACCATAAAAAAATATCCAGCAGTGGCAACAACAAAAAGAAGATTAACTGAGAATCATATCTGCAAGATCTCAGTCCGGCACTGGTTCAAGCAACAGACAGTGCTGAATACATGAGCTATCATTGTGAAATTAGTTATTCATGTGCTGAAGTGTTGGCAGGGTAGGTGAACAATGAGCTGTGCTTGAATTTCATTATAGTCACAAGGCAGTGGCTGGTTTTAATAATGCCTCACACCTTGAGATGCTCCTATTCTAAACCAGTGCAGAAAGGATTCAAGCATTATAAAGCTAAATAAAGCACAAGTGTCACCTGTTTTCCAGGAGAAAGGTGAAGAGTTCTGAATAAGAAAGATGTAAAGAATCTAAAGCAAACCTGATACTCTGTTGGTTCCTCTTCATAATCAAAGGGGGCCGTGGAATAAAGGATTCCAGTTGTTTCATTTATCCTGAATTTTAGTTGGTGTCCATTGAGAATGCCATATGTCAGGAAACCATTTCTACCTGTGTCATTGTCCTGAGCTTTCAGCTGCACAATTGGAGTAGCAGGGGAATGCTGTGGAGGAAGAAAGAGGCTCTCAGAGACTGCTTTGCTGCAATTTCTTGAATTATGTGAAAGTAACAGATACTGCATCCACTTACAGTAGTATAGACTTTAAAATCAAAATTATACAACTTGTTCAGCACAGTAAGATACTCTCTCGTTTTCTCTAATTTACAGAAAATAACTGTTTTCCTCCCCCCATGTCTCTACCCATAGCTGCAATTTTCAGGGAGAAAAATGATTTCAAACAGCCCAAATGTTAACCTCAAGCATCTGACTTGCTGTTATTTCTGTTTAACAGCCTCTTCTCCTATGAAACTCAATGGGTGTTCACAACTCTAAAGTCATATTTCTTTGTGAACACTATTTGGCTAATAGTTATCAAAATAAATAATCTAATTCTTCCTTTTTAACAATGTTATTTGCACCAAGATTGATGGCAGATACCAGCATTTCACTTGCAGGGCCATTTGAGACCTGATCTGAAGTTATTTGATCCAACAGAGCATCCAGCAATTCCCACTGTGTAAATATTTCATATGGAAATCAATTTTTTAAGGTCAGGAAACGTGATTCTAGTTATTCTCCATTAAACTAACAGGGAACCCTGAAATTAGGTGTAATAAGTGAAACTATATTTAACTCAGTGGTAGGAATGGAGTAGATTTTACATCAGTTGTGGCTGCTAGAGACAATACATGTGCATCAGCTGGGGATCTCAAAGGCAAGGTATGTGCTCTATAAAATATTAACATGATCAATGTGCTTTTTTGAAAAAAAGTGTGAAAAGCGTTGCTTGAAAATTGAGAGTGAAATCTTGAGCAAGATGTTTTTGCATATTTAAATGCTATGGCTTCTTCTGTAGAGAACCACAATGGCTGAAAAATCTGACTGAAATCTGGCTTGTTCTCTGCTGCTGATCACTTGTGCCAGCAAAATCACAACAGATTGTACGTGAGCAAGAGGAGAAATATTGCTAAATTAGAGACTTTGCCATGTTACTTCCCTGTGTGAAGCTCCCTTACCAAAGGCTGAGTGAGAGCCTATGAGGTGCCCAGCACTTACAATAGATTTTGAATGCATCTGAATATTCTCTATGTAAAATATTCAAAATGAAGTGGTAGTTCTTCCTTCATGGAGCCCCTTATTAGAAAAGATTGGCTTTTCCTTCAATAAGTCCACACTTCTAGATCATTCTTGTTGTGTATTGGGATTTCCAGCTTGAAATAAACCTCACATCATCATGTGCTAGGACAGAACAGCAAGTCTGCCCAGTTCCAGAAGGTTTACTTGTATACTCAAAAAAATATTATTTTTGTTATTATTATTTTGAATACTCATTTTTGTGATTCAGTTTGGATGAAATTTTCTTACCTCTGGCAATGTCTCTTCTAGTAGAGAAGACGGGAAAACTGGTGGGAAATTGTTTTCCTCGATAACTTCCACCTTCACTTCAACTTCATTAAATATGGCAGCATTAGATGAGTCTGTGGCTCGTACCTTGAAATTTACTGGAAAATCTTCCAGTTCTAGATTCTTATTTGTTCTTACAACGCCACTGGATGAATGGATAATGAAATATCCTGTTAAAATAAATCAACCAGAAATTATTCTAAACTGGTTATGATTTCATTAGTTAAAACTGAAAACATGAATCCTCCAGTGAAAATTACACATTATTTATATGAATATTGTATGTTACAGTATTCTTCAGAGAACAAAATGAAATTCAACATTTTTACAAGGCTGACAATAATTTCAGATATATCCAGGGCTGTAATTAACAAAAACAAATAATTCAGAAGGTCACACGGGAACCAAAAGGGAGAAAATTCAATCCACCACTCTCCAGTCACATCTTCACATTCCTCTGAAACAGTCAGAGATTATTTGCCCCCTTTCAGTTAAAATTTTTTGTATTTCATAAGTCCTGTTCTTAATGAGGATGAGGAATTTTGCAGCTACCTTGAAGATCATGCCTTCATAGAAAACACTTCACAAAATTGAAGTACAAATTGGCTGTTTGATGATAGATTAGAATCAGCTCTACATTTAGTGAAAATAAATGTGACAAAGCACTGATGCACTTGACCACACATAAACTTACTCGAGGTACTCACATTTGTTAGGAAAACATTGCTGAGTTAGGTTTTCTGATAGAAATTTCTGTGCTATTAGCTTTTTCTCCAGCCAGAGTAACTTTATGCCTGACCAGGTAGAGCCTGACCTTCCTGCAGCAGACACAGCACACAGCTGGTGAGGCCAGCCCTGTATCCTGTGCTGCTCTGACAGAAATTCAATCACGTGCCCACACCTGATTCACATCACTCTGGTGCACGGGGGTTCATTCCCATCCAGTATTAATGGCTGTGGAACTGAGGTCAGAGCAAAAGGAGGGAGAGAAGGAACCATCCCAATGCTTGGTGCTGTGCTTGTTGTTTCACACCCCCTCTTCCCATTATTCCACATCCAGGGCTCACCTTTCTCATCTCCAGAGGCGATGCTGTAGTTCACAGGGAGCTTGTACAAGGCACGGATCTCTACAACAAACGTATCTGTGGGGGTCTTCTCTGACAGAGGGGCAGGGTGATAGGCTTCTTCCAGGAACACTGGGAAGGACACATCCATGGGGGCAATCATGACTGACACCTGCAGGGAAAAGGACATGGCCATGGGGGTGGGTGTTTGCAGCTTTAGCTGAAACTTTCCTGCTGAGGGTGAGACAGCACAAGTCCAGGCCTTGGCCAGTGAGGAGCCCAGGATTGTTGCAGGCTGAGTTTGACACTGCCCTGAAGGCAGCAAACACTGGTGGGAAACACCAGAAGCCTCACCAGTTTAGGTTCACCTGGTGCTTTGTTAAATACAGCCTTCCAGTTCCTCACATACAGCACATTTTAAAGGACTTGTCTAAGAAAGCAGCTTTCAGAGACATGTATTCATCTCCAGTCTTCCATTGGAGAGGGTGTAACCAGAGCAGGAGTTTGACCATAAAGTATTTTAAAACTATTGTGACTGATTTATAGATTAAGAACAAAAGGTGACAGATAGGTGGTAAATAAAAAATGCCTACTGCTTCACAAAAATAAAGATAAACTGTGTCTGTTGCCACACAGGTGCTATCCAATCCTCTGAAGAATGATGGCTTATAAGTCAACATTTTAAGTTTGTTGAAGGTAACTTTCTACATCTTTATCCACATAGATTTCTAGTTCTTTAATTCTGCTGTGATATTTAGTTACAAAAGATCACCAGCAAGTTATAAGCACTGTGTAAAAATAGTTTTTTAATCATATTTACATTTCTCACTCTTCAATCTAGAAATTATTTTTTCTTACATTATAGGAAAACAAACAGGAACACTTTATTTGCCATCTCCTGTTTATTTATCACATATCTGTTACATCCTTTCTGGCTGTCCCACTCTTTGACCTTGCACAGAATTCTCCACTGCTCTAATCCTCCTCCTTTACAGCCTGGAGCTCCTGTCTGTCTTTTCTGAAATTGAATGATCACAGCCATTTTGGGTGGTGTGCCAGCAATTGCTAGGGCAGCATAACTTGCTAACTGTTATCTTGTAGCCTGAAACAGAAATACATCTCTGACATTCTGATTCCTGGTTTGCTTAGTTTTGCCTAATACCCCTTTCCTGGTGTACCTATGCTCAGTTTAGAACAAAACAATCTGGGTAATTACTGTGCAGTAAACAGGGTGCAAGGTAGAAATTTTAGTACCTTTACAGAGGTTGAAAGAGGCGGCAGACCCGAATCTGTAGCGGTGACGTTCAGGGAGTAATACAGGGGAGAAGTTTGTTTGGATAAGTCTTTGGTTAACCTGAGTTCTCCTGTGGTACTGGAAAGACTGAAGAGGCCTTCTGAGTTTCCATCTGAAAACAGAAAAAGAAGCGTGGGAGATGTTCCCTGGAACCAGCAGAGACCAGTGACTGAAGTGTATGCCCAGGAGTGAAGAGACACAAGCTGAAATCCTTATCTGTACGTGTGATTTGGAACAACACACCTCCTCTAGTCCAACCTCTTGGCTCAAAACGTGGCCAGGAGTGAATTCAGCACAGGTTGTTCAAAGCTTTGATCCATCAGGTGAGAATCTCCAAGGACAGCCTCTCTGGGCAACCTCTTCCATTAATTACTGATCTTCACAGAGGATTTCTTACCCCGTCTATCCAATCTGAACCTGTCAGTTCAATTTATGACCATTCTCTCTCATTCTGCTGTCATGCAGCTTGCTTTAGCAGTATCAAGTATCCCAGTAATAAACAGGCCTAAGATTTTTTTCTAACATACCTGAAATATTGTAGAAAATGCCTTCATCATAACCCTTGCCTTCATCTCTTGCATTGATGTCTACTACCAGTGTGTCAGCTGTAGAATTGTCTAGGAGTATCTTGTAATATGATGACTGGTCAAACACGGGTCCTTCTTCATTGACATCTTCCACAGTAACTGAGAAAGAGTCATCACATTTGGTGAGTTTTACCTAAATGGTTATGAATTGGTTTTTTTCAGCTAATATAAACCAACACAGCTTCTCTGAATGAGAATATATGCAGTCATACTGATCAAAAGTAGGGCTGGCCAAAAGCTAGGATATCAACTTCACAGAAATGTCTTTTTTCCCCCAACAGAACAAATTTATACATTTTTTTAAAGGAAGAAAACCCAGCAATCAAGCACTGTTATTTTAACAAGATTAAAAATCACTGTCAACACTGTTTATCACCCTATAAACTGCCCTTCTTTATACAAGCAGAAAAAAACCTGATTTATGTATTTGGAAACCTTTTCAATCAAAATGTCAATAGATTCTCAGAAAACAGAAAAAAATTCATGAATATATTGAAGGAAGTAATGTCATTTTGTGTGAAAAATCCTCATTTTTGACATGGCAACATTTTTTAAAGAAAAACTTCATCTGGCTATAGTGAAAAGATCACACCATCATTTCTGATACTTTAGCAGACTGCATCACTATTGGTTTATGCCTCAGAATTACACATGCTGAAATATTCCCTAGGGTTAATGAAGGTTCATTTTCTGTGGTAGAGTAAAGCTACCTGTAATGTTTGCTGTGTCCTGGAGATGTGGCTCTCCAGGATTGAAAGCTTTCAGAACAAACATATACTGGGAATGACTTTCATAGTCCAGAGGTTGAAGGGTTGCAATATCTCCAGAAAGTTCTCCAACATGAAATGAAGTCATCTCTCCAGTTATGGTGTAATGAATGATGGCATTGTACCCTATATCTGCATCTGTGGCTACTGCACTCAAAATCTAAAATAAAAGGAGAAAAAAATCAGCAACAAAAGGTTTAGATCAGAACAAAGACAGTGGCAAAACATGAACACAAAACTGGTATTGACCCACAGCGTGTTTACTGACTGAATTACTCATTAATTGATTAATTGCATTGCTGGAATTCTGGCACAGCTTGTAGCAGAGCAGTTACAGATTGTCAGGTGATACCTCTTCCCTTGACTCCTGTAAACCATTAGGTCAGATCTGCAAGGCAGATACAGAGCCAGAAATGGATGCACTGGGAGGTTGCCCAGGGAAGCCGTGGATGCCCCATCCCTGTAAATGTTCAAGGCCAGGCTGGATGGAGATCTGAGCAACCTGGTCTTAGAAAAAGGTGTCCCTGCCCATGCCTGAGGGGTCAGGAGAAAATGGTCTTTAATGTCCTTTCCAATCCAAACCATTCAATGATTCCAAGACAGAAAAGCTTAGGAACAGAGAGATGCTGGACACAACACCCACAACACTAAACATCTTTAAAATGTGTTGCCCATAGATCCAGTGAAAAACTCAATCTGTGCAGTGTGGAATCACTGCTGAGGACAAGAGGCAAAGGGGGAGCAGCTCTCACTCTGTGAGAGTTCTAGGGAGAATCAGTGGGACAAGTACTCCCCTGTCATATGAACAAACATGCTTTGTGATTCTACAGGCCCCATAAAGTAAAAAATCACGTTCAGCAATGCACAGCCATGAGAGGTCACTGCCCTCACTGCCCATTCCCAGTGCACAGAGAGAAAACAGAACAGCCAGTTTATTCCTAGTGCCACACACCACATGTGGAGGCTCATTCTCCCTCACAGTCACGGAGTAGGACTTTTGGGGGAACACTGGTGGGTTGTCATTCACATCTTCCACAGCGATGCTCAGAACTAAGCCTGCAGATTGTGGTGGCTCCCCAGAATCAGTGGCCTGTGAAGGAACAACTTGTCATTAAAAACAGCATTACTTTGACATAAACTTAGTCTGCCAGTTCAGTTTTACTCTAAAAATTGTGAGCTTTTGCCTCTGAAGTCTTTCTGCTGGACCAATTATCCTTCAGTGACACTTCTCTAGCCCTGTGCTTGATTAGTTGCCACATCTTCCTGCAGCTGGTATCCTCACCCCATCACATGCTCTGCCTCTCATTAACAATTAATCAAAAGCTCGAGTCTGGATGCAGATCAAACATGCCATGTGATCAGATGTGGCACTAATCAACACAAGACTGTGATGTACAGATATCTGTGCTGTGGTAGTCAAAAGAATGAGGAAAACCATTGCATTTTGAGGGTTTAAAGTGCCAACAAAGCAAGTTGTGAAGTTGGCAAATTCACAGTCAGTTCTACACTGCACCAACATCTGCCATAGAAAATTCTCATCTGTAGGTACATATACACAGTTTTCAATTAGTCTTAAAAAGTGTCCACTTTTATTAACTTGAAAATTTTCAGAAGGGACTGCTCAATTTTTAGTAAGTCTCCTCTATATCTTCCACAAGTTCTCTGACCTGTAGAAATGTCCTTCAGATATATTTGTACTTGATGGCCAGTGCTGGAACATTTGTTTGTATGCACAATAATTGATCTGATTAGTAGCAATAAAAATCAATGAAATTTGCTAGAATAAATAGATAACCTGATGGATGCTGAATGAAAGTTTATGCATTTTCTTTCTTTTTTTACTTGAAAAATCTAATTTCATGTATTTTTTTAAAAGATCTAAAGACATATATTTTGGAAAATAAAAAAAAAAAAAAGGGAAAGGGACAAATAACATGGATTGGCTAGAGAGCTGTAGGGTCTAAAATGGAAACAGGAATGTTTTGCAGATGTCACAGTCAGCTATTGTGTGACTGTGACCTTTAAAATTTAGGGTTCATAGGTCACTTATTCACTAATACCAATTTACAGAGCAGAAAAAAGAGCTCTGCATACAAAACATAAGGAACATCAAAAATCATGCATGAATTCAAATGGAATTCTCTAAGTTTAAGTGGTTTTCTTGTGATGGTTCAGTATTTACTTTTTTTTTTTTTTTTAATGCTGAGAGTTCTGTGACCTTGCATCAAATTTGTCAACTTACCATTATTTTCAATTCATAACTGTCCATCACTTCCCTGTCCAAGGATTTTTTTGTCATCAGCCTGCCAGTAGAACTATTAATATGGAATGTTCCAGCAAAATCATCTTGCAGAGAGTAGCTGATAAGTGCATTATCTCCTATATCCAGATCAGTAGCAGAAAATGTGCCCAAATCAAGACCAGCTGCATTCTCGGGAGCTGATAAATGAGTTTGGATCCAATCAGAGAAAACTGGAGCGTTGTCGTTGATGTCTTCAACTCTCACAGTTACCTGTATTGAAAATAAGGAACAAAAGAAAAAAAGACACAAATTTTAGCTGTGGAGTCTGTGTCCAAAGGAGAATTTTGATTTATTTTAGTCCATGGAAACCTATAGGAATAAAAACAAACAAGCAAGGAACAAAACCCAAAGGGATAGATTACAACTTCAACATTTTTAAGCATTTGAGCAGTTTCACAGCCTCTGCATTTTTTCTTTTTGAATTCTCAGCTGCAAGATAACATATATGTGAAATAACACACTCTAACTGGAAGAGATGAGCAGAACTAATAACCTGGGGCTTTTTGGCTCATCTGCCTCATGCATTTGACAGAACTATGCACAGAACCAGTTTTGGTGTTAATCAGTTTCTCTGGTTATGGGTTGTTCATAAGGAGCTCTCAAGAAGTGACACCATCTGTGAAGTTGGCAATATCTCCAGATGGTAATATCTCCTCAGGATATTAAAAAAAAAGGGCAAATTAAATAGAAGGCTCTCAAAGCTTCACATTTGCATGACAGAATACATTTATTTGGATTTTGCTTAATTGTTAATATTTTTTAAAAGATATTTCATATTCCTTGATAAAAAATATTTTGAAATACATATCCCATACCAAAGCAACAGCTGTGTTGGGTGGCACCAGAGAATCCACAGCTTCCACAAGGATGCTGTACAGGTCTCCTTCTTCCCGATCCAGCCAGGCATGGGCCACGATGTCTCCTTCCTCCCCAATGGAGAACTTGTCCCAGTGGGATTTCAGGGAGTAGCCAACCTGCACAGCTATGCTTCCAGTCAGAGCCTTCACAGAACCCACTGCAGTCCCTGGAGCTTTGTTTTCCTCAATGCTGAACTCGTAGCTGGAGCTCTCAAAAGTCAGTCCAAAGCTTGTGTCATTTACCAGCAAGTAGAGAGTAACAGAGGCTGGGGAGAGAAATTAAAAATTAAAATCGTGAAGTCATTGCTAAAGTCTTCATGACCCATAACCTGTTTCCTTAAGCTCTTATCACATGGGAAAGAGGAATGATAAGAATAAAGAAACCAGTAGTAATAAGGATTAATATGTAACACAAAATTTGATGCTTTTTCACCTAATTGATTTTCCAGAAAAATCTCACTTTGCTGATTACAGAAGTGTTGCTTCAGTGTGACAGGAGAGCAAGGATCGCCAAGCTGAAGCTAATGGGATGTGCAGGTGCTTCACACTCCTTAAAAATCCAACCCTTAATTGCTTTGTAACAAGAGAGCAGGGATGCCTATATACCCATGAGGGCAATTTCTGTTGTGACCACTTGTCCTATTTTAAGAAAATCAGTTGTTTTCTCCTGTTCCTGATAAATTGAAGTTAACCTCCAAAATGCATATGAAAATGTTACAAAAAATACTGTGTGATTGAATATTTTTTGAGGAACAGAAGCTCAGTTGAGGGTGATTTGCCAGCTTCTGCTTGTTTAAGTGTTTCTAATTTTAGGAAAATAAAGGAAAACTGAAAAAGAAACACGTCAACAATATTATTTGAATACATCTTTTTAGAGTGACTACAACTATGGAGTCTTGGGTTTTGTACCATAAGTACAACTGCAATAAATGAATTTTTAAAAATTATTTCTAACCAGGGTTATCAAAACACAGTTTTCTGTTAATATGATCAGCATGGAGGAGGTCAAAAGGTAAAAAGCAAATATTCATCATTGTTCAAACGTAACTTTTTTTTCTGCTAAATTCAGTTTGATTGACAGCAATGGGATTAATTTCAAATTTAAATGTTTGCAAGGGTTATATTTATGTGGGAAAAGAAAAAAGAGTAAAAAAGACGGTTTACCATTTGAGCTAAGCTGAGGAATTCCATGATCAGTGGCAACAACTATCAGTGTAACCACTGTGTCAGCTGTGATGTGGTCCAGGTTTCTGCTGAGGGTGATTTCTCCAGTGCCATTATTTATATGGAAATCATCAGAATGGTTCATGAGGCTGATCAAGGAGCAATCAGGAGAGCATTCATATTAATGACCTTGGAAGTGCCATCTACTTACTGCTACCTCTATAAGGAGCACTCAACAGACAATATTTGCCTATTTATAAAGAACAGCTTTTAATTGCTGTCTTGAGCCTAAAATATATTGGCTTTTTATTTCCGAGTAAGTCTTCCGTCGTGAAAATGTGCAGCATCCGTGCCTTCAGTTCCCATTACACCCCAAGGCTTTGATGCTCCCACTAGGAGAAGGCAGATCTTGCACACCCAGCTGCATATTCAGCAGTAGGAGAAACCCAAGTGACTTCATCTGAAGACCTGCTGATTCCTGGTGTTCTATGACCTCTCACAGATAACTGGATTGCCCACAAGTGACGTGTTTTAGGTGGAACGCTACCTCATAGTTAAAAATAACCTCTTTCAGGACAGTAGTTTTCAACACCCACAAGTTTACTGCTCATTCATTTGTCCTTCTCAATCTATGCTTTTTTGTCAAGATATCCTGGTATTTTCCATGATTGAGGGCTCATAGAAATATCTTTCTCCATTGATTTTTCTATGCATAGTGCATTAGGGAAGTTAATTTCTTATCTCCTCCTCCCAGCAAACAGAAGATAGGTAAAAAGAGTTAGAGATTCATTTACTTCATACCCAGAAACTCCAATGTGTTTTTCAGAATTTCAGAAACTGCAACAAATCTTGGCTGTGGGTTTTTGTTACCAGTTTATTGTTTGTGCCCTCTCTTATGAGAGTCATGATTTGATAAGCTCTAAAACACCCAGTAATGACTGTCCTTCTTCCTAAGTATAGAAATCATAACTGATTATGGCACTTGTAAAATATTTATGAAGAGAACTTATCCTCCTTAAGATCAATAAAAATACCTTTCTGTGTGTCTCACAACAGGTACTTATTAACCTCACAGAAACCTACCTGTACGAAATAACAGCGTTGTTCCCAAGGTCGAGGTCAGTGGCAGACACTGATAGGACAAACTCTCCTTCCTTTGCTGCTGCCACATGAACACTGGCTGAGTACTGTGCCCTTGTGAACTGAGGAGGGTTGTCGTTCACATCTAACACTTGGATGATGACATGTGTGAAGTTCTGGGTGGAGCAGGAGAAAAACCATGATTCAGAAAGTGAACAGACACTTGGGTGTACAAATAAAAGGCAGTTCAGATAAAGCATAACTTGCTACTCCTTACCTGCCTCAGAGGCACTCCGTTATCAGATGCCACCAGGAGCAGCTCATACTTCTCTTTACTCTCTCGGTCTACAGAGCCAGTAACCAAAATGGTTCCATCCTAGAGAAGAGAGTGGTTCAATGCACAGATCATTTGGAAAACTCTTATGGACTGAATTCTTAAAAAGGATGAGGGATTGAAATAATCTGTTCACATTCCAAGCAACACCTGACCAGGAATGCCTTGGTTTTTGAACATCAACATAGATTTCCAGACTACAGGACATGTGCTGGTTGTGATGTGTACTAGAATGGTAGTCTACTCTTTTTTACTTGATGTATTTTACTATGCCAGGTCACTTAATGGACAGCAGGATCTAAATCTTGTTTTCAGCATAGCCAAACCCTTACCTCCTGGATGCTGTAAGGATTATCCCCATCCTCAAGTGACAAGTAGTAAGTAATTTGTGCATTTTCTCCCTCATCCAAATCAGTAGCAGTCACATGGCCAACTCTAGTGGTATTATTTGACATGTATTCTCCTTCCAGAACCTCAAAACTGTATGGCTGATTCTGAAACTCAGGGTTGTTATCATTGATATCCAGAACAGTGATGTGGAACAAGGCACTTGAACTAAGCCCGTTTGTTATATTATCAACTGCCCATACCTAACAAAGTAAGAAAAAAAATAGTAATTTTAGTTAACTGCATTGTAATTTTAACCTCTTATAAAGATATAAAAAGGCATTCAAGGGAATGAAGTGGAGTTGAGCTGCAGAATCTCTCTCCAAATTTACTTGTAAAGTGAATCCAGATGTAGTCTCCCTGTCCAGTTCTGTGTCATTCCTTAATGAAAGTGTTCCAGGGATATCCACAGTAAATGAAGTGCTGTTGAGAATAAAGTATCCCTGAGAAAAGCCAACCTAAAAAAGAAAACATTGTTCATGTAAGTTTAAAATTTTTAAGATTAAAGTACAAAAAAAAATCTTATTAATACATATACCTGACCTTTTTATAAGACTTCTCATTACAGAAGTACAAGTGGTTTGCCAGGCTTAATAAATGAAATCCTAGACCCTGATTTGGGTCCTACATGTTCTTTCTCCCTGAAGCTCTCCAAGACTTACCCCCATGATGGAAAGGGCAGCAGAACAGAGTTCAGTGAAATACAAACTGAGCATTTATGCTGCTTTAAAACTGACATGAGCAAGAATAATATTGCAAATCATAAACCTCTTCCTCCAAAGCATCTCCCCCAGTGCCATGGCTACATGCAAAATATCTTTATAAAACAAGGGGAGAAAGAAACCACTTGTTATAAAGCAGAGGGAAAGGTTGAAATTCTAAGCTCTATCAGGGTTATAAATTGCCTCTTGCTCTGACTAAGCAGAGACTAAACTTTACCAAGTTTAGTTTATAAAGAAACATTTGAACGGAAACTATTATTTTGACATATTTTGACATATTTTGACATATTTTGACAGTATGACAATTTAAAAAAATCTATTCTCTGTCTGGTGTGATGTATTCATCTCATATGCACATTAACAGAAGCAAGCACCACTTCCTGCCCTGGGTCACATACAGAGTGGGAGAGAAGCTCTCCCCATCTTCTCTGTTATAGCCACTAAACTATTTTGTACAAGGTCTTAACTTCTTTGGGTTGGGAAGGTTTACTGCTGGCTCCAGAGAAAGCAAGACAAAGTTTTCATGAACCATAGCATAACTTAGCACCAACCATTTAAGAAATCTCCTTTTGCCCATCTACTATGATACTTTTTTGCAGGTTAATAGAGAAAAGCATGTTATTTTGATTTATCAGGATGAGATTAATGTGGTACCTACCTCATCCTTGTCAGCAACACTGAATGTGTAGACAGGACTCCCCATCTGATGGTTTTCAAGCACAAATACATCATAAGCTTCCTGACTGAATTCTGGTGGGTTATCATTGATATCTTTAACATAAACAACTACAAGTGTTTGAGTACTCCGAGTAGGCTGACCTCCGTCTTTTGCCTCCACTGTCACTTTAAATTCATTTGTGGTTTCATAATCCAGCTGCTGGCTCAGGATGAGCTGGCCTGTGCTTGGGTCGACAAGGAACTTCGGGGTGGAGGTTTGAGGTTGCTGGTCAGTGATTCGGTATGTCACAAGGGCGTTGGCCCCAGCATCCCGATCAGTAGCAGACAGTGTCAGCAGGATATTTCCCAGGTCTTGGTTTTCAGGGACATCCACTTCATACCTGCTTGATGAGAAGATGGGGGGGTTGTCATTTATATCATCAACGACAATGGTCAGGTTGAGCGCTGTGGATCGTGCGGGTTGGCCTTGGTCACTGGCAATCACAGTTAAGTTATAGAAGCCTTGTTCTTCTCTGTCCAGCATCTTTTGCAGAAAAATGAATCCTGAACTGTCAATATCCATTTTTCCTTCTCCACCCTTCAGTGTGTAAACCACTAATCCATTAAAGCCCTCATCCGCATCCGTGGCTGACACGCTGGTGACGTTGGTTCCCGTCGTCCCGTTCTCCATGATGGCAATGGTGGTGTTGGTTGTACCAAACACAGGGCTGTTATCATTGATGTCTGTAACTCTGATAAACACCGTGGCATAGTCAGCAGTGTTTCCATCTGACAAGGAGATATTGAGAGTGTAGTTTTTCTGGGATTCGTAGTCCAGTTTGGCTCTTGTTGAGATGACTCCCGCTTGATCGATGGAAAACAGATCAGTTTCCGTCAGCACCCGAAACTCAACGCGGATACGGCGATTTAAAACCTCATACTCAACCTGTGTAAGATACAGTATGTCATCAATAAGTGAATTAAAACACATAAACCACTGACTGAAAAAGATTAGGGGTTTTAACTATGTCCAGACTCATTTTATGGTTGATATTGTGGATTGATATCAACTTATTGTTGATAGTATGCCTTGATTTTTACTTCTTTTAATGAATTTTCATTCAGATACTTGCTGAGTTCACAGATGCTTTAAAAGAAGTAAAGATCAGGCCTCAACGTACACAAAAGTGCAGAGAGGACTCCCTTTTATTAAAATGGGAATATATCTATATATTTATAAGAATAAAAATAAGAGACTGCCCTTAAACCTTTGGTTCTGCCTTTCTTTACATGAAAAAAGGGGGAAAATTAACTCGAGACGTCTATAAATCAAAACACTAAACCACATTACCTTCTCACTGCTTTGATGTGAAACCTCCCACGTATGTTCAGACCTTCATCCAAGAAGGAGCTATCATGGTGCTTTCTGGTGCTCTACTTGTTTGAACTTTTTTTTTTTTTTTCATCAAAAAGAAGAGCAAGTTCTAGGGCCTTCTTTGAAAATGCCTTTATGACATTTCTCCATGGAAATTCTCATATCATGTCACAGGGTTTTAGATTTATCACCAAGAGATGAGGGAATATTGCCTATCCCAAGCTTTGAGCCACTAAACCCTTTGAAGGGTGTCCAGAGTCAACAGAGGGCTGCACACAAAAGTTTACTTTCTCAAGCAGCTCTGGGGTTCATTTTCTTTGATTTGAAGATCTGCTTTGGGGGTTTTGGGGGGATTTTTAAAATGCTAAATGGTAGCAGATGTTGTTTAAATATTTGCAAAGGTTTAACTGGAAGAAAATCCACCTTTGTGGGTGATAAGCTTCATCTGAGGGATACACTGCATGTGAAGCTTGATATGTAGAGCACACAGTATCTAGTTCCCCATATCTCAGGGAGATAAGGATATTTAGAGCACATCTATTATAAAATTAGGATTTTCTCAAAGCTGTCCTGTCCTGTGTAGAGATAGAATAAAGTTGTTCTTACTTGCACTACTTTAACAGGAGCAACCAGCTCTTCTTCCACAGACACATTGTATGTTTTCTGAATAAACTGTGGTCTGGAATCTCCAGCTGCAAAGATTTCTACTGGCACTGATGAACTTCTTGGAATGGTCCCACCTGCAAGCAAAAGGAAACAATTTCTCAGCAGATGCACAAAATACCTATTTCCCCCCTCCAAAATACACTTTTCTCTGGGTACTGCCTTTTTTAATATTTAATCCTTAGTGCTGCTGAGGTACTGCCTCAGAGGTCCTCACCAAGACCAAAGGATGGACTGAGCAATCCCTTTTGTAACCATATTCCCTCTAAGACCCATTTTATCCACATGACCATAAATTTGAAGACACAGAGCTCATATTGAACAAATTGTGGAAAAATTACAAAGCTGAAAACCATTTTGTATTCTCAGTACACCAGCAGTGGGATGCCACACCTAGGTTACATTTATTTCTGCCCCTATTCAAGTTGTGAGTGTTCACTGAGTTCTGTGTTATTCTTTTAAAACAAAGAAACCCCCAATAACTATGGCTAAAGAAGTTCTGTTCATGGTGGTCATCCTAAAAATTGACTTGGCATCTCTAGTTTATCCACACAGATATGCAAATACTGATCAAATTATTTAGCATACTTTACTTTCCTTTTACTCCTTATTGACTGATGAAAGAGTTAGAAATTTCTGACTTCTGCCTGAATTTCTGTTTTCTATGCTGTGCAATACCAGTCAGTAAGTTAAAGGAAGATGTGATTTTATATATATGTTATTTCACATGTTCTTCCCACAACCATAAAAAGCCAGATTTGCTATAATGTCATCAGCAGAAACAGAGATGCAGAAATTACTTTGGATAAATAAGACAGTTTCTTATATTCAACAAACAAGAGCAGATAAAATATATGGTATTATTCAAACAAAGCCTGTGAAGCTATTTGACAGCATTCCTTCAAGTAAAAAATCAAACAAAACCAAAACTCATCACCAGGAATAGCTGTGTTGGCTGGTACTAAAATCCTGTCTTACCATCAGTAGCTGTTATCCACAAGACAAACTTCTTAAGCTGGTTGGTTCGTAATGGGATTACTGTTTTTAAACTAATTTGTCCTGTGGATGTATTCAATTCAAAGTGTTCATCTTCATTGCCACCAGCTAAGATGAAGCTTATCTCTCCATTTATACCATCATCTGGATCATCAGCAGCAACCTGGAGGAAAAAAAAGAATTATTTTACTCTAGGTTCTGTGCTTTTATCAAGTTTTCTCCCATTTTAGATATACATGAAAAGCAAATAAATATAGCTGCAGTTACATTTGGTTGTACCTTTGACTGTCCACTTCCTATGTAATTCTTGGGTTAAGTCTCAGTAACAGGGTTTGCTCTTGGATGAACACACACAATATCATTCCAGCAGCATGAGCAAAATCCTGCTCCTGTGGAACTCATGTGAATTACACCAAGTTTGTATCTCAGAGAATTGGTTTCATAACAATTCCAAAGACACTGGAGGCAGATTGTTCAAGAGACTTCATCAGGAGCCATGAAATCTGCACATCCAGGTAGGAGTATTGATAGTGACTCCCCATTGATCTCATCTCCTATTTCCTGTTTTATTTGGTTAACTGGTTTACTGTGTTAGAAAAAGTATATTGGATCTAAAAATTATCCCCCATGCTCCATCAGCCTTTCAAAAATGTTTTGCCATCATTTGAGTCCCTGGACTCTAACAACATTCAGTTTTCATTAAACACTTTACAACAAGTAAATTCAACAATCTTATTTTCTGTCATATATTTGTGGAATTCATGCTGCTGCACAGTACCAGAATAAAATTCCTTTACAATTTATTCCCTGATGTGGGATGTGATTTAAGTATCAAGGACACCGTGATTATGGAATATCAATAGCTCTGAAATGGAAGGTGGATTGTTTCTGAACTGAGAGCTGTTCCAGAAAGAATCCCCACTCAACAGAACTGCTTCACAAGTTTAAGCAAGGACTCATGCATGCATTCAAGTCAAAAATGTCATTTTTGCTTAGTATTTCTAGTACCTGAAGAATGGCCATTCCTGCAGTCATGTTGAGGAAAATATCTTGTCTGTATGGTGTGTCTCTAAAGGTTGGGCTGTTGTCATTTTCATCCAGCAGCACTATGTTGATAGGAGAGCTCACCTCTTCGTTAGGTGACAAATGATCTCTTGCAGTGACCTGCAAAAATTATGCACACTGTGTTGTTCAAAGGCATGTTGTGGAAGTAGTAAAAAGGATGAATGAGAATTACAGGCTGAGGAAATGGTATCAGCAGTGGTATTTCCCTCCAGATAACATTGCTGTCAAAGTCGGGATTTGTTTCTTCAATTAAGCTGCTGATCCATACTCAAGGTTCGGCCTCCTGCCAGGACAGATCAGGTCTCACCTGTTGGCCTCAGGTTACCTTGGAAAGGAGCAGGCTTGATTTAATACCTGTAGGTGAATAGAGGGTACTCTCTCCCTGTCCAGCAGCGTGGAGTTCCTCACAGTTAGGATCCCAGCTGGACTCAGCTGGAAGGGACTGTCCTCTGGAGTGAGACTGAACGTTCCCTGGAAGCCCCCCTGCAAACAGGAAAGACATTTGTTATTAAATAGGACAATCATTGAACTACCCCCTTAGGATGCTTTTTTCTTATTTTCCCCATGGAGAAGATGAAATTTCTTGGTTTAATTGAGATTACAGTTCCAAAAACCCAAAATTTAAAAAAAGAGAGAGAAGCAAACAATGTGGAAGAAATAACATGGAGGCTGAGAATGACTTGCAGCTTTGTGTTCATTTTGCACTTCTGCACTTCCAGATTTGGGACCTTGTGCAAACCAGAGGAGTTCCAAAGAGAGACAAAATTTATCCTTTGTCTGCAGTACTCTACCTCTTAAAGAAGTGAAACTAAGTTTGCTTTCCTTAAGCATATTTAGGTAGTCAGAAAAAAAATCTATTCACAATAGCTGTATATGCTATACAAATGCATTTTATATTATATTTCAGAAGTGCAGTATTTGTAGCAGCCCTGAAAGCACTGTCTTTTTACCTCATCAAGGTCAGTAGCTGTTACTTGAAGAACTTCCATCCCATTTGGGAAATTTTCTGGAAGTGAGATATCATAACTTGCTTGTGACAGTACTGGATTATTGTCATTCATATCTCCAATAGTAACCAGAACTACTGCATCAGCTGTTTTGAAAATCTTGTCTTGTTGAGCTGCCTAGAAAACAGAGTTTATCATCTTCAACAGCTGTATCTTCAACAAGAAAACAGCTGTAAATTCCATGCCCTGATAACAACAAACTAAACACAAGGACATAACAACTGCATATTTGTAACTAATAATTTTTTCCTTTATTTTGATCTTTAAATTGCAGGATGGAGCCTTGATACCAATGACTATGAGAAATGCTAGTAACAGCAACTTGGATTTATGTATTATTTTCTGAAATTGAGACTAAAATAGCAAAACAATCTCTACCTGAATGCCCACCACAAGATTTGGACATTTTTCTCTGTCAAGTTTACTCTTGACTTCCAACACTCCAGCATCATTGATTGAAAAGCTGTTGGTATAGTCCGGGGGGTTCACTGAAAAGCAACAAATTGGGAAGGGTTAATGAGAATGCACCAGAACTGGAAGTCTGATCAGCCCTTTGTGTGAGTGCTAACTTCTCAGCCACAGCAAAAAGGAACATGAACATGAAAGGCTGTTTTTCAACACACTGTCCTCAAAACAATTCCTAGGAAATTCACTCATACATCAAGGGTGAAATGAATGAAATTAATTATTGTAATTAATCAATAATGAATTAATGAAATGAAGCATTTCATTAACTTTTGGCAATTTCTTCAGGAGGAGGAACAGCTCCTGATGGAATTCTCTCTCTAGATGGTCCTGAATGGAAATTCTTTGATCAAATTGAAGCCTCTAGAGTGGCTTCCACTTGAAATCAGGAATTGGTTTTTGTTCCTTGGAAGGAGGGTAAGAACATCTAAACATTTTTAGAAGTAGCAGGACCCTGCAATAATGACTGAGATTAGACTGATTTAGCTCATGAGGCAGCACTGCAGTGAAGCTGAGGGCACTTCAAGGCATCTGAATGGACCCTGAATTTCCTTATAATTTCCTCCAGTAAAAGACAAATGAATCATCCTGAATTACTGTGTCAATGTCTAGAAGAAAATAAAGGCTCTTACCTAATTTGATGCTGTAAATTATTTTTTCATTTATACCTTTGTCTCCATCTTGAGCCAAGACCTCTGGGAGAACAGCCAGAGGACCCACCTAGAAAACATACATTAACCTGAATATCTTGAAGAAAACCACACATTAACTTCAAACCTTTCATTAGATGAGTCACAGTTTTGATTAAAGAAACAAGAAACATGTATTTAATCAATGTGATCCAGAAAAAAAATCTTTCTTTGCCATATGTGCTTTACAGAGGAAAATGATGACCAAGATATTTGATGGATACACTTGTTTAAGAAATGCCAGATTATGAAGCTGCAGGCACAGATGGAATTTATGTTAAGAACATTGACTATTTCAGTTCCATTCCTCTCCTGGAAAACAACACACAAGTCTATACTGCAGCCCATAGAAGAACAGTAATTTAAAAGATTTAAAAAATATTAGAAGGGCTAAAATTATTCCTTTCAGAGCATTAAAGATGAACGTCTAACAAAAGGGACACTGGAGGTGTAACTCTAAAAGTATTCATGATTCAGTGGATTACTCTGGTAATACAATACTCTTATTTTTTTCTTCATACATACAGAAACCTGAGTCAAACAAATACATTCCACCAAGAAATCTCTACTCTTTATAGAAAAAAAAAATGTTA
Organism: Aegithalos caudatus; assembly: GCA_013389925.1. NCBI lineage: Eukaryota > Metazoa > Chordata > Aves > Passeriformes > Aegithalidae > Aegithalos > Aegithalos caudatus. The sequence continues at coordinate 1,088,839 of WEIU01001089.1, read as the reverse complement.
CAAAAGTAATAGACACCATGGATTGCCAATCAGATCCTTATTTTTACTTACTTTTAATGCTGTATGAAGGAATTAAACTAATTAAAACTAATTTCAGGACTGATAGCCAGTTGCCCTTTGAATTTTACACTAAAAGCCCTGTTAAAACAGGAATTTGGTGGGGTTTTTTCCTTTTCTTTTTTCTTTATTTTTTTTTTCCCCCCAAATACAAAATTCTATGTTTCTATCACAGAAAATTCTATGCTTCATATAATACATGGCCTGTTTCTCTTGTAGTTGGAGATCTTCAGCTGATATCTTTTTCACTAGTCAGCACAGAGGAAAGCAGCTCCATCCATCTTAAACTGCTCAGGGTGCAGGAATCCTTGGAAGAACAGCCCTATGGGGATAGGGATAACCTATTTACAGCAGCATTCAGTGAAGAGCTTTTACCTGGTTTTCGCTGATATTCCCATTGTACACAGATTGACTGAAATAGGGGTTCAATGTATCATAATCTTTCACATTAATTAGTAATGATGTAGTAGCACTCTGGTTTCCAAATTTTTCCTGCATCCCAAGGGAAAGAAGAAAAGAACCACATGTCATAAAAAACCCCCATGTTTCAGTGGAAAATACAGCAGAATATTATTATGTATATTTTGCAGCATTTTTTAACCTGAGAACTCTCAGCCTGTCAGATTTTTCCATTTCTGGCATCCAGTTCTAGGAACAAAACTATCAACAGGTAATCTTTCGTTAGTTTCTCACTTTCTATCAGGCATAGAATATAGAAAAGAACATTTACTACAGCTGTACTATTTGCTAGATACCACAGTAATCCTAGCAAAACTATCTTTTTAGATTTAAAAGAAAATGAAGGCAAATACATATACAAATCTAAAAAAACCCAACCAAACAAACAGAAAACCTGGTAAGACGGAGCAAAAATATGAGAGAATTGCCAGAACAAATAGGTGAACATGTATTACAATAGTGGAGAATGAATATGTACAATATTTATACTTGGAGAAATATAGAAACTTGGGCTGGTATTTGAGAAGAAACAATGCCTGAAATATTGAGAATGTGCTACTTTGTCTCCAGTATAAACCAAGTTGCAGACACAACTTTTGGGTTGGGAATTCCCAAAGCTGTAAATTTGTAGAAATTGGCATACTATAAAACAAAGGATCTATCATTGTGGGTCTCATTCTTCCTTTAATTTGTACCATACCTTTGCTTGGACTGTTAAATTGAAAAAGTTGACCTCATTGTAATCCAGTGTTTTTTTCACCATGACGTTTCCATCTCCTTCCCTTATAGAAAAGTAATCAGAGTTTGGGCCCTATTAAATGAATAAATCAAATATTTTATATGATTGATGATTAAATACATTTTCTTTTCTCTTTTTTTCACCTTTATTATTGAACTATTTTCATAAAGGTGCAGGAATGTCTCAACCACCACCAATGGAAAGAAAAAGGCTGATCCTCCTCCACACATTCTATTGCCTCCCCTGTCAGGGCCAGTAGAATTTCTATCTGATTTATCTTATCCTATGGCACACAGGGGAATGGCATCAGCTTCCCTTCACCAGCCATAAAAGGAGCAGAGACAAGCTCAGATGCGACGATTTCCACTGCAGATATCTAAATTTGCTTCAGTTGGCTTGAGACCGACAGCAAATCAAATACAGACTTTAAAAATAGGGGAAACAGCTCTCCCTCCTGCTACTGCAAAGGACCACCGAGTTCCTTAGCTGTAGCTGAAGAGTGCCATAAATCATTCCACAAATGTTAAGAAACAGGCTTCAGGCCTCACTGCATGCCAGGCTGATCCTGTGGTATCATTTGAAAGGTCTCTTGGATGTTTTGTAGATTTTAAATTTTCACAGTGCAAGGGAACACGCTGGGATCAGGTCCCAGGCTATGGATCTATGAAGTTCAAACTGGTGTTCACAGCTCCCAGCTAACAAAGGGCACTCACCCAAAGACTGTAAGTAAGGAGGCTGAATTCTGCTGAAAAGTCCTTATCCTCAGCTTCCACTTTTACAACCGTGGAATTAATTTCAGCTACCTAAGAGGAGATAAAGATCATCAAATACTCAGTCACAAGCCCCATTCCACATTCTTCCTAACTTGGGGCAGTAAAGTTGTGCCACCTGCTTAGCAAATCACTTCCCATTGCCATTTTTGGCTGGGAATGTTTCTCCATCACCCCACTCTCTCAACTGCGTGTATAGCCCAGCCTTTCTTCTCCACACCCACAGGAAGCAGCAGATAAGTCCTGTAAGGCTGCAGGCAATGAACTAATGTCAGCGTTTTCACATTAGAACCTCCCAGGAGGTTCTAATTTAAAAGTATCCCAGGAAAAAAGCATCAGTATTTGCCATAACCCACCTCTGATACCAAAGCACTATAATTAGCTTGTTGAAATTCTGGAGCATTGTCGTTGACATCTGTCAGTTCTACGGTCCGTCCGTTCTCTATCTCATCAATCTTGGTAGTGGAAGAAATGGCAACAGTGAGGTGGCAGCATTCTGCTAACATTTAATTTCATCTAAAATGAGATCCTCAAAGAGATACCCTTTCATTAAACTACCATGGAGAATTAGAGAATAGAGGGAATTAGACTACCATTCCTAAAATTAACTTTTAAAAGTTTACCTTAGTTTTCTGTGAACAAAAACACTCCTTTCAATCAGCAGATTTCAACAGATGATCTTTTACAAGGTACTTTGAACTCCCTGCATCATAGTTTTCAATTAAATAGTATTGCAAAAAATAATAATTTGCATTAAATTAGACAACAAATACAGTTGATAAAGCATGGTTTGTACTCACTGTTCCAATCCTTTGGCAAACCACAGCATACCAGATCACATCACTCTAAAATGGAACAAACAAGCCAGTAAATAATATAATTGATGAACTAATAATATGATTATCAAAGATAATTTTTGCCAAAATTATACAGAATCACTTCTGGTACTTGAATCCTCAGGTGTGTTGTACCATAACAATCTGCTTAAAATTAACACTTTGTAATTACTTTTCTCTATATTATAAAGCTTATTTGATTGCCATTCTTCTGCTACTGATACCCACCTATCCAGATCCCACAATCCCCCTGTACCTGACTGCTCTCCCCAACAAAAAGTTGACAGAGGATAGAGGAGAACATGTGCAAGAAGTCTAAAAAATGTTTTAATCCATTTGGGAAATATCCAATTGAGAAATGCAATGTAAAAAAAAAAAAAAAAAATCATAACTGCATTTTTTCATCCATTACAAACAATGATTGTAACAGTGTTTTTTACAATATGCCTGGTCCAGGCACAGTGCTTCTCTGAGATGGCAGTGTCCAAACACAAATCCAGTGCTGCTCTGAATTAGCACTTGTATAATAAATTGTCTCCATTTCCTCTACAGTACTACAGCATTGTCATATTCAGAGGCAACTTCAGCCAGGATAAAAAACACTGATATTGCCTTCTAAATTCCTGGCAATCCTCCAAAGCAAGAATCTGCCTAGGAAGAAGGATCTATCCCTTTATTCATAAAGCAACAGAAGCCCTTAAATCCATTAGTGAGTGAAGTGCTTATGATTAGGGATTACCTTCTACCAAGTTATATCTGCTCAATCTCACTGATGAAATAATTCATGCTCCTGAGAGGTGAGTTGTAAGGCAAGTGGCACCTGTCATAATGCATGTTTACAGTTCTCAGTACAATACACCACTAGGAAAGAGCCTGTCTGGCTGTCAGATGACAGCAGAGTTTAGTTACAGGAAACTGAAGACATTTAACAGATATTAGTGAGAGGTAGATACTGAAGTCTATTCAGAGAAATCACTTTTTTGAAATACCAACCTGTATTGTGAGAGAATGAACAATTAAAATACATTATCCTAATTCTACTTATTTTTCACTCATCAAGAAAACCTTTCCCCTCTAGGCTTTATATGCAGTGAAAATAATACCTCAAGAGCCTCAACATCCAGTGCCTTAGCAGTCCTCACAGTTGCATTGCTAGATCCAGAAAAATATACCATCTCTATATAACTCAAGTGTTCAGGGAATAGAAACTCTTTTAATTTCAGATTCACATTGGGTGGGATACCTGTGATCCATTCTATATCACCTGTAAGAGAAAATGGAACAAAATTAGATTGCTTTATGGAAAAGAAATCCATAGGTTCATTTCATATGTATTGACAACTTGATTACTGGTGACTTTTGATTAAATTTTATATAATTTTGGCATTTTCAGCTAAACTGTAAGATCTGTTAATGTCCCTTTAAATACCCTACACAAGTGTATTGATGCATTTTTAAAACCACATAAACCAAATTTTTCCAATATATTCACACAATATATCCAGAATTAAAAAGCTTGGCATAATTTACATCTAAATTTCCACCATTTTTTTGAAAACAGCTTTATGTTGCAAATCTTTTTCTCCACATTTACTGTGAAATTATAATTAAAGTCAGCCTTTGTAATCAAAATCATTGAGAGGCTGCATAGGGACAGTTTCAGTATTTTCCAAATACAAGGGCCTTTCATATATTTTAGCTGGATCTATCAGGCAGTTGAATCCAGTGTAAATCTGGATTCAGGTGAAAAGTGTGTGGCCTTTCCCTTAATGTGTTCCTGTTTCTACAGGACACAAACACAAAGCCCTGCAGTTTTCAAATCAATTCTTAGGAGATTTTCTACAACCATACATTTAGGAACAATTCTCCTGAAAAAGATGATGACTTGTTTGTAATGATCAGGATTCCTGTTAGACTCACTGTGTACTACTTGCTTGGTAATTTAGGTTGGTAAATGCTTTCTGTAACAGTCCCACCTCTAATCTCCATCCACAGCCTTGCGCTCTTGGTCTCCAGCTGTTTCAGGAATATAACCTTAGCTTCTTCCAGCAGCAGGGAGTGTCTGGAATGCTGCCAGCTACCAGCCCAGAGACACTGGAGTTTATTTGTGGGTGAGGAGAAAGTCCAGTGAGCTAACAGCAAGCACAGAACTGCAGGGCTGGGTCTCAGGGGCACAGATTTGTGTGGTACCACCCTGTTGTGTGCAGGGCTGAAAACCCTCCAGGAAAACAAAATCCAGCTTTGCCTGCTGCCATAGGCTGTCCAGTCCTCCATGCAGAGCTAGATACTTTCAGCCAAGAAGTATCAAGCAGCTGCCTAGGAAACAGCATTGCCTCCAGAGGAGAAAGCCCAACAAAAAGAAGTAATGAGGAAAAAGTAAAGCTGTTTGTCCCTCCTGCTTATTCATCAGATATGTCAGCAGGGTCATTCACACATACAATGCACAGAGAAGGCCAGACTTCTTGCTGGCTGATTAAAAATCAAATGGAATCAGAGTGAAATGTAATTATCTTCCTTTCTAACTCCATGCAAGAGTCAGACATAGCAGCTAGGCTTCCACAACTCAAAAAGAAATGTTTCAACAATGATTTAAAAAAAAAAAAAAAATCACTACTCTGGATCATCTTTGTTTTCTGGATGCTGTTGAAAGCCAGATGAAGTGACATTTGCCTGTGGACAGTCAGCATAAGATCCTAAGGATTATGACATATCCCAAAGGGAAGGATTTGGCCAAAACTTAACACTTTCCCTTGTAAAACTTCTGGATATCCATTAGGGACATCAAATACTGGGTGGACAAGGTGAATTGAGGACATTTTCTGTACTTGTTTTCTTTCCCATTGCCTGATGTGTCTATTCAGACAATGAGATCCCTGGATCCGGAAGTCTGGGGGGTTATATTTATTCCACTAAGTAGTTGTGGAATAAATAGTTTCATGTAGGCAGCTGCTGCATCCAGCCATGAAGACTGTTTTAAATCAATTAATAATACAGACTCATTATAAAATACGCTGACTACTCAAGGCAATAAAGTGCATTTGGGAGGAGATCAGACAACTCTAGGTTAGAATCCTGATTTTACCTGTATATCCATCTGAAAAGCTTGAGAGCACCAGTGGCGTGGGTGGTACATCACAGTCGATAGTTGTGATTTCTAAAAAGAAACAGAAATGTCATGTACAAAGAACAGAGAGGGACTGTGTCCAGAAATAGTACAGGGTACATAAGCTGATGCTGTGTAAATACAGATGCACACAGGGGTTCAAATTAAGCTCCAAGACATTTATCATGGTAGCACCTTGAAGGGTTTAAAGCAATACATGACAGGGAGGAGGCAAACGGTGTCCTGGAGACAATCTAGTGCTCTAGTGCCTGACAAGAGTGAGTCACTGCTCAGTAGTGTCCTGATGAACAGCTTGTGGAAATCGTAATCGAAACTACTGTTGTACCCTGACCCTGAGATTGTTTTCTGCTTCCAAGACAACTATAAACACAAAGCTATTCCCCACAGAAACATTAGCAAGAATCCAGGAGTTTAGAGTGAAGGCACATTGGCACATTGACCTAAAATTTACTTTCCTTAAATTTCTAGAGAAAGAGCCCTTTGAAAGTATATTTTTTCCATGAGACGTGGCTAACTGGTTTCTTGTATCTCAGTCACCTCTCTACATTTTCTCTGTGTGACAAAAGTGCCAGACTTTTTTTTTTTTTTTTTTTTTTTTTTTTTTTTTTAATCATTAAGATCTACAAACTATACACACAAAAATCCACAAGTCTACCAAAACTTTCCCCCCTTCCCTGACTAGAATTCAGCAGCAAAACTTCCAGAGTTCAATCCAAGCTCTTATGGATACCTGTGCAACTCTTGTGGTCTTATGTGTCTTTGCACCAATGCTGAGAATGTCCCCACTCTTCATCTTTGCCATCCTTATGGATATTCAAAGGGACAATTGGTATAAACAAGTAGTGGGCTATTTTTCCCTGGCTAGGTAGATGCTTTCATGTCTGCATCACTTTATATGATCTCATTTATAACTGAGTGGTGGGCAGATTTCTACACAAGTCACTGAATAGAATCCTAATAACTATTTCTAGTCAGCAGCTGCTGGTTATAGGTTTAAATCACCACCTCCATCTCTGAGTATGCTAAAACCTGGGCTCTGGACCAGTGAAAAAGATTAAAAAATGGCAGTTTTCACTTTCTGGAAGCTTCAATACATCGAACAGAACTTTTAGTGAAGTACTTATCACTGTGAGTAGCAGAAGTAACAATGGTAACTACTCCAATCTAATTCAGCTGAGCAGCAGCAGCAAGGAATTTAACTGATTCCAACTTTAAAATTATCCATCCTCACTCAGCTTCAGCCTAGGTATTTCATTTATAGACAGCTGCAGATATAAAATAATCAAACCCCAAAAAGCTAAAGAAAACTTGTAAAAACCCTTGTATATACATGAGCATGGTTTCTCCCGTCGATCATTCAGTCCCTGAAAGCCCACACACCACTTCCAAGGGCATCAAGGCAGCTTGTTTAGATATTATTTTATCAATAAATCAAAGCATTTGAAATGTCTAGGTTTGTGATTTGTATGAATTTAATAAATTTAATTTTGTTCCATTTCAGTAAAAGCGGTAAAATACTCCAGCATTTATAGACATAACAATACTCACTTTGTGCATCGAGACAGAGGAACATAACCCAGCCGACCAATGCCAAAACCAGAGCTCTGGTGAGAGCCATGATCACTGCAGGAAAAATACCCAACTCAAGGCAAAACCAGATGGCTCTTTCTCATATACAATACTTGCAAAGAATCATTTCATTTGCCACATCATGGGTTAGTTATTATCCTGACAAATGCTTCACCAAGAACAAGGCAAAAGACCGGAATAAGCCTCCAAGAGCAAGCCACAATCTATATAATGTGCTTATCGTTGTCAGCTTGTGAGATCAAAGTCCTTTTGGGCAATAAAAAATAAACCAACAAGGAAACCCCCATTTGTGCGGTGACACAAACTGTGACAAGTACATTTTTATTTTAACATTCTAACTGAATAAATTAGCAAGATGTCCTGGCCAGTGTGGGAGACATGTACATATTCCCTGGGAAAGAAAATTAATGGGCTGTGTCAAAAGGCAAAGGGACCAACACTGCCCCTTTTTATCTCGTAGAGATGGCTGAGTATCTTCACAAAACTGTTGCACAAGGAATAATTCCACAACTCCTGTTTGAAAACTGGTTACTATTTGAAGTGATGAAAGCAAGCACCTCTGAAGCATGTCTAGTACTTTACAGATACTTCATACTGAAAATAAGTTTAGCAGGCAGCTAAGACACTTTACTTCAGTGAAGTTACCTAAAAAAAATCCAACCCAAGCCACCAAATATTTTAAGCTTGTAGAGAACTTCAAAGACTAGAAACAATGAAAAAAACTTACATGAGTGACTGTATCACTTGTAGGTAAATATACCTTTAATTGGAAGGAGCAACTGATTATGCAACAAGGAAATTGCTGCCAACCCAAGGTCTTTTTGTGATTGTGCCAGCATGTTTAGTCACCGTGGACACTAAAGTAATTACTGTAGGCTGAATAAGAACACAGAATACAATAAAATTGCATAAAACAACTAAAAATAAAATTACCATTATATTCTCCTAGCCTTGAATAAATAAAATGTGGGAGCAACTCAAGCAGAAGCAATTAAAGAAATGTTAAAAAGTTCAAGCATGGGCACCATGTTTTTTGAACAAAGGCCACATAGAGCAGTGATTATGCCTTCAGTGGTGCTATTTATTGCTGGTGCCAATCTCAGGTAGGTAGTTTTCCTCCCTGGGCTGATTTTTCTCCATGTCTATGATAGTCAAGCCTTTGCAAGTTTACATGGCAAAGTAGGAAGGCAGGTCTGTGCTCAAAATGCCTCCTGTAAGGAAAAAAAAGGGAAAAGTTTCCTTACCTAATTCACCAAACACCTTCAGGTTGTCACAGCCACTCCAGAGCCTACACAATCTGATATTTGTACCAAAAGTTCTGGCAACAAATGCCCTTGACCACTGGAAATATTCATGTGCTGGATGCCTTAATCCATAATGAAGACCTACTTTGGGATATCCCAACCAGAGGGATGGCAATGCTGCCTCAGTGTTCTCTGGGAGCTCTCTGAGCAAGAGGCCTCCCAGAGAGCTGGAAGCTCAACCATGAGAGGTGGCATGAGACCTTAGAGGATCAAACTGGAGCAAGATCTCCCACATTATCCATGGGGAAGCAGCCCAAAAGCTGAAGGAAGAAGACCCCTAGTGTACACAAACCCTTACAGGCAGGTGTAGGATGAAAACTACTGCTGAAACGCAGCACAACTCTGTAAATTCTCTCTCTGGAAGAAGCAACAGTGGTTTTGCTGTGAGGCCTTGGTCCAAAACAGCAGCAGCTCCTCCCAAGACTTAGCATTCAAGGTCCCTATGATTCCCAAAGTAGTAGTCCTGTTAAACTTTGCCAGTTGCCAACGGGCTGATGGATCCTTCAGCCTCCACCACGTTCTGCTCTAAGACAGGATGAGACCCTGACCTCAAGGACACAGCCATTCTGTGCTGTCACTTGGCCTCAAGCCTGGAAAAGCCTTTGGCTGCTTTTATTTATAGATCCAGCCAGGAGGGGATTCAGCAGTGAATCTATTCCTATGATAGGATAAATTTAGCATGAGACAAGTCTTCTTTACCTCCTCAAAAAAGGGACTTGATGGATTTTCCAACCTAAAGGATCCTGTGATTCCATAATTATTAAGAAATAGAAAAGCTCAGAACAGTGGTACAGTTCATTGTTAGTTTTCACTGAGCTGCAGGAGGAATGTCTGCAGGGTTTGTGTGATGCTCTCTTGGACATCAGGAATGACTTAAGGAGTTACACTGGCCTGGAGTGGGAGGGAGGTGCCTAAATGGAAGCAGAAATTTCATATAGTAGCTCAAGCAAGCATCTGATGCACAGGAGCAGTTTCCCAACACAATCCCATATATCTGAACACTCAACAAGAACAGGAAACAATGATTTTTTAAAAATTGATTCCCTTCTGGCCAAGAGAAAGGTGTTACTCAGTCACATCAAACATGCCCACACTATTCATAGACTGGGGCAACCATATGTCCACACTTCTAACACAACATCTTTTTCCCTTGGAGGCATTACTGAATTTAAAATTCTGTCCCTTGCTCCAAGATTTCTGGGCATCCAGGAAACAGGCACAGCTCCAGAGTATAGAAAGTTCATTTATATCCACATGTGACAGCAAGATGTACACTGTAGCCTTCCCAATATTCCAACTGCACAAACACAGGACATCCAAGACTTCCATACAGCAATTCCTAGGAACAGAATCATGGAAACTAACTGTATTGACAGATTTAACAGATTGGACCATTTAAACAATCTGCACTGTGGCAGTGCAAAGCAAAGTTAAATGTTTTTTTAAACATAGCTTAGTCTGACATTTTGCATACTTGGGTCAGCTGTAGTGCAGCTCACTGAGGATTTTTTAATCCAGCTTCAAAACTTAGTGCAGATAAAAATTCTTTTAAGTTCTTGTAGACTTGGAGTAGCTCTGTATTTAATAATATCCTGTTCTTGACTGATAAAAGGCCTGTATGAGGATGCTGCAATTTAATCACAAATACAGATGATGCATGATTGAGCCCATCAAATAACATTTATGCACATAGCTCTTAAAAGCATCTATAAACACACACACACACACTTCTTAAATTAATAATGTTTATTTCCATTAAACCAAGACAAATTTTCAAAATTAATACAAGATAAAAATTCAAGGTGGTTGGCATGGGGAAAAAAAGATAACACTGCACATTATGGATATTATTTGTATATGCCCAAAAAAAAATATTTTTGAGTAAAACAATACTGGCACATAGAACTGGCACTTCTCCACAGAACAAAACCAGCAGAATTTTCTTTTCTCTTCTAGTCAGTAGTTCTATGAAAACTAAACACACACATGCAGCCTGCAACTTTCATAGCCAGATTTACCATGTGAATTTGGAACAACCCTCTATCAGAAGTCACAAAATTGTAGCAAAACCCTTTTTCTACTGCATTTTTCATACCTGATGGGTTTTATAATACTTTCAACAAACAATCAGTTTTCCAACATTGACTGTAAGTGCTTCAAACTGCATTAGTACTTGCAAACAGGCCTGAGGCATTCCCAAAACCTTATTTATTTGATACAGATTAAAGCACTCCTACAAAGTTACAGCTCCTGCCCGAAATCAAAGCCACTGAAATCCAATTTTCTTGGTTTCATTGGGCTCCAAATTTGCTACAGCATTGGACAAAACACACATGTAACACTGATTTTTAATTGTTTCAATAAAAATCTTCCACCTTGACAGCAGTATTTTCAAGTATTGCTATCCTAGTCTTCTCTAACACCTACCAAAAGTCCTCAAGAAACAAGACAAACAAAAAAGCTGAAATGGAGAGAAGAGCATTTAAACAAATCTCCCTCTCCTTACCCCACCCCACCCTCTCACCCAGAAACTTGCTGACTTAATTCCAAACTCACAATTTATTGTACAGCCAGGAGTTGGATTAAGCTTTCCCTGAGCTCTCTTTCAACCTGCTTCAAAAAGTCAGAATGTGCTTCCTTGAATTCAGTCATCATCATTTTTATTATTATTGCCATTTTCTTTGCTAATATGCAACATATTTTCTAGGCAAGTTATTTCATTTTGGTAGCCCTGGATTTGTATTCTATTGCTCCAAATACAGAACTTGAAAGTGCATCTGACTTCTAAACAGTATTAATCAGGCAGGTTTCAGGGAGTAACTAGACCCAAAAAGATGTACATGCACAAGCCTTTGTAATGACACATCTCTGTTGAAAGATGCAGAATTAATAACAGATCTCAGAAATTCAGTGGCATAGCATTAGTTAGAGATAGATTGCTTTGCACCACAAGGTTTGGGTTTCAGAAGGGAACAAAGCACTGTACTGTGCAGGAGGGGTCAGTAATGGGCATGGGTACAGATTTTGTATACAAGAAAAGCAAATGGTTCACATGCAAGGTGCAGTGCTGCACCATCATGGCACTGAGAGCATCTTTGAGGTCTAGTCCCCACCTGCTACCCACCTTCAGAGAAGTGGGAGTTGTGTGATGTACACAAGGAAGCCTCAAAACGGCAAGAAAATTTTGCTTAAACTAGTCTAAGTCACAGGTATAGTCATGAACTTTAAATGCAAATCCCCAGAAGACTGACCTAAAATGTACCATCAAATACAACACAATATAAATACACAAGGAGACTTGGGTTAATGCTGCTGACTGCATTCAGAATTCAGTAGTCTTGCTTTTCCCTTTGCAGTATTTCTAGCATACCAAAAGGCGTATTTGTGTCTTCCCCCATAAATAAAATTAGTTTGATAATTTAATTTTGTAGATTTATAAAATATTTTCTATGCAACTTAAAGTGATAGCCTAAAAAAAGCAATTAAATTTAACTTTAAGAAATAGTATATTTACAATTAAAATAAGTACAGACCTTATTGAGTTTGCATTCATTTATAGCATAAAATAATTTACAAGGCTTAAAGTAATAAATAAGTCACTGGAAAGCTTTCAGAGATGTGCATTCTCCATATGTCAGAGTGCAGTGGAGTTTCAGGAAGCAGTAATGAGTTCTGGCTGAAGTGTATCCATGACTCCTCATGTTGGACGGCCTTGACCAAAACGGGCTTTTGACCTGGGTTAAAAACATGAGAGAAACATCTTTACATTATTAATGTAGGGTTTTTTACATTATTAATGCAGGTTTTTGATGTGTGGGGGTTTCTTGGTTTTGTTTTACATGGTGGACAAAGAACAGGCTACAAGTATTGGCTAACACTTTTCCAGTTTTCCGTAATTTCACAAAAAGAAAATGATGTTGCAGCCGCACTGAACCTCCTCCCAGCACGGCTCCAAGAGTTTCATTCTCCCAGCTCTACTGCGAGACAAAGGGAAGCTTTCACACCTTCATATGCCTTAAGCTGGTGGAAGCTGATCCATAAGAAGAGTGTGAAATGAAGCATGTTTTTCTTTAAAATATTTCTTTAAAACCCACCACAGCACACCCCCCAAATCTATGAGGTTTTCTAGGTTTTTTTTCAAAATCTTACCTGGGATTCTTCTCAGTATTGCTTTGCCGTGCACTGACCTGTGCTGAGGCTTTTATCTGAGCTTCAAGTCTAGAATAAATGCCTCCTGCATACTGGAATCCAGAAAAAAAAATCAAGTTTTGACATGATTTCAATGTAACTGTGACTTTCCATAAAAATCACTAATATTCAGCACAACCTATGGCACACTTTTGTCCATTATCACAACCCAGTACTGATTTTAAAACCCATTCTATTTTCCATAAGCAGTTTTTAAAAGTAATGAACTTTAAATATTATTTTAAACTCCAATCCTCAAAAAGTCATGCTTGGAACAAAATGAAGAATGATACAATTCATCCTTTAGCTTAAGTATTGAATAGATGTTATTTTCATTTGTGTTTAATATTTTTGTTAACCAAGGCTCACTTCAACTTTGCAAACACTACATTGTGCCAGGACAAATCTTACTTCTTTGCTGTCTTTGGACTTGACTCGATCAAGGTCTCCCAGTCTCATTTTTATTAAGTGCCCTGTGATCTCAGACATTCTTCTCTGATCTGTCAGAAATAAGAAAGAATATTTAGAACAAAGGTTTTCATTGCTACTGAACACAAGGAGAATTAAACACTGACTTAAGTGATAATGGATTTGTAATTTCTTTTAGTTCACATAGAAATCTTGAACAACCAAGACCCTAAATCCTGATGTAGCCTCAGCAGCCTTGGCAGATACCAGAATCAGCCTGAGGCACTACACTGAGATCAAAATCTCAGGAAATGGTTTTGAAGCAGAGGTTTTTAAAACAGCAAAATCACACAAGAGTCTCAGGAGAGATTAAAAAAGGCAGAACAAATTAATCCAACTCTGAATATTTTTAGTCAGAGAGACTGGAAAAGAGATGGAAATGGATGTTTCTCTATTTATCTGCACAGACAACAAATGCCACAGGGATGCAGGAAAAAATGTCTGCATACTTTTATAATCATGAGATGGCACAACTATAATCTCTGTAGGTTCTGTGCTGACATTCCAAATAAAGCACATAAATCATACAAACACCCCAAATCCCATTGCTGTAGCTGAGATTAAATTCACCCTACAGGGGTGTAACTAACTCAATTTTAAAAAAAATTAGCTGGATCATTTTCTTTGCATAATATTGACTTTATGAAAGCTAAACTCATGCAGGAACAGACCATCTTCTCTTTGAGCATCTTGGTTGAATCTCAGGGACCTGGAGGCATCCCATTTGTTCTGCTGCATGCTTACACTGCAAGAGAAAGGTGCACACACCCTGTAACCAGGAACAGCTTCAAAGAGGGAGATAGTAAAATGGGCTCTCAAGGGCTTTGAAAATGACTCACATGAATGGAGAAGCATCTCGGGAATTTGACTGTTAAAGGAAAAAAACACATTTAATGTGGTTTTCCAAGTCCAAAATTTAGAGAAAACTCCTCATTATTGAAGCCAGCCAGAGAGCCTGGAGTCACAGCTGTGATTTTACCTTATCAGATGGCTTCTCCCTTTTCTGAACACTCGGTGAAGAAACCACTTTCTTTGGGTGCCTGTAGGATTTCTTTAATTTCTCCTTTCTCCCTGCTAACGGAAGAAATAGCTATTCATTACCCTCAGATAATTGGAATTTCTCAAATACAGAGCTACTAAAGTATTTTTCCCCCTCTATTACTTAATAAATAGTGTGTAAAACAACTGGCTGTTTTCCTTTTATTAGTGTTGGAGGCATGCTAACACACATCAAATGCTTTTCTATGAGAAATATAGAGAAACTCAAGTATGTATTTAAAATGCAGAGTGACTACACACAACAGCATAAACTTTTTACATTTAAAAATAAGTGTGCATACAAGCTGCATTTTTGACCATACTAATTCAATGACTAAATTCTGAGCAATATCAGATCAAACAACTTTAAATTTAAATTACAAAAATTTTCTTTCAAAATTTATATTCCTATTTAAACTGGTACAATTCCAATTGCTCTGAGTAAAGACAAGAAGAACAAAGATTTGGAAAAGCCTCTTCTCCAATAAATCATTAGTAGGGTGAAAGGGAGAAGTTGGTTTTTTGCTTTCCATGCTCCTAAGCCCATTATCACATTAAAAAATGAATTAAAGCCTTTTTAAATCACATAAAGCTTCGTTTCAATGCAGACACATTTTTAGCTATATTAACCAGTCATTCCCTCTATGTAATCAAAAGACAAATCTGCAAGTTTGGTTTTTTTTTTGCATGTAAAAGCAATCATGTAATTGCTGCCTTTTCTTCCAGCATTTACTACAAGAAATTTCATTAATTTGAGAGTTTCCTGCAAAATAAGTGCTTGATGATTCCAGGGACCTCTCAGACATGAATAGTTGCAGCTTTTTTCTTGTTTGTCAGTGATTTTTGATGGCACAGAGCAGTGGAGTAATTTGTATCTAACCACAGGAAAAGTAGAAATAAAATTCAAGTAACTTTGGGGATTATTTTTGAAACACCTAATATTCAAAATCTGCTTACAGAGGACTTTGGCTGCCTCACATCCCTCTCTGATAACTCCAGAGAGGGGGTCTGTAAAGACTTGATGTACCTGGTTTCTTGCACACTTCTTCTTCATCCCCCACTTCATCCTCAGTGACCTCTGAGCCCGTGGTGTACTCCTCCTCTTCAGAAAACAGCGATTGCTGCTTCTAACCAACACCAGGAGAAGCCAGAGAATAAAAGTGAGGCAGGGTTTTTATTAAATGGCATATTAAATCTGTCTTGCAGGAGCTGACATCTGGGATAGTTCCCTACCTCAGTGACAAAACAGTGAATAATTCCTAACAGAATTATGGAAACGTTCAGCAGTGTGATGTTTACATTTTTTGAATATACACATATATCTAAATAAAGTGATAATAAGTGCCTAGTAATGAGAAGTGATGAAGCTTAACAATGAAGATGTGAAGCACCTCAGACCAGCCAAGAGAGACAGATACTCAAAACCTTGGATTTTGATTTGTTTCTGTCAGCCTAAGAAATTATTATTAACTGATGCATTCAGTGCTAATGTGGCTTGTTGCCATTTATAAAAACTTTCAAAGGAATTTCTCATTTCTGTTAAGGCCAAAGTAGTACTTCACACATACCATATTTCCTGTAAAAACTGTTCCTATACTGCAACCTCCAAATTAAAGAAAAAAAAAAACAAAACCAAAAATTTTTTGTCTCATTTATTAGAAAGTAAGACAAAAATCCAAGCTAGTTCTCTGCTAGTACAGAAAACCAAATACTTAAAATTAGTAAAATACTTTACTAACCAGCTGCAAAGTCCAGTTCTTCAGAGACAAAAACTGTAGTCACAAAGAGAGGAGAAGGCATATAAGTTAAAGAACCAATAATAATTAGAATTTAAAAGTGAAAGGAATTCTAAAAATAGGGGAGGTATGTTACA